>WBNH01005325.1:21143-105546 GCA_013401255.1 Urocolius indicus
GCGCCGTGCCGTGCCGTGCCCGAGCCGTGCCGTGCCGTGGATGTGCCGCGCCGCGCCGTGCCGTGCCCGAGCCGCAACGCGCGCGCACCCAGCGGAGCTTTCAAACCGCTGGCGCCTTCCCGCCTGCTCAACGGCCGCGGTCTAAGCGGGCGCTGCCTCTCGGCCGCCTCGCAACAAGAGCAGCACCGATTGGCCGGAGCCGTGGCAGCAGTCGGGCTCCTCCTCAGCGCTCCTGGCGCCGGGGCTTGTTTTCGGTGTCGGTTTCATTCACGGGCCGCGTAATTCCACCGAATTCAACCCCCCTCGGTGAACCGAATCGTGCCGCGAGTGCGGAGCTGTATACCCGTCGTCCCCCGTAACTGCAGTTGTCGTTGCTGCGAGCAAAACCACCACACGGCAGCTTCGCCTGTGCCCCGTCACACGCTTGTCAGCAGGCTCAGCCACCGCCAATGTCTTCCTTCACACGCTGCGCATCTTTGTTCTGTTTGGGGTGTATTTTGTGACCCCCAGGGACAAGTCTTCCCTTTGTCATGGGAGCTATTTATTTGTCTTTTCGTACCTTTTACCGTAGCTAATGAATTTCTCCTAGCTTTAATTTACTTCAGTGCTATTTAGATGATCTCAGAATAACATAAACTTCATAAAGCTTCGAGGATTGTTGTCTGAAACCATTCGTCTGATCGAGGTGATGATCAGACTAGATGATCTCCAGAGGTCCCCGGTCTTTCTGTGATGAATTACTCACCCTGCTTCCACCAGACCCAAAGTCTGAGCTGAGACTACCAATTATTTGTTGCGTTGCTCATGTATAAACTGTTGTTGCTGACAGGTAGCGCTTTTACCTACCTGTATTTCTGTCTCGTGTGACTCAGACACCCGTTCTCTTGATTTCAGTTTCCTTAGCATTAGGCCTAAATCTGATTGTTACACGACTGTTTCTTATCTGCTTCAGACTTAAATGCACTGAAGTTGTGCTGGTCCAGGGATGATTACCTAGCCACATATAAATTGGGGCATTGTGCAGCCTATATGTGGTTTTTAACCAGGATTGTTTCTTTCTTTTTCCTAATAAGACCTTAAACCTATCTGAGTGAACACTGCCAGTTTAAATGTTGCCCATGACATTACTAACCCTTGTTATTTGAGCTCATAACTTTCTGAATACATAGCTTTCCCAGCCCTAGAGTTTAACAAATACAAGTTGAACTAACCTAAACAAATCCTGACTTCATAATCTTTTGGTAGGTTCTGCAGTCTGGTCTCTTCAGAATTCTTTTATTAACATAGGTAATAGGTTCATCCCACAGTAGCCAGCACTAGCTGTGAAATGATAGACATCTTTTTTCATCTGTGGAGTTTTTCTACTTTTCATTAGTCCTGTTCCTTTTTTTAGTCTCTCATCACCAGACTAAATATAGCCTTTGGCATTTGCTAGCACAACGCATACCTTACACAATCTTTTCTTTCTGACTGATTTTGTGAGTCCTTTCTCAGAGTTTTCTAGAGATATAAATTTACAGTATAACCTGTCCTCAAATGTATTTTCCCGTGGTGAATGCTCCCCACAATCAGCTTACCAACTGCATGTTCAAATGAAGCGTGCTGGTTTTCTTTTCAAATTGATGGTTCTTACCAACCACAAACAGAAATGTGTCCTCATCACCCAATCTAGCACAGGTCATACACTTCTCATGCTCTCTTACCTCTGATTCGAGAGGCTCCATAGTCAGAAATGCTTGCAACCCAATCTTACTATAACTCTTATCCCAGATGTTTGTTCTGAAATTTTTTTCCACATGTCTGTTGTACCAAGCTCCATGAAAGTAAGTCATGGATGGAAGAAAGTGTCAACAGGGATTTGCCCTATACCTAGCGCCATGAGCTCTGCTGGAGACAATGTAATTACAACATGTACCCCTTGTCTGCGTTTGCCGGCTCTTCACGGATGTCTCTCTAACCCCAGGTTGCTTGGTTATACCTGAGGTTCTGAGAAGTGTGACGACAGCAGCAACCTGACTTAACCTGCAGTCAAACTGAAGGGCAGGCTAGTGCCAACAAACATCTGTTGGTTGTTTTTATTGCTGTCTCAAAGTCTATACTGGGCTCTTCCAGTGCTGAGTTAAGGGGTAGTTGCAAGCTATTGTTCACGGTTGGAGAGCTGCTGTACCTTAGGGGGAGACTGCTAAAGGAACACAAAAGTGAAGAGCTGGTGCTAATAAGCAGAGTCAGCTCTTTTTCTTTTCAGGTTTCTGACCTCACCGGGCTATAGCTGGCATGGGGCTAGTTGCAGGGCTTAGAGAATGGCAATAAATAAGGCTCTGATCTTATTGGAAAGGGAATGAAAAAAATACAGTAGACCTCATGGGTCCAGATTCCATTTCTGCTCCCAGTTTATGGAACTTTGAAGGAGTTTTCTTCACTGTTAAATTTGAGGTTGCTTGTAGTTTCTAAAAAGTAGCTCTTCATGCTTGAAATTACAGGAACTAGAAGCCTTTAGATGTGACTTTTTCACGAATTCATGAATTTTCATGCCAAAATTGTAATCCTTGCCTTGTTTGTATCATTTACACTGTTATTCTTACAAACACATGCAAATAGAAACAAGTATTAAGGTCTGGCAGTTAGTTTCCTGTGTGTGCAGAGTTAACTTTATAGCAAGAAGTAATAACGAGATAGTAACGAGGAAATATTAGATTAATAAGATGGCAGAACCAAGAGAAAGCAACTGGTTGATGTTAGCATTTGCGAAACCTTTGCAGGTCAGCCCAGTCCTAAAGCAGCCTGATCTTTACTAGGGCTGAGTCCAGTGAGGAATGCTGGAAGGAAGGAAGGAAGGAAGGAAGGAAGGAAGGAAGGAAGGAAGGAAGGAAGGAAGGAAGGAAGGAAGGAAGGAAGGAAGGAAGGAAGGAAGGAAGGTTGGTTCTCTTCCTAAATTAAAAATTGAGATGTCCCTTTTCAGTGTTCCATTTGGAAAATATTCACACCTGAGAAAAGGGCTGTCAGTTGTTGTACAAAGTGTCTGCTTGTGAACTTACTAAATTGCTACTTAATCCTAGTAGCGGGATCACTGCCAATGAAAACACTGATGTGGAAATTAATGTTATTGTTCAATTAACTAAGCATAATGTACCAGAAAGATAGGCCCAGGACATAGGCCTCCATTAACAGCGTTTTAGGAAATGTTTGCTTTGGTGGCCTTTCTTTCCCTTGCAAACATTTGCTTAACAACATCTGATATCCGTTATGTAATATTTGCTCCAACATGCAGGTGTAAAGCAGCTGTAAACATTTTATCCTTCCTTCAATGGATCAGCAGCAGAATTCTTCTTTCTGCATTATTGTCAAGAATATAGAAAGTTTTGGATAGGTTGTAGGTTTTTATGTCTTGAAAAATCAAATAAATAAAGCCAATGTGATAAAATTAAAACCCCTTTATGTGAACTGATAGCATTTTAGAGGTTTTGACTTTGCACTAAGAACTCATCTCATTGTATGAAGACCAAACCTTGGCTCTGTAATATCAAAACAAGGCAAAGCTTTGATTTAAAAACTTAATTGCATAAAAATTATTACCATTTGTACAGACCACTAGTTTTCCTCTCAATTCTATATACTGAAATACAGCAATTAGTTTTATTTCAATATGATCTCAATGAGTTTGAAATATTAAGTGCGTTACAGGAGCATTGTGCAGTGCTTTGTGTAGAAAAGGAAGTGTAAAAAAACATGTTGGGGAAGTATTTCTCTTTTGCTAATTCAAACAAGTTATTAAATGGTGTATTTTTAGACATGTTTCACCATTTTTTCTGTGCTGGTTGCTAGAGCTGGGAAAGTCTTTAGTGTCTCAGACTATTACAAGTTGCTAAATATCATAGGCAGGAGAAGCAGTGACTCATATGTCAGCTGTTGATTGCCTCTTGGGTGAAGCAGGATCACGAGTGCTTCCAGGCACAACGACATCACCTGAACTGCCTCTTCCCCAGAAACCTGCTTATCTGTTCCAAAAACTTGCTTTCTGTTTTGTGGATTGTGGATGTGGTTTGTTGGGTTTTTTTAATAAATGTCTTTAGTAACCATGACTCCTCTGGTATGTCTAAGATATGGATATAGGCGCTTCTGAAACAGTCAGAAAGAATGTAGGAGAAAATGAAAGCTTGTTTATGTTTGGTGTTAGCTGTTAGTCTTCATTCTGTTTAAGGTGGTTATCTTTCCATCCAAGCAGAAAGATAATTAGCAGCCTATGAATCTGCAGCGAAATCTTTAGAAGTAAATTATCATCAGGAGGCCTTTAGCCTTTAGCAGTAATATACTATTACTTTACTGAAATGTTGCCCAGACATACGTGCAAACATTGTATTAACAAAGTTTCTGGAGAACCAAAGTGTGCCTGAGTGGTTCTACCTGAAGAAGAGTTCAGCCTGAGCAGATGCAGTGTTGTCCCAGTGGTTAACACGGGTGTGTGTTTTTATACTTATAAATAAAACAAACATGCAAAAAGTTGTTGCAATAGTCCTGCATGTCCCGCATCAGAGATTTTTCTGATACTTTTAAATAATAGTGGTGTCATTAACGAGGGACTGGGTGGTGATCTATCTTATTACTTGGTAGTCTGTCCTAAGGACATTAAATTGTAACTTGATGGAAGCTGATTTATTGCAAAATATTTTTTATTCTAGAACAGTAGAACGAGTTCCTGTGTGCCCTGCTCTATGTGGTCCTGTTCTGGCAGGGATGTTGGACTAGATGATCTTTCAAGGTCATAGAACGCTTAAGGTTCTTTGATTGTGTGTAATAGTTATTTAGACTCAACCTCATTACAACTGCTGTTTCAACCAAGGACTAGAAGCAAGATGGCTGCTACTCAGCTACCTGACTTGAAATTTATACTCATGTTTAAAGCAATTATTCCTTATAGAGTGAAAACCAGAAGAAAACCTGAGATTCTTCATGTTTTGCATACTCACTGAAGCATATAAAAGAGTGAATTTTGTTGTTGTACATTCCGACTTATCTTTAAAGAAGATACAATTTTGCAGCAAAAAAATAATAAAGGTATCAAAAAAGACATTTTCTCTAGTAATAAGGTACAAAAATATATTTCAGAGAGATGTTTCTAAACAAGTTAAGTTCTTGGGAAAGAACTGGGAGAGGGAAAATTAGTTCCATCAGTTCATTTGTTTGACAGTTCTCTTGCTGGACATCCTGAAAAGCTATAAACTGGACAGTTCAGCAAGACACAACATGTCTGGTCCCCCCCCACCCCGTCCCTCCCCCAGATATTAGCAGCTGAAAAGCTAGGAAATATGTATTGTTGAAATATCCTGAAATTTTGGATTTAGAAGGGTTTTCCCTGAAACCAGATGATACCAACTGAAGTGAATAATTCAGTCAATGTACAGAACAATGTAGTCATTTTAAAAGAGTGTGTAGAATTTTACATCTCTTTTTAACTTTACAGTTTTCTACATAGCTCAATGCAACTGGTAGCAATAAACCTATCTGCTAAAAAGTTTCTAAAACCACACTATTAATAGCTAAAGTAAATGTGAGATTATGTCAGGAAGAGAGGTCTTCTAAGTCCATTTAATTGTCTGTCCTTATTTGTTGAATCTACTCGTTTCCATGTGACTTCCCTGGCCACACACCATAAAGCCCTGTTAAGCCATTAAGTCTCTCTTCAGCACAAACAGTTAAGCAGTTCATTTCTTTGTGTGCACTATATAGTCTAGGCCTAAGTACAATGGAGAAAGCAGTGGTGAAATATACAGAGCATATATACAGCTGCTTTTGGTTTTGGATTTTAGTTGTTTCAGATATATAGATAATAGAAGCTGTGAATGTGAGATGCTGATCAAGAGCTGAAGTTTTCCTCTTGCTACTCTGGTGATATCAGATGATGGCATCCATTTAAACCCTTGTGGCAAAAAGTTTCTTAAATTACTCACAAATGAACATAATCTTTTCCTATGATACAGATATTACTAAAGTTGATAAATCTGGTGTGCTAATACATTATTTGCTGCATACTTGTAAAATCCTGATATCTGGCAGAATCTCAGGTCTTGGCTGTTGGCCCTGGAGAACCCAAGTGCTTCACTTGGGAGTACTTCAGGGAAGACTTGTCCCCTGTTCCTTACCCTGCTCTGGTCTGGGAAGCAGATCTGCTGTCTGCAAGGCTGGGCAGCAAGATGGGGGCTGCAGTTGATCAGGCCGCAGCTCCTTGTGGCAGAGAGCTGCAGGACTTGCCTTACATAAGCCATATGCCAGAATGACCATCCTGAATGAGAGGTCTGAAAGACTAAGCTTCATCTGCATTGTGCCCTGGATTAACATGGCCTCTTGTATGAAGGAAACAATTGCTTTTCAGTGCTTTTGAGTGTATTACCGCTTTAAAAATGAATCTAGAGCTCAACAGCACTGTTGATGTATGGATGCTGGTTGTATTTTCCATGACTGAAAATGTGTTGTGCAAAGCATTAGGTGCAGCACGGTAGCCAGATTCTATTTCAAAGTGAAATGGACAGCTTTAATGACAGTTCTGCAAAGGCAAATTATCTGTGTATTCTTTCTCTCCTTTATACAGGCAACACTTAACGAAGTATACACATTGCTAATGTCCATCCTGCAGAGAAATGATCTGTGAAAAAATTCAAGCAAACATGTTCCAACTGTTCATACAAAGGATTGCATAAGTCACGCCTTGTGCTTCCACAAAACTTTCCCCACAATTTGCTGCTGCTCAGCAAGTACTTCACTTAGTTTCCTCCAATTAAAATTTGCAAACAGAAAAGCTTTCCAGTGCTAACAGACACGTGTGCTGTCCTGAAGATTTGAAGCCACGTGTTACAGGAATGGCTGGGTAGACCACACCGATACAATATAAAGGCAACGTCAATCACCTTCTCTCACTTTTTAATAGCTCCCTGCCATGGTTCTCATTCTCCATCACTAGAAACTTAAGATTAAAGGAACTTTACAATATTTGAAGTACAGTCTCATCCATTAAGATGGATCTTCTTCATAGCAATGGCGTGCTCATCATTCAGCATTTGCAGAGGGATTACAGGGCTTACCAGGATTTCCTTAATTTTATGTCACATGTTGGAGATCCCCGGAATATCTTCTCCATTTATTTTCCTCTCTGGTTTCAGCTTAACCAAGTGGTTGGTACTAAAATGATATGGGTGGCAGTCATTGGTGATTGGTTCAACCTCATATTTAAATGGTAAGAAGTTGGATTTGAAGTTTGATATTTTTAATTGCAGTTACTATATGTGCTTCAAGCTTAGAAAACTGTGAATAATGTGCTAGTAGACTTTCCTCTGTAATCATACAAGACTTCACACTGAAGATATTTAAGATATATTTGAAATGATATTGTGATAAAACAGGAAGAACCTATTGTTGAGCTCTTTATATTCCTTGTAAGATGATTTATCATGCTTTACTGAGACCTCCTTACATAAAAACCTTTTTATTGCATTTCTGCTTCTTTTTTTTTTTTTTTTTTTTTGGTCAGGATTTTGTTTGGCCATCGCCCATACTGGTGGGTGCAAGAAACAATGATTTATCCCAATCAGTCCAGCCCATGTCTTGAACAGTTTCCTATAACGTGCGAAACTGGACCAGGTAAGAAATGTTGGTACTTTTAATAGAGTCAGCAGCTTTTGTGGAGACATGTGACTTATGAAGATTTTACATGATGTAAAAATCTCAGAGATCATGTTTAAAATAGCACCAAAACATGGAAAGAGAGAAAGGAAGAAATACAATGTGATCAGTATTTGATTGCTATATGACAGGAATGTTTATTTTGTTGCCTTTAAAAAGAACAAAGGAGGGGAATTTGCTTTAAAAATAACTTCTACCGAAACAAACCTGTATATTGGAAAGGAATTTTCACGAAACTTGTGTCTTAGGCTCCAAAAGAGTGATACACCTGCTTTGTGAGGTTACTTTATGAACAGTTGCAGTGCCAATGACAACTTAGGGAGAGAAATTCCATATTGTTTAAGACTGTTCCAAAGCAAAGCAGGAAGCTGTTGAGTTTGCGAGCTTGCACACTATTACTCAAACCACAAAACTAGTGGGTGGTTTAGTGTAAATAACAGTAGGATCAACAATTACATAACGTATCACAAGTGGAAAATGGAACCTTTCGGCTCAGAACCCAACACTGGCACTGAAAGGGGGTGAGAGTGGAGGGTGAGTTTACGTCTAGAAATGTTGGGGAAAAATGTCTAAAAAATGTGCCTTTCCAATGTATTTTCACATTTTTATATCGCATTGTCTTCTCTGTGGAACTCAAAGGCAATACTGCTGAAGTTAAATGAGCTTATGCACCCCCAACATGTGAAATAAGATAAACTTGCTTTGAGCTAACTGACTGAAATTATTGAATTCACTGTACATGAAAATATTGGCTGTGAAAATGAGTGTGCTTTGTGCCTCTTCAATGCCACTGCTCTAAGTGGTTTCTAGAGCTTTATTTGTTAACAGTACACTGAATTATATTCCATTGTAATTTTTAACTAAGAAGCTTAAGCCCTTGTATCAGGCAGGGTTTAGTAATGCCTAGTTTATATGTGATCTGCAGTCTATTTCAAGTGAATCCATTTAGGACCTAACCCAAGGTATTAAGATCCTCTTTTCAAAAGACTTGAGAGCTGAGCCCACTCAGCACAATGTAATTCCACACCCTGACTAAAGCCAGTCAGAGTGCTTCATTTTGAGTCACTGAAGGCCTTTCTTCCTGAAGTGACAAGTCATTCCTAGTTCTGTCCATTGTGTACTGCTCTCATACCAATTCCTTATTTGTACTTCTAATGACCACATTTTTTCCACTTCCAGATTTGCCCTTTGTCATTGACAGTATCTGTCACTCACCTGTTGCCGTCAGTGCAACTGTTAGGAGCACACAGTCACTGTGTGAGCTTACAAGATTCTTCACATGCTTTTAAAATATTTAATTTATATTTAAAATATTAGAGAAGAAGCCACAGCTGTGATGAGGACATATCCAAATATTGCTAGGATTGCCTGAACCGCAAACTCTGAAGCCTAGAAAAGTGAAAGATGAGGGAATTTATTTATATGACTACATGGCAAGCAATCTAGCACCTGAACTTGATTTGTACTTCTGGAATGAACTGAACTAAACCCTGCAACCATCTTTTCTCTGGCATTTGTAAGGTTTTAAGAACATAAAACTTAAGGTGGAGTTCATGCTGTTTCTAGTAGGTAATTTGCAGGTGAACTATGAAACAAAAAAGATAAGTTTTCCTAATGCCACATTACTGTTTCCTTAGCAGTGACATTTGTTCTGCTGTGAAGTTTAAAGTGTACATCTGTTATGAAATCAACAAAAGAGTTGGTAGCATGACCACTAAAGATACTGCCAAACAGAATACCAATAAATATGCATGCAGACAGAAATCATTGTCCTTCCTGCTTTGCTGCATCACTGAAATATTATTTTGCTTTGCAAGCTACTATATAGTGCTGGTTCATAACACATTCTCCAACCAAAATATTTTCTTAGGCCAGTGAGATTAACCCTGTCCCTTTTACTTCTCTTTTGTCCCCACAGAAAAAAAAAAAATCCAGTATAAACAGATTCCAATGATGTCATATTCTCTCCTTTCCTATTTAAATGTGTTGGTTATAAACCTGGTGAACAGGGGAAAAGAAGTGTCAGGGTGATTTTAGGAATCATTTCCCTTGCATCATGCCAGCATACTTTGCCTTTTGGATTATTTTCATGGTTGCAGGAACTTCTCTGTGGCTTTATATTGTTTCCAGTAAAAATAAAATTGTATTTGTTAAATTAAAACAAATGGCATGTACATTATTTTGCCTGGGCT
Source organism: Urocolius indicus (assembly GCA_013401255.1). NCBI lineage: Eukaryota > Metazoa > Chordata > Aves > Coliiformes > Coliidae > Urocolius > Urocolius indicus. The sequence goes on from WBNH01005325.1 coordinate 31,007, forward strand.
AAAAAGAAATCACTCTCTGTAGTGACTTCTAGAAATCTAGAAAAAGAAATCACTATCTCTACTGATCTCTACATGCTCTATATGAGAGTGTGTTCCCTGTTACAGGTTACTGTGGGTACGGCAATTGGTTCGATATGTTAGAGCAATATTTCATGTGCCAGGTCCACTGATAATCTGTTTCCAAGCTAGTGGACATTGTACAAAACTGTAAAATTCATAAAATAAACCAAAGTAAGGCATAATGACACAATTCTTTCATCACACTTCAGATATTTTTCAACATTTATGGCAAAACTACCTAAAACATGTATTACCTGGACTATAATATTACTAATGAGAGACAGATCATACTCACAATTGCTAACACCGTGGTAACTGGAGAAGGAGATAAAAGGCAATTTGGAAGGGTCATCTGAAGTTATATTGGTACTTTGATTTAGAATGTTACAAGGAGTTAAATCTCTGTTGCTTCCCTTAGTTATGAGGTATCCCATTCAAAACCCATCTCATCTGCTCCTCATATGTAACTTCTACATTGTATGGTACAGCTCTGAGAGAACCCTAGATGCTCTCTTTTTAAAATCATAATCTAAACCGAGGTAATGGGAAAATATTATGCTTTCCAGTCAAGGTACCAGCTCACACCAATTTAAGATGGTAAAGCTGTCACCTACTCAATCTCAAACTATTCTAGATTCTTTAAGGATGACTCTTCTGAAAAATTCATATCAAGAAAATTAACTTCTGAGAAGCACTTGACACTGTTTCATCCTTTGTTGACCATTTTTTTTTCTGAATGATTAGGTGCCTGAGTAACTGCCAGTAGAGTTACTCTATGACAAATATTACAATCATCATTTTTAAGCTTGAATATTTCCTTTTCATTTTCACTAGGAAGCCCATCTGGGCATGCCATGGGATCTTCTTGCATCTGGTATGTAATGGTGACAGCAGCACTTAGCTACACAGTCAGATGGAAAGAGAAATCAGCAATTACCCTTCACAGGTCAGTGAGGTTTCATTATTCTAACACATACAAGTACTTCTTTATATACATGCTATGCTTTTAATGGATGTATTTTAATAAAAAAGTCATAGTCTGTTTTTTCCAGTTTGAAAAAAAACCCCACACCTTTATTATGATCTACTTCAGCTGAAGAAAAAGAATATTAAGAAAATTTATCCCTTTGTGTAGGTTAGTATTTATTAACTCATGGTCATTGCAAGAGCAGCCACCCTTATTAACATTTTAGTACTTGCTTCCAATTATTAATCATTCAACTCTAAACTTCTCTACTTAAAGGGGCCTAGTTATAAAAAATTTCCTTTTTGAGTGGAAAACTGGCTGGATGACTGGGTGACTGAGTGACTGAGTGGTGGTGAATGGAATTAAACCCAATTGTTGGCTATTCACCAATGTTGTTCCCCAGGGCTCAGTGTCGGGGTCTGTTCTATTTAACATCTTTATCGGTGATCTGGATGCGGGGATAGAGTGCACCCTCAGTAACTTTGCTGATGATACAAAGCTGGGCAGGAGTGTTGATCTGCTTGAGGGTAGGAAGGCTCTACAGGGGATCAGAACAGGCTGAATCAATGAGCCAAGGCAAATTGCATGAGGTGAAACAAGGCCAAGTGCCGGATCCTGCACTTGGGCAACAACAAGCCTACATAACACTACAGGTTTGGGGCAGAGTGGCTGGAAAGCTGACCTGCAGAAAAACACCTGGGAGTGTTAATCAACAGCCAGCTGAACATGAGCCAGCAGTGTGCCCAGGTGGCCAAGAAGGCAAATGGCATCCTGGCCTGTATCAGAACTAGTGTGGCCAGCTGGACCAGGGCAGTGATTGTCGCACCTTGAACACTGTGTCCAGTTCTGGGCCCCTCACTGCAAGAAGGACATTGAGGTGCTGGAGCATGTCCAGAGACAGGCGACGAAGCTGGTGAAGGGTCTGGAGAACAAGTCTTATGAGGAGCAGCTGAGGGAGCTGGAGATGTTTAGCCTGCAGAAGTGTAGACTGAGGGGAGATATGATCACACTCTGCAGCTACCTGAGAGGAGGTTGTAGTGAGGTGGGGGTCAATCTCTTCTCCCAAGTAACAAGAGATAGGACACAAGGAAGTGGGCTCAAGTTACGCCAGTGAAGGTTTAGATTAGAGATTAAGAAGAATTTTTTCACTGAGACGGTTGCTAAGCATTGCAACAGGCTGCCCAGGGAGGTGGTAGAGTCACTATCTCTAGAGATATTTAAGAGACACATAGCTGAGGTGCTGAGGGACATGGTTTAGTAATGGGCTTGGCAGTGTGAGGTTAGTGTTGGATTCAAAGGTCTTTTCCAACTGAAACACTTCTATGATTCTATACTTCTATTGTTCTATGAAATTACTAGGTGAAGTGTCTTAATTCTCAAGCATCTTCCTTTTCCCTCTTAGACTGACATGGTCATTCCTCTGGAGTATTTTTTGGATTATCCAGATCAGTGTATGCATCTCGAGAGTATTCATAGCAACACATTTCCCTCATCAAGTTATTCTGGGAGTATTTGCTGGTAATACTGCTATTTTTTTCTTTTCTTTCAACATATATGCAAAATCTGGGGGGAAAAGTATGAGAAAGACAAGTGATTTTTAGTAGTGCTACTCAGCTTGTAACTGTAGTGCTGCTCTATTTTCTGAAAGGTCAAGGATTTTATGATAGTCTAAAGGTAAAACATGTGAGATACTGTGTGTTTGCCATCTTTGTAATTCACAGGCAGTGAGCCCTTGGCCATGTGCCAGATGATGCTGCCTTGATGCTGCCTGCAGTATGTCCACACTGTCACAGAGTAGGCTATGGTTTGTACTGGCTGCACCTGATCTTTATCTGTGCTGCCTGTGGGGAAGTGATCAGAGGAAGTTGCTCCTGCATAGCCCTGGCCTTGACCCTCAGGAGGAGCAATTTGGTTCCCTTAGAACAGTGTCTGGTGCAAACCAGCAGGTGAGCAGTGTGGGCAAGCATGGGGCCAGAGACCTGAGGCAAAAGAGAAAAAGACAAATTAGCAGTGCAAGCTCCCTAGGTTGATTTAGGAAGCTAAAGCACATTTTTAGAGTTACTTAAACACGTTTCAAATTGGTGTTTAGGGAGTTCAAACTGTGAACAATCTCTCTAGCATCTATTTAAGAAGAGTGACCAGTGCGCTGAGAGGGAGCTGCCTGCTCCCAGTCTTTTTCATGAATGCAGAGCAGCCTGGGCACAACTGGCTAACAGCTTGCAGTACAGCTCTCCCTCCTCACAACCAGCATAAAATAAGAAAGAAGTGTATTCTGTGTCTTTTCCTTTAACACGTGAAGCCTCTGTGAGAACTGGTATTGAATTCTTTGACTGAGGGACATGCCATGCCTGGAAAAGGCATGTTCTAGTTCACATCTGCTATTTGATAGGTTGCCACTCAGGAGATGCAGTCAGGCCTAAGGTATGCCTCATATCAAAAACATGTAGTGCTTGTATATAATTTGGGGTTTTTTCCCTGAAATTATCAGTTTTGAGTGGGAGAAAGATTTTTGTAATGTACTACAGAAGTGGCAAATTGTGTGTGTCTCTCTCTGTGTGTATATATATATATATATAAACCACGTAGATATATTTTTCTTTCTTTCAAAAGTCAGGTTGTACAGGGGCACTGTAAAAAGTGCTTCTTCAGAGTATGAACATGTTGGTCCCTGTAACACCGAGTTTCTAATCCACAGGCATTCTTGTGGCAGAAGCATTCGAGCACACCCCTGCCATCCAGACTGCAAGCTTGAGAACGTACATCAAGACGAACTTGTTTCTTTTTATTTTTGCCTTTGGCTTTTACCTAGTTCTCAAGCTTCTTAATATTGACTTGCTATGGTCTGTTCCCAAGGCCAAGAAGTGGTGTGCAAATCCAGACTGGATAAACATTGACACGACTCCATTTGCTGGACTGGTGAGGAATTTAGGTGCACTTTTTGGCTTAGGTCTCGGAATTAATTCTGAAATGTTCATCGTGAGCTGCAAAGGTAAAAACAGCTGTAAGATAAGTTTCCGTGTGTTGTGTATAGCTGCCTCATTAGCTACACTGCAGCTGTATAATTTCCTGAAGATACCTACTCATACTGAGTATTTGTTCTACATTCTCTCTTTTTGCAAGAGTGCAGCTATGCCTCTGACTGTAGTTGCCTTGGTTCCATACTGTGTCCATTCATTAATGAGGACAACTGAAAAGAAACTTAAGTAGATAAAGTCTGCAAAGAGTTAGCAATGTGGGGATGGCTGGACACGAACTGCTCGAGAGCCCTCTGCAAAGGCAGTTATGCAAACCCGTTTTAACCAAGGGGAATGCCACTGCATCTGTGATGTGCTCCTGGTAAGTAACCAGTACGTCCAAAATCAGACTTTGGCAGCTCAGAAATACTAATTGCTGATTCTGTTCCTAGAAGTATTGCAGCCACACTGCAATGTGGTTGGAAATGACCCAATAATCTGGGTCACAGCCAAGTTTTAAAGTATAATCAACAAGTTTTATCTAGCTACTTGGTCTTTTAGTTCTGCCCATCTCCAACTAGATGGTGTTTCAAGCCTCAGTTGTACATAGTGATACTCAATATTTAATTTTTGTATATCTAAGTATTGTGTGTTAAACTGCTAGATAAAGGTGTGGCAGTATCACACCACCTACAACCATATAGCTGTACCCAGGCACTGTGATAAAGGCCAGCATAACTATAAGCAAGGCTTTAGAAATAACTTCTTGAGCTTCCTGAGCAAAACAGCTTCTGATTAAGCCAGCAGATTAAAAAATAAAAGTTTATTTCAATTACACTCTGTAGAATATATTTTTTCATTGCTGTGTGTTCTTTTGTCATTTATACTTTTTGCAAGTGGTAACATCATGAATGATGCAGAATACACCTTTGATATTGAAAATGTGTAAATAAGGTGCAACAAATCTTTGGGTCCTGTACATCTACAAAGAACAACAACTGAAGAAAGCTGGCAATGAAATAATTGCTGCACATCACCTCAGGAATGTGGTTCAATAATTGTAAAGACAAATTAGTCTAATTCAGATCAAGAGTCACAAACGTGAGTCGCTGTTAGTAGTTGTGTAAATGATGAAAATCCGATTGCAGTCTAAGTCATTGCAAGCTTCTATTCTTTTCAGCTTTGTTTACCTCAGTACACAAGTAACTAATGTGTTAGATATATATTTGCTATGTAAAATGGATGCTCTGAATAGGCAGAGGCGACTGTATTAGCTTTTTATTCATTATTTAGCACCTACTGTTGCATATCCCTTTCAGTGCACAATCTGTAAGCAATGTTTAGCTGATACTATCTTGTAGTGCTTGGTATACAAACAGCATAAGGCTATAATATGGGTAATGAGGGCTGTGCTTGCCTCATCTGACTGCAATAGGGCTAAGAAGATGTAAATACGATATTGCTTCTAGACTTCTAATTAATTGTAAAATAATTGGAATGGAAAGAATTTTATTTAATGAAGAAAATAAGGTGGATGGTTTGAGTTGGCCCTTGGGAATGATCATAATACAAATTACAGAAGCAGATCTGAAACAGGCATCCTTACTTAAGAACTCAACACTACCTTGACTTAAGAAAATTAATCATCTGGTTTTAATAATTTGAGGGGTATTCTCCTTTATGCAGCCCCTGATATCTTCCTTCATTGTTCTCCCAATGTTTTTGCTCACAGCAAAAAAATGGGCCTGTACCCATTTTTTCCTTTAATTTTGACTCCTCAAGCAAAATTACTGAGCTAATGGGACTAGAAATAAATAACGAAGACAGACAGCTATGACAAATGTTTGCTTCTGTAAATGATTTCACCCATATTCAAGTTGCTCTGTGCTTTGCCCAGAGGCATCATAAAAGGCCGGAAGGTTGGTCTAAGCTGTCCTGTTCCTCACTCAGAGCCAGCTAGTTGGAGCAGGGCTGTTGTTGTAGAGCAGTTGCTCAGATGCCATCCCAAAGTGGTATCTGGTTGTCTTTATCCAGAGGATAAAGTTGGAATGGTTGGAAAATACATAATGCATCTGTCATGGACCATGCAGAGAAATATACAGCAGGACACAGCAAATGACGTCAGGTGCTTCTGTCATGACTGCAGTAACTCAGGGCTGGCACTGAAAGCTGTGAGCAACCACCTTTGGGTGTGCTCAGGGGCCTTGTCACCAAGTGTCAGAGCTGAGAGATTTACCCGTGGGCGCAGTTGCAGAGGAAAGGCCAGTCCAGCTCCACACCGGGCAGTCCAACAAGGCTTGTTGCTCATGCTCAGACATGCACAAAGCTCTGCTTGCACTTGAATCTGCTTGCACAGGTACTGAAGGGCTTTATAAGCAACTGTGTCAGCAGCACACAGGTAGAAAGTGGCAGGAGCTGGCACTCATGAATGTGTGAGACCAAAGCAACTCTTTGTGCACCCTACTGTTCTACAGGCACACTTCCCAACACGTCTCCCAATATTTACTGGCTGCCTAAAACCAGGATGATGTTATGATGAAGTGTAGTTGTACCACCCAGCTGAGCCTGTGTCACTGCCCTCCTGCAAGGAGATGCTGGGCTTCTCTGCAGGCAGGGGCTAATGTAGTTGTGTTAACCTTCTCAACAGCTCCGTCCTGCACAGCAGCCCCTTGTTACAGATGTCACCTAAATATGTGAAAAATACCTGCTGCAAGATACTCACACACTTGTCTGTAGGGTAAGAGCTGAAGTGCTAAAGCAAAAGAGCCAGCAAAAACCACAATTTATTAGTATAACTTGGGCCACAAAAGTGGTGTCCTTTAGGCAAAAGAATTGTGGAATAAGTACACATAGTCATCGCAGTTTTTAATACATAGCTGTTATTTTTCCATGGCCTTAAATACTAATATAACTTAAATATCAAAGAAGTATGTCAATAGCTTATTGATAGCTGCTCTGCCAAACTCATTATTGCTCTGAAACTTAGAAAAGCTTAAAAGGCCAATGATGCAGTTTCCTTTTTCATTTTCAGTTAAGTATTAAAATACAGACTTCCTTGGGAAAATACGGTCTCAATGTCAGCTACGTGATTTCGGTAAGGTCTGTTGAAGTAATGCTATTAACGGAATGGAACAAAAGTTGACATTTGGTTTTGCTGCTTGGAGTTAAATCCAAACAAAGTTTTCACCCATATTCAAGTTTCAGCAGTAGGTACTGTTGCATAGTTTTATAAGAAATTCCATTGTGGTGTGATTTGTGACTTCCCCCCCCTCCACTTGCAGCTGCAGATTTTAGGACATAGCAAATAACTTGTGCAGTTAATACTCTATAATTCAAAACCAAGATTCCAATTTTGACACTGTAATTCAGATTTTCTGTCTATCTGCTTTGTCTCTAGGATCCCAGTCTCTAAAGGAAAGAGTCCTATTGTCCCCTGTAATCAATAGTGTATTTCAGAGAAACATGCAGTAGTCTTCATAATAAACTGTAACAGATACAAGCTTCTGCCAGAAGACACTTCCTGAACTTTGTCCTTACTGAATGAATTGTTGCTCCATTTATCAGCTCTGCTTAATACAAAGATCTATTTGTGGCAAGTTTTTTCCCCACCTTTACTGAATAAGTGTAAAAAATATTAATTGCTGCCTTGCCTTCTGAAAAAAAAAAAGAGGACACACCCATCATCATCTCGATAGAAGTGATTTAAATAACTCTGATGATCAACGGTAGGATTTCATATTGATTTAACTAAAGCGTTCATTCCTGGTCAAAATCTGTGTGACAGCTTTGATCAGAGTGGTGAGCATAGGGAAAAAGTTTCTCACCAGCTTCTGTTCCTCTTCATGATTGCTTTTCTGTACTTTTGTACAGTGCCTTCTTTGTCAGTCCCTGATGGTTTGGTGGAAGGGGCAGAGTCAGGCCAGGCTCAGGGCACTGATGTGTTAGTGCTGTTGCTGCACAGGGTGAGAGCGCCATGCTTCCCGACTGCACAGCTGCCGTGTGAGCTAGGAGAAGGTGGAAGGGGAGCATTTTGCATCTGCAGTAAGGGTGTCTGCTGCAATCCTCTGAAGGCTGAAGGTTAGGAGAGATTTGATCTCTTCAGACATATAGCATCATTCTTGGGATTGTTTTTTATTCATACAGCTTACCTAGAGAAGTGGCAGTTTGCAGAACACCGGAGCAGAGTCTTCCTTGAACATTAGTTGAGGAATGACAGGACCATGCAGTCTAACTGCAGGTGGTGGCAATTCCCCAGCTCACCGACAAAGAGCTTTTCCATTTCCAGGCTTCCTTTCCCTGTCAGGGGGCTAAGCTTCTTCTGGAATGTAGCAGCTTAAGCTTAGCGCCCTGCATGTGCCTGACAAGTATTCTTAATGTAGAAAGCTGCTGACATTTAGGGTACCACAGAACTCACAATATTGTAGGGTGCTTAGCAGCACAATGGGGCACCAGCATACACACACCTGCCACCAAGTATTTGCTTATGGAAAAGAAACTTTGCAAATTTAGAATCACGGTATTTCAGCTGATTGGTGCTCCAGTGGTAACAAGCTTGTAATAAGCTCCTTCCATGGCCATCAGCTCATCATGAGTGCCCCTTTCAACGATGAGTCCTTGAGACATCACAGCAATGATGTCGGCGTTCTGGATGGTGGACAAGCGGTGGGCAATGACGATGCAGGTACGCCCTTCTCTGGCTTTATCCAGTGCTGCTTGCACAGTCTAAAGGCAACAGAGAAAGTGACAGTGAAAATATGCAAACCACTTTGGGGTAGAGAGCTGGACACACCGATTGCTTCAGTCATTAACTGTATTGTGCAACACCTGTATAAAGAGTCTGTGAGGCTAAATCAAAGACTATGCTTAGCTGGGTCATGAACTCAGTCTATTAACAACACAAAGAATGGTCAGGTAAACATAGCAGTACAAATTAAGGAAGGCTTTTGTTCAGCTGACATGTTGGATGTCAGCTCAGGAAGGATATCTTTCTAGATTGTCAACATTTCTCTGTATCTGAGCGTAACCAAGCTACACAAATTATTGCCCAAGTTCTTAGGCCCCTCACTGCTGTTTTATTGGGTATTCAAGCTCATAGTTCATTGCTCAGATACATTTTTGTTTGATTAGTTTTTATGGTGCAGAAGCCATATTTATGAACCATTCCCACTGAATGCTTTGAAACTCAGGGAATTACTATGCATACTTCTGAAACAGACTGCCTCTCACTGACAGACTACCAGCCCTTGTAGCTGCCTGCTTTTTGCTATAGCTGTGCTTCCTGGATCTTCTGAAAAGACCATTAAAGGTGTAAGTGCTGAATTAATAACATGGAATAACATTGTGGTCACATAGGGGAGTACATTGGGATGTCTCTACAGGACAGAAAGCAGCATTGTACATTGTAAGTCACTGTATTCACATTCTTATCACTGTGCATTTACCTTTTCACTTTCTGTGTCTAAGGCAGACGTAGCTTCATCCAGTAGTAAGATTTTAGGATCCCGTATGATGGCCCTTGCTATAGCAATGCGTTGCTTTTGCCCACGAGACAGCTGGGACCCTTGAGCCCCAACATTAGTTTCGTATTTCTGAAAAATACACAAAGGGAAGATTTTACTCAGGTGTAAGCAAACACAGCAATACACAACCTGAAAGAAGAGCAAGAGGAGAGAGGCAAGCGTGCTGACTGTGGCAGCTACCTCCTTAAAAACCTGCCAATGCAGAAACGCTGCAGGAGTGAGTGATACACAGCTTTGGGAAGGATTTTCTGAGACGTACTTTGCTGTGTGCATGGCCCAGGGGCCCAGGCAGTACAGTGATGGTGATTTAAAGGCTTTCTAGACAAATGTTGTGCTTGAGTGTCTCAACTGTACCCACACCTTTTATGTCCTTCTGGTTTATATGATTTCATTGCACTTAAATACTTCTCCAGTGCACATAATCAGCCAGCTTCAAATATTTTGTCAAAATACATATGATGTTTTGTGTCATACCCTAGTCATAAGACAAATCTCCCACAGTTGAAAACAGGACTTGGTTTTACTGACTCAGTGTAATGCTTTGACTGCTGAACTGTGCTTCTCTTTTCTTGTCCAGGGCTTTGAAAAATCTTCTCTTTTCTCCTACCTGATTTCAGTTTGGTAAATCTTACAGAATCACAGAATCTTAAGGGTTGGAAGAGACCCTGAAATATCATCCAGTCCAACCTTCCTGCCAGAGCAGGACCACCTAGAGTGGGTCACACAGGAACTCATCCAGGTGGGTTTTGAATGTCTCCAGAGGAGACTCCACAACCCATCTGAGCAGCCTGTTCCAGTGCTCCATCACGCTCACAGTGAAGAAGTTTTTCCTTATGTTTCTGAGAAACCTCTTATGTATTTGGCTACTGTGCAAAATTCCAGTAGCACCTCACACCCAAACTCTCAGAAGCATAAGGAATGGTCACGACACCCTCTTTGTTCCTACTTTTACAGCTGTAAATGTAAATAAAAGGTGTCCATGTGTATCTTTCTCTGGGTTTGGAGCCCCTCCTGCTGCAACGAGCACTGTGCAGCCAATTGGCAATTTCACAGTGAAGGCCTTACCCATACTTACATCAGGCAGGGACATGACAAACTCATGCAGCTGAGCCTTTTTGGATGCTTCTATGACTTTTTCCATCGTCATCTCTTTGCTGTTACTGCCATATTTGATATTATCAGCAATGCTGCAGTCAAATAGCACAGGCTCCTGGGAAACTATTCCGATTTTTGATCTAAGAAACTGCACATTTGTTTTCTTAGTGTCGTGTCCATCTATTAACTATCAGGAAATAGGAGAAAATTTGAAACATTATTCTAAAACAACAGCCTGCAAAACTGAAATAGTTTATAGCCAAAAGAAATTATTTAAGCCATATTACTAATATGCAAACCCAACTGATTTAAAGTGATCTGAAGAATCTGCTTAAATGTAACTCCTCTGTGCATGATGTGTATTTTCTGGGTGTATCTGTGATCCAGCCAAGCACTAGAACAGTTGCTTAATCTTAAGAACAACTGAAGTATTTGATTGCTTGAAGTTAGACACATGCTTTCCTACCTTCCAGGCACACTCATCACCACTTATTTTTTCCACAGAAACAGAAATCAATCTAGATGGTTAAGTGTTTACGTGAGGAAAAGATATAAAATCTTTTAAAGCTATTAGTAATTCGATATCTGGAAGTTAAATCTAGACAAATTCAGTCTGCAAAGAAGCTGCATGTTGAATCTGTATATTTAGGGCTGTTCCAGGCTCTTTGTTGCACCATTCAGACTTGATTTTTAGTTATGCTCCCACACTGTACACCACACATTATGTATTTCATGCAGGAGCTACCAAGGTGAATGCCTATGGCCTACATAATACACAGGTTACACCTGAGGCATGTAGTAGTCTGATCTTGTCTCAATACTTCTGAGGTTATACTCAGGAATTGCTCAAACAGTCCACCTGTGTTCAAGAAGGAGCTGAAGCCCCAAGCTGCAAAGGTCCATGCCACCACTGCTGAGCTGCACAGAGGGACACATTCGGTAGAGTCCTTGTAGCAGCACTGCTAAAAACAGCAGCCCAGGAACCCCGTTTCCTTTGCTTACCACACTCCCTTGCTCAGGGTCATAGAAGCGCTCCAGAAGCTGGACACTGGTGCTCTTACCACAGCCACTACTTCCCACAAAAGCCAAAGTCTGTCCAGGCTTAACTGCTATGGAGAGTCCTTTCAAGACCTGAATGTCAGGCCGAGAAGGGTACGTGAATTTACAGTTCCGAAATTCAATGCTCCCCTTGAAATCATCCTGGTGGGGAAAAAAAAAAAGGAGGAAGATGCTACAATGAGCTTTAGCTCAAAACTGGGTTGTAAAGTACAAATTAACTCTTCTCAGATTCTATTCTTGCATCTCTTATTTAAAATATTACATTTGTGCTTGTGAAACACTAGTGCTGCTTGTACTTCCCCATACTGCATTGGTCAGAGGCATCAACTGGGAACAGGATTGCCTTGCAAATGGGTAAGTTGTTTATTTTAATACAGACACTATCTAAGTGAAAATTGGGTGATGGTCCAAACATGTTTGTTTAAAAGGCTGGATTTCGTTAAAAAAATAAAATCAATTGAGCTTTGCAACATTACAACCATAGATGAGTGCAACTCAGTTTTCCCAGAACTCCTCAAAAACACTTTTACAAAACTCTGTAGGGAATTAAGATGTGTTATTTTCATGGTTTGAAGCAAAATACTTCATGTCCTTAGTTCCAAGTTTGTGTATGATTCTGAAATGAAAATAAGTTAAATGAAAAAGAAACTGTTTGAATTTTCTGGCCCCGATTTTTCAATTTACTGAAAATTGAGCACTTTCATTTTGTCTGACTCAAAGATGATTCACCTCCTCATGAACACTCCCAACATTTGGATGTGAATTGGAAAAAAACTCTCCATTATAAGCTAGCAAGAGTCGGATTTATGTGGGTGCAGAAACGCCGCTATCCTGTGAGTCATCCAAATTGGCCCTCTTCCAATTTACAGGAGTTTTATACTGACAAATACTTAATAGCCACACTTCCTGTTACTCTTGCTGTCTAGAACAGAGATTGCTGCTTTCAAAAGAGCAAAGACAAGCAACAATTACGCAGATAGCATAACCTTCTGGTAGTCATCCTCACGGGCTTCTAAATTGTTAGTGCAGCCTCAAAGTTTATATTGAGCTGAATGGCATCACGGTGTACTCATCTCCACCCTTACCCATTTTTCCCCTTTTTCACTGTAAACATCGATTTCAGGAAGCCGATCTATCAGTTGAAAAAAGCGTGCAGCAGATGTCTTGGCTTTGGCATAGTTTGGGGTATAGGAAGAAGCTCTTCCCAGAGCAGTTCCACTGGTCACAATAGAAGAGATCACCCTGTGGAGTAGAGGGACAGGGTCATTCTTGGGGGGCCATCAGGGAAACAAAGGCTGCCCCGAGGCTAGCGCTGTTGGGGAGGAGCCTGCTTCTGGCACCAGGCAGGCTGTCACCTGAACACGAAGCTGTAATGGAGCCCTTCAGTGTCAACCAGAAACCCTCCGTATCTGTAGGAGACGGCATTGGCAATGAACACGATGCTCTGGGCAAAGCCGAAGCAGATTCCGTAAACGTGCGCCTTTTTGACTGCAGCTCTGTAGGGCATATCCAGGTGCCTCTCAAAATTGTCAACAAACATTTTCTCTTTCCCTATCCCTGCTACAGTCCTGATGTTAGAGAGGGCTTCACTGGAAATCTGGGGTAAAAAAAAAAAAATAGAGGTAAAAGTTCCTAATTCCTACTTGGAAAGTAGAGCATGCTCTTTCACAAATACAGGATTCTTTCATGAACACAGGGCATTAATGCCATGCATTAATGCCATGCATTAATCAGTTCAGGTACAATAAAGACTGGCCCAAATATCAGCCAAATTAAAGAGAAACTTTCCTACAGTTGTCTTCTGACATCCTCAATAGTAGCACTCTGCTTCACTAGAGCAGAGTTACTATGAGCATACTTGGGAAATCAGGCATGTGCTCACATTTGTGACTTATTTCACAGAATGTGAATAAATGGAAGATCCACAAAAGCACAAATGGTTTTAGGAAAACTGTTATTTCATTGATTGTATGTATTTATTAATTACAGATTCTGATTTCAATTATTTTGTTTTACTTACAGCAACAGACAGGGAAAGACTTAAAAAAGGATGCTACCCTCAACTTCTGTTTGATAAATGAAACCCTTTCCTTACTTGCTCACTCTCCCTCTTTCTTTTATTTATGTCCAAAAAGTCTGACAAGATGGAATATATAAATGGAGGGTGACACTTTAATTCCTTTAAAATCAGTGAGCAATTTCCACGATTTTTACCTTGTGCATAGACAAAGAGTATGCAAATGCTTGCCTATGTACACAGAAGAAATTATGAGACAATGACCATGGAACCTTCTCTGGAGCTTTCATAAATTGTAGGCTTATAATGTGATTTGTTACCAGTCAGAATTTAGGTTCCCGTCTCCAAAAAAGTAGCACTATAATTTTATCTATAGAAGTAAATTGACAGTTTGTCAAATTGATCCTAATTTCACCCTACTTATCTCAAGTAATTTTATTAAGATGTTGGTCTAAAATGTAGTTTGCCTGGACTTGGATAGTCTCTTCATAGTGTAACACTTTCCTTTGGGAAGCAATAGCCTGGTATATGGCTTATGAAAGTTTTCAGCATTTAGGAAAAGACCTGACTATAAATTAATACAAACATTCTATCCAATTTTAGGATTCTTTTCCTCTCCGAAATTAAAAGTCAAATCTCTTGCATTACCATGCAATGTGTAGGAGCAGATAAGCAAGTACTGGGAATTGGATTGTTCAGGCTGTGCTTTTCCAGCTTTAGCATGGCTGATGGACAAACATTATGGAAGAACTCAGAGTGTTTAGCATTTGGATGTAGTGCTGGCAAATAAATTAGAAAATAACACTAGACATAGTCATGGCTAAAACTGCTGAAGCATTGTGTGCCCTTTTCATCCCAGCCCCTGGGTCATCCTGTTGAATAAAACCTGATGCCTTAACTCATTAGTGAAATTTCTCTCCTTGTCAAAACAGTATTTTGATTTATCACTTTTTTTTTGGTAATTAAAATATTCTGAATGTGGGCAGTTGTCCAGGTCTTAATTTTTCCTTTGCTTTCTGGAATTGAACATTATTTCTAACAGCACTTCATAGTGGTCCATAAATGTCCATAAATGTATCCATTTCATTAGGGATCCCAATGTCAAATGATGCTAATTCACAGAATACCTTCTGTCCATTTAAGAAAAAAAAATCTGGAAATCTGCATGTGGAGGTAGTCAGCATGATTTCTTAAAGTTCTGTGCCTCCAGTCATGACGTGCTTCTTTAAATCATACACAGAAATAGGAACTGGGAGCTCAAGATTTGCTTCTTCAGAGGTCAAGAAGGGGAGTGACAGGCTGAGTCAGCTGCAGCAGGCAGTGGGAAAGAAACTGCCAATAGATGCAGAGCTGAATGGGGCAAAGGGCTCCAGTTCATGGGTTTGGTGCACAGATTGAGATCAAGAGGAGGCTGAAGACAGCTGAGAGCTCAAAGGAGTAGAGGGGAGTCTCAGATGGGGTGGGGTGGAAGGACTTTAATGTAGGAAGGAAGAGGATTGAGAAGAGAGGGAACTCTGCAAGAGTCAGTTTTGCATGGGCTAAAGTAGCTCTACAGGAGGAGAACTTGAGCCTTTGAGAGTGCCTGCCAAGCTTCCTTTTTCCTGGTGGTAGAAATATGGCAGCCTAAAGTGGGAGAGAAGGCTCAGGCATTACTCTGAGCTGGGTAACCTAAGGTAGTCTTCTTCGTGTGGCCTGTTTTCTGTCTGCTTGTGTTTCTGATGCAGTTCAGTTTCCTCATGGTTGAACTAGATATATTTTACAAGTATCAGAGTCTGGGTCATATGCCAGACCATATTGGCCCAGAACTAAAGTCAAAGGATTTGGAGTATTTGAAAGGCAGCAGAGCTGCAGAGGAGTGAACTACAAAGAAAGTGGCATCCCTTCCTCTCATGTCCCAACCTTTTCCTCATTTGATACATGGACTAAGTCTGCTCAGCCAGTGCAAACAGTGAACAAGTATCACTTCTTTCTGAGGACAACATAGTCATGGGGCATCAAGAAATAAGTATTTAAATAAAATCCAGCAAAGGTGAAACAGACAGCTCAGAGATGTATGTCTACCAGTTAGGGTCAACAATTGAAAAGACAGTCACTTTCCATGCAGCAAGTGCTTTTACAATTAGAGAGTCCCCAGTGGTGTTTCAATGGTTTGACAAGGCAAAATATTACAACTTATTTGCAAAACGCTGCCAGTTTCATTGCATTTGAGTTACTTATGGTCCCAAGCATCTGATTCGTCATCTAAACATGGCTGCAAATATAAATTAGTTTTTAAGTGATATTACCTGTCCAGTAGCTTCCAGTGCTTTCTTGTCCTGAGAGGCAAACCCTGTCAGCATTTTAGCCTGCATAGCTCCAGATAAGGCCAAAAAGGGCAGGAAACACAGTATAACTAAACTCAGTTTCCAGCTGAAGTAAAAAGCGATGATCATGGCCACCCCGATGTTGGCAAAGGAATTAACAATCATTCCTATCTGCGATCCTGTTGCCTTCAAAGAAAAGAAACAGATGATTGACTCATACTACAATGGTACCTGCAGTAATGTTTTCCCTATAAAACTATAAAAAACTAAATTATATTCAAATATCATGAGGTACCAACAGCTACTGACTGCATTGAAACTTAGCCAGTTTGGATATACTATTTCCAATTAATTGTATCAAGAGATTGACTGCAATTATCTGATATTCCCTTCCCCCAGCAAAATTTCCATTGAGAACTCAGAAAATTGTTTCTGATTGTGAGAAAGATAATCTATTGATCCCTTGGTTCCCTGGGGAATCCCTTGTCTGAGTCTTCTGTTTAGCTCCTACATTTATTTTTTGTTGAATTTGTTTAATTTTAAATTGTTTGTTTTACTTTTTAAAATTAATGTTTATTTTGTTATTTTAATGATAAACAGAAGCCTTTTGCAACTTAACGATTAACAAAAAAGTCTCAGCTGTGCTAAAACCAGTAAGAAACATCACAGAGCAAGAATGACTTAAAATTGCATTTCTGCTTATTTCTTTATTAAGGAAAAAAATAAATCTGCCTTTGACATCACCTTTATTGAATGCATTCATCTTCTCCTTATGTACTTCAAGAACACTATTCTTTGTAAAAAACAATGTATTTACTCAAAAGTCTTTTTTTTTTTTCTTAGCAGTAAACACCAGCCCTAGATAGGAAGTAGGTCACTATATGTTAGAACCAGAAACATTTTATATCCTTGGTCAGTTTCAGTCAAATCCATCTGCAGGATGCAAACTTGCAGCACAAGATACTCATCTTCTATTCCTCTTACCTGCAGCAATAGGACAAGGTGCCTTGAGCCTGGCCATGGTGCAAGGTACACCCCTCAGCTCAGCAGAGGCTACCAAAAGAAGCAGCCATAGGGCTACTCTTACCTGGACCCTGCAGCTCTAACTTCCTACCCACTCCAGGATTCTGATGCTTTCTCCTGGTGCAGATGTAGGCACTGTCAGACCCCAGACACTTATGTGCAGTTTCTCACCTTCAGCTCACTCTGCAGCTACAGCAGGTGGCTAAGTTCTGTGTCTGGCAGTGAAAGGTGGAGGGACACTGCTGCTCAAGTAGCTCTGTATTTTTTCCCCACAGCTGTGGGTTGAATGGCTGTGCCTCACTGCCCTACACATGCTTAGAACAAAGATGTCCCTTAGGAGGCCATAACATGGTCAGTCAGTGTTTTACAAGATAAATTATTTCAATTAAAACATGCCCTGTAAGCATCTGTAAGGGCTGAAGAGGTTTGAAGATGATTTCTCTGATTCTGTAGAAATTGCTGCTGACAGGGGTTTGGGGACCCTCTTTTCTCATTTATCTTTTAAGTTCTTAAAACCTCCATTAATAAAAGTTAACTTGCTGTCTTCAGTCAGGCTGAAACAGTACAGGTTTTTGTAACAAAGAAATCTGTATGTTTCCTCTTTTGTTTCTAGAAAACTGCTTGCATTGGAGCCAAGTAAAATGGCATCTGACTCACTTTTACCAAAGCATCAATTCAGATAGGTAACATTTATAGCTCAGTGGGATTTAACCCTCACCCACAATGGAACACAATGGATGGTGTTAGCAGTTCACTTTCCCAAGCACTGAAATTGGCTGTATGATTCCCCAGCTGGAGCACCAGCCAGTACTGTAAACTGTTTTTTGCAAGTGCACTGTCAGTTTAAATCAAAACTGTCACAACAAGTATAATACTATGCTGAAAACTTGAGAACATGATTAACGATGAATGTCACTGAAATGCTAGTTGACATGTTTTTGGAATAAATATTTAAGCATTGTAACAAAATGCTAATTTATCTCCAGAAAAATGAAATGAAAACTTTTGCACTGGATGCTCCTTCTCCCTCCATTGGTGGTTGGTATTTGATTGATTTTGTAGTTTTGTTCTGATAATATAGGCAGGAATGTTGTAACCCTATTTGTGCCTTCAGGTAAATACAAGGACATTAGTTAATTTGTATTCACAGTGACTTCACCTGTTGCAGTGAGGTCTAAATTCTAATTTCTGTGATAATCTGCCAAAACAGGCCTTCAATCAGGGCTTATAGTAAAGTGATTATTAAACTACGAGGTCTTACCCCTTGGACCTGTGAGGCATCTGTTGCAAGTCTTGTAGTCAAAGCACCAGGGCTGTTCTTCCGGTCATCAAACCAACCGATGTCTTGCCCAAGCATAGCCTGGAAACCAATTTTCCTTAATCGTCTTGTAAGCAGCTCACCAGACTTGGCAAAAGTATATCCCTGGAGTGCATAAGAAGAAATACAAACACTGTACAGAGAGAGATATCCACCAAGTAGGGGATTGGAAACAAAATTTACCCATATTGGATTGCTATTACCTGAAAGAACTGTGTGATAAAAGAAACAATTCCAACAAGGACAAAGAGCAGGCAGACACCATTGATCTGGGTTCTTTGCTGTTCTTCATCAAGAATGGAGAAGGTCTTTGAAAATAAAAAAAAAAAATGAATGGCATGATCATAGAAGTGTCAGTTTTGCTGTGTGTTATTTGTTCATGACTCCCTATTGCCAAGTGCAGCAGTCCACCCTAGAAACAAACCCAGAAAACAGAGCTCTCCCTCACTCCTTCCAAAAGCCTGATTCCTCATTTTTCCCAAGGTGAGCCTGGGTATAATGTGTTGCATTTTACTCTTGTTAAACCAGTTTATTACACTTGGTGTCTGCATCGACTGCTACTACTTTTGGTCCATCCCTGGTTGTAATTCATCATCCCCCCAAAAAGATCCAGTGTGGTAATGAGGGAATAGCAATGAAATAAATGGCATGGCAGCAAAGCAACAGTGCAACAGCTCCCTTGTCTCGCCTCTAATTGATGCCAGTTGCAATTTTCTTGGGCCACACGAAATGAAATCTGTGCAATTAATGATACCTGTGCATGACTCTCCTTGCACAACACTAGCAGATGGTATAGTTTCTATAGCTAGGCTTCAAAAGGAACCTACTGTTTTCTATCAAAAGATTGTGGATATGATCTATTAGTTTACTGATGGGTACTTCAGAAAAAGCATTAGTGCTTAAAGTCAAGTCCTTCCATCCCATCTGCTCCAGTCTCCGTGGTATTTTCCTTTTAACTCTTCTTGTTAAGATCTGGTCTTTTTCAATGCCTGTCAGCGTTACTGGCTGCTGCTGAAGTAGTGGTCCAAATCTAAGTAGGCATCCTTTAGCAATTCCTTTCAGTCAGACCAGTTGCTATGTAGGTCAATTAACCTAGCTGAAGTTGTCAAACTGCTGCTACTTGCAGGTATAAGCCACAGCTCATGTTTGTACTTCTCCACTAACTTTAAATTGATACTAACTGGATTTCACCGGTAAAAGTTACTATAAATTGACTCATATCTCAATCTGCTATTTGTAAGGTGTAATTAAAAATAACTTGTGCATTTAACTTTTACTTATATAAAAATCAACATCAATTCCTTGAGGTAAGTATTTAACAGCAAAAAGAGGAGGAGGAGTTTTCATTATAGATGTAGAATGTAAAAATTCCACAAAACCGTATTTAAGTAGTAATCTTGAAACATCAACCCAAGTTATCTATGGTTCAAAGTGAGCTATGCATCAAAGTAACAGAAATGAATTAGAGCACGAATTTGAGAAGAAGAAGCTGTTCTCTACTTGGAATTCCACCTCAAGTATTTTAGCTTTGTACATCAGAGCCTTGGTAACAAAAGAAATCCTGCTAAAACCAAAATGACACCAAATTGGCACTTAGTGTTCCAAGCTGAGGGCTGTTCCAATGTCATTCTGTCTTATCAGTAGCAAGGCATATTATTTCCTTAGATTGACCTTTGTTTTAAAAAAGAAATCACCAGGTATGTTTTAATCTGCTGTAGAAAGAACACAATATATAACTGTCTGCTGCTGTTCCTATCCCTTAATGAAATCTGCTGTGCATTCATAAGTCACGTTTGATCCCTAATTGAACAGGCTGTGAAAAGGTTTCATCTATCTTTATAATTTATGTTTTGGGAAACGATAACTGCTGGTTATTGCTTGGTTGTTTTCATTTTTGTCTGTGGGAAATATTCCAGTTAGGCACTTCAGATTGAATGGGATACAAAGTGAACTGCGTCCTACATGGATTCTGGATTTTAGAATTGCAGAAGGTGTTTTCTGTGTCATCGTGGTACATGAATGGGAAAATGCACTTCACTGCAGTGGTCATGCCATGTCCATCGCTAGTCTAAAACATAACCAAGGGAATAACTAACTGCTTATGATTGTGAGCATTTGTTAATATGTATGTCAAGTTAATTACAGTACTGAGGTAGTTTTTCATATGAAAATCAATCAACAAAATCTCTGTTGAAGAGGAATTCTAATAAGTAAAACCAATAAACAGTATGTAGTCACACTTTGCATTTCTTCTCTCTAGTTGAATAAATATCAAATGCAAGACTGAGAACTGAAAAGAGAGAGAAACACTTGTCCTAGGACCCTACAGCGAGTCTCAATAAGTATTTATGTTTGTTATAAATAAACTTTTGTTCATTGCTTCTTTATGGCTAGATGGTTGGCAGTAAGAGCCTTCATTTCAAGAAATGCAAAGGCAACACAGGTCATGATTTCAGGGAGGCTGAATCCATATCCATGCTTATAAAAGGTGCTCAAGAAAAGGGAGAGTGCTGTGAGTCTTTGCTTTAATATTCTGTCCGTATCACTCACATTCAAAATGCTTTCTCTTACGCAAGAAATATGTTGTAAAACACCTCTCCAGTTCCTGTGGCTGGGCTCTCCACTGCTTGTACGTAAAGGCTGAGAACTACAATGTTTGCAAGTCACCTTGAGGGTTTCTGTTGAAGCCATTTACTGGTCAGTCTGGGATTTCTATTGCAAGCACTAAATTCCAGTAAGCATCTACATATGTGCTTATGCTGTCCCTAAACTAAAAGCAACACGGAGGAAATGGGGAGAACATTCATTGGGAAGAAATTTCTGTATTGTGAACAGAGAAGTTTGGGGTTTTTTTTCCTTGCAAATCTCTCCTGTAAAATGGAACGGTCCCATTCTGCAGCTGTCCTAACATGCTTAGCTATGTTTTACATTGATTACAGTAATCTGTACCATGGAGTTTCTGCAGTTTTAGCATGGACTATCTTCTATCTGGGACCAGGATCTTCATGCCCAATAGTAGTTGGAGCACATCCTCAAGTGGAATTTCACTGCAAAGGGTCCATGTCCTGTGCTCTGAGACAGTTCCACAGTGGGAGCCAAAGCGTAGTAAGAAGGAACTACTGAGAAATCTGTTCCAAAAGTACACCTCTGACCAGAACTGACCAGAGCACATGACCAGTAATATCCAGTTCTTCGTTCACTTTTGCGGATTAATTTCTGAGAATCTTCAAGGAAGTTCAGGAAGCACAGGTTGAGAGAGTTCAGCACAGGGACACAAAGATGATTAAGGAAGTGGAGCATCTCCTTTCTGATGGAAAGCTGAGGGAGATGGGGCTCTTTAGCTTGGAGAGGAGGAGACTGAGGGGTGACCTCATTAATGTTTCAAATACATAAAGGGTGGGTGTCAGGAGGATGGAGCCAGGCTCTTCTCAGTGACGTCCAATAATAGGACAAGGGGCAACCAGTATAAGCTGGAACATAAGAGATTCCTCAGAAACACAAGGAAAAATGTCAGCACTGGAACAGGTTGCCCCGGTAGGTTGTTGAGTCTGCTTCTCTGAAGACATTCAAAACCCACCTGGATGAGTTCCTGTGTGTCCTGATCTAGATGGACCTGCTTTGGCAGGGGGTCTGAACTACGTGATCTCCAAAGGTCCCTTCCAACCCTTAAGATTCTGTGATTCTGTGAAGGCTTTATTAAATTTATCCTTCCACTACATAGTTGTGAGTATTTTTACCCTCATTTCCTCAACATATTGGTCTTAGAGTACAAGCCCACATGTCTGTCACAACATCACTGCAGATATTCAGACAGCTTGTAAAGCAGATGCGTATTCCATCTGCCTGCCTGCCTTGGCCTAAGGCAGAAATGTTTTAGATTTATGAATAATGAAACACAGATGTTGGACTTTGCTCATGTTTGATATGACTTATAATTTTCTTGCAGCCTCCCTCATTTGATGGACTGAGACATTCAAGGGGGATTTCATCCTTGACAATGAAAGCATTTATTATCTCATCTGTTGTCTAGTGAAAGCCGTAGTTCTTGGTGTGAGGTCTAGACATTCAAAAAAGGTTTGGAGGTGGCATATCTATGGCTAAAAGGCCAAGAACATTAGTCAGGAGCCACTAAATGGATCAACGGGGATCAGAATGTCTTTTGCTCTGCCTCTTCCTGGACCTGCCCCTCCCTGGATCTGGAATACAAAGGCCTGAATAAATTCCCAGAGAGAAATTACTAAGCCAAAACAATCCTTCAAAAATACAAACAGCAGGAGGTCAATCTTTTTTTGATAGATTGCTGGCATTGCTATTAGGAGCATCTTCTCAACCCTTTTCTAATCAGTAGCTGAGATGCTGGGGCGTTTATTCATTAACTCTTTCCTGCACAAAAAGCTTTGGACCTCCAATTGCTAGAAGAGTCTCTGCCCTTTAGTTCATATACTGTTTGCACACCTATGTGGGAAAATGGTTGCATGAGAAAAAGCACCTAGATGTGTTGCAGCTGACCAAAGAGGAATGTGTTAATCATCACACACAGCTGGTGTAGCTGCTGGGGAGGCAAGGACACACTATCTTTGACTGTTGAAATTATACAATAACAGGTTGTTTTTGCAGTAAGAAAGGCATGGGAAAAGCGGGAGGGACTGATCCTTTGTACATGCACCAATTAGGAGCTCAGCTTTGCACTATGTATGAGTTAATTAACTAGAGTATAAATATTGGGTAAGCATGATTAATAAACGAAGCTCGTTGATCACTCATATTGAGTGCCCGTGTCTTCCCTCTGACACGACACAAGTAACTACTATGACCTAAACAAGCAAGTTGGAATCACAACACAATTTTTATCCTATCTCAGGTGGGTACCCAAACCACAAAATAATAATTGCACTGCCATTTTCTTCCCAGTGAATGTGTCACTACTTTACCAATAAGAAACAGCATCAATGGAAGAGTTTTTCTCCATTCTCCTAATTCTTGAAAATTTAGGACACTTTTCTAAGTGTCCCAGTTAGAGCAGTGCTGAATTTCTTCAGGTAGTCCTCCAGTTTACAACTAACTTGGCAAATGTTTTCTCATAAAGCTATTTAACAAAAGAGGAGACATCTTTGTTCCATTACAGCAGGTTTTTGAAGGAGAACACAGTCATGGTTGAAAGTTTCAATAGAAGCTGTGGATTTTGATGGTAACACATCCTTTAGTGGATGCCAAGGTCTAAAGCATATTCCTATTTTCTGCTTATCTTCCAAATTTGATGCCAGTCTACTTTTTGCTGACAGCTATTAACCCCGTTACCATTATCTACCTCTCCCTGGGCATTCTGCGGGGAGCAGACAGCAAAGAGCTGCATGAACTATATGAAGAAAAAAGTGAAGAATTTTCTGGATCTTATCCAAAGCTTTCTCCAAGTCTTAGCCAAGTCTGCAGAATAAAATTCTGCAAGGAAGTACCTCCACACATCTCTATTTCCACTATACCTGCATATGAGGTACATCTTGTCTCATCTAAAAGAAACTGTATGCAAGTATTGAAACCCACTCCCAACAGTTTCTGGAAAGTGAACAAAAGAAATAAGGAAGAACATATGAAAATTGCTAATGATTCTACCCATTCAAAGAGCTCAAATGATAGCGTGATGACAGTGATATAAATATCTCTACTGAATAATTGTTTATAGACAAGAAGGCTAAACCCATTTACTGGATGAGATCTAAAGATCTGCCCAAAACATGTCAAGTTCTTCATCGCACATACACTCCTTTTGCTTCAGAGCTAAAAAACACTTTAAAGTGTTAGCATAACATACCCCAAGAATCTGACTGAATAACAAAGCATAGAGAGGACTGACTGCTCCATTCACAGCTGCTGCCAGTGATCCAAGCACCATGTATGGCCATTCAGACGCATTGTATTTCAAAATTCTGGTAAATGGTACAGGCTTGATATCTTCTTCCACAAGAGATTCCTAAAAAAACAGATTAGATTTATGAAGCAAATGCATTCCCCCAGTGATGTCTCTCCTTGACAGTGAGATAAACTAGTTAGCCTAGTCTGTTAAATGGCCATCTAGTGCCCTAACTGCTCTAGCTTTGTACAGGAAGGGGCAATGATGGGTCTTGGCTGCTCTCTGAAGCCCTTTGTAGAAAGTCACATGTATGTTACATAAATGACTAACTTCATTGTCACCAGAACCCTACTGATTCCAACTTAAAAGGTTAATAATAACGAATTTAAGATTTTCTGCCACTAAAACTCAGACTGTTTTCTTTTTACTGTCTCCAGATAAGGTGTGATGCAATACCCAAGGCCAAAACTTAAACTTCTCCACCACAAGCAGCTTTCTGTGTCACCCATGGAATCTTCTTACATATTGTTTTAAAGTATCGTGGGTGAACACACTGATCAGAATCTGCATCAAATTAACAGGTATGCTGTATAATTAAAACATGGGAGATCTGAGAGTGATAGCTGGATTCAGGCTTTACACACGCTGATTAAACCTCCCTCTGTGAAACATCCTCAGACTATATGCTGAATTACCATAATTATTCCCAGTAAGAGGAGAATATTCATCATCAAACTATAACCTATCCTGCAGTTTGATTTGAGCAGAATTTTTGTAATATTCAAGTGTTCTGAGCCCTGCTCATCAGGTCGGTTCATGTTGCTGGAAACGTCCAGACAAAACATACACTGTGAAAACCTGCTAGGAAAGGGCAAGGATAAATAGGTGGTAGCATCTTGTATTTTCTCTTCCTCCTGAGCTAGTACCAGGGTGACAGCACTAAAGACCTCTATTTATCCAGAGAATAGACTCTGCACTGAATAACCGTAGTCATGCAAATGGATGCAGGGAGCTTCATAAGCACTTTGGAAACCCACTGTGTATATTCCTACATATTCTCCATAATTCTAAGGCATGCCATCTTTGTTTTCTGTGCCAGGTGATTGCGTAAGGACAATAACAGTGAAAGGACCCTGGATTAGGTTGCAGTGAGGATCTCTTTACTCAAGCCTCTAGATGGTCTTGAGAAAAAAGTAAATTTTCTCTTTATTGAATAAGAAGCACTGTCATCATTTGTATCGTCAAGTGGCTATTACACTTCACAGACTAAGCATTCTGCTTTTTGTCAGTTAATTCAGCTTTTATGAATATGTATTTTTGAACTTAATCTACAACATATATCAATTTACTGACAGGTCATGTTCTGCTAGAAAATTTCACATGGATCAATAAGCATTATAGCAATCAAAATGCAGCCTAGGGTTTACACAGAGGGAAAGAACTGAAGCTGTGCTGGTTTGGGGGTTTTTGAGAAAAGGATTAAATAAGCTGTATGTGGCAACAACTCCTACAATAGAGGCACCTATCATTACCAAGTACTATAACCCATTTGGTTGAAAATTTAATAAAAACCTATTAGACCTGACCTTTTTTGCTTGTCCATCATCTCGGTAAGAAGGATACGTAGGCTCTGCGTGCTCTCTTGCAATGGATAATGGAGGGTCAGGAACTATATTTGAGAGCTGAGATCTGGAGCGCTGACGAAGTGAAGCTCTATAAAGAGGATAGAAACAGTCTGTTCCTCATAGCTCAGTAACACAATGCTTGCCTGTAAAGCAGGTATAGTTTTCCTATTGACTAAATCAAGATTTACTGAAGATCATAGGAACCCCAGGGACTTTTTCTTTCTTTTCCTATGTTCTGTCACCATGAGAAGACAATGTCCCACAACAGGGACAAATACTTTTCATAAACATTTTCCACCCCCACCACTCAGATGCTGTCCTATATGTACCCCTGGGTGTTTGTTCAGCAAAAATATGATGTATCCTGTTACATTCACACAGCCATAAGACAACAAGTCAATTCACTATTATTGCTATCAAACAATTCATTCCAGCAAAACAGGATACTGAATCATTCCCCTCTATCCCTGAAAAACATAACCCTGTAATGTAGGAAACGTCTATTCATTTGCATATGTCTGACATGAGATTGCCTGAAAGAAATAAGAAGTGTCTAGCTACAAGGCAGTCTGGCTTGCAAATGCTTTAACTTTCATCAAGTAGATGCTATAATAAAATGTCCTTGTGCGTTGCATTGATTTCTGAAGCGATTGCACAGGAAGTCATTTTTCAAGTGCCTGAACTGAAAGTGCATTAGGTGATACAATATGACTGTATGGTAGTAATAGTAAAAACAGAACATTAACACGGTAGACCAGAACTGGACAGAAGGCACTAGAATAGAAAGGGGAGTCTTGTTATTTCTCCAGGGGCCTTCAATCACTAACATATCACCCAAACTATTTCTTTCCAAGTGAAGTCTGTCTTAGTAAAACGCTTGCAGCCCTTTCACTCTCTTTTAACGTAACATCCAGAGAAGGGATTGACTAGCACTACTGGGATTTTGGAACACTGTGACGAAGCCCAGAGATCTGGAAATATACTGAGATTCATAATCATTTTTAAGACTCACCGCAAACTGGCCCGATAGCTTCCTCTGCTGAATGACTGCACTTTCTCAAGATTTGGCTCAACCGTGTTATTTTCTGCTGCTGTAAAATATAGTATATAGAGCTTTTCAGTTTGTGCTAAAATTGAATGTGACCCAAGTCCCCTACAGCTCTGCAAAAAAGTGCAATGACTCCAAGTCATAACTGGAATACCTTGTAGAGAGCAAGGAATGTAACATAACCTTGCTGCTCAACCTACATGTTCCACAAGTTTAATAGCTGTATTTGACATGAAGTCAACTGAATGTTAACCCAAGGACCTCACTTGGGATGTGACAGCTACAAGCTGGTTCCCTGTTTTAGCATTATAATTGCTCTCATCTTTTAAGGTAAGCATATCCAAAGTATGATGCTTCATGAAAATACAACATATCATTCTAGTAGACCTTCATTTCCAGAAGCTTTGATTCGAATCTGCCTCGAGCCAAAAAAAAAAAAACCCATAGGGTGGTTTCAGTGTACTCTGTAATTTGCTTGCATTTCAAATGCAGCAGGACTAGACTAACTGTCAGCACTAAATGGAGATATGAAATGATGTGTATTACAGGTCAGGATTAATGTTTCAGGGCAGATCTATATTAGGAAGGTCATTCAGTGCATATGCAGTGAAAAATGTTTTGGCCAGGGCTATCAATGTGTTACTTCTATGAATTATAAAATCAAGCCACAGAGGTGAAAGAAGCAACTAATCCTCGCTCAAAAAGAAATCTAAATTTAGATTCTAAAAGAATCTAAATTCTGTGGAATTTGATGTCATTTTATAAAAGAAAAAGAAATGCTTACTTTCTATTGTTTCTCTGTCCAGTGCTGTGTCTCCTTTGCTTTGCAAGGTCACCAACATAAAATAAACCCCTTTCCTTTTCAGAAGTTCTTCATGAGTTCCTCTCTCCACAGCCCTTCCATGTTCAAACCCGACGATGACGTCGGCAGTTTTGATGGCTGACAGGCGGTGAGCTATGGAGATTACTGTGTGGCCGAGGTGAGCCTGACAGGGAACAAAAATAGCTTTCCAGTGGTTTCAGCTGACTTGGACTCAAGTTCCATGCATAGCCCACAGATGAGCATCTGATTCTGAGCAAAGGGAGCTACAGATTTCTGTTAATGTCCCAAGGTAAGAAAAAATTGTTTTCTGTCAATAATACTAAGGTTCTCTCTGTGCATCTCAAACAGCTAAAAGCGTCTCACTGCTTTGTTGTTATTCAGCAGCACCCTCTACATAGTGCATTAGAAATAACGTCTCCCTTTTAAGGCTGTTTTATGGAATGTTATAGCAAACCTTATGAAGTGCTTCTTGGACAGTAGCTTCACTTTCATTATCAAGTGCTGAGGTAGCCATATCCAGTAGCAAGATTTTTGGGTTTCGCACAAGAGCTCGAGCAATAGCTATCCTCTGTTTTTGACCTCCACTCAACTGGCTGCCACCCTCTCCAACGTGAGTGTCAAATTGCTGTGTGAAGGAAAAAAATATGAAAATTAAAAAGATAACAGAAAGGTCTGTCAAACTTCTGGTGAAGACATTGGTAAAATGTCTCTCAGATTTGTCCTGGGAGAAGACTTACAAAATGATTGTCTTTGAAACACAAAAACATTGTTAGTGCACCAGATTCAAAGGAGAGATGATGAAATAACTTCCTTCACGATCAACAACATCATTTTGCCTGAATTAGGTTCCAATCCCCAGACAAAAGTATGCACTGATAAAAAGGTGAGATGTTCTGTTATGGCACAAAACATCTGCCTTGGCAAAAGCTGAAATGAAAACACTTGCCTACTCTCCATCAGATGACTCATCAGCAAACTTCCTACTGAACTGGACTTGCCTGCTGATGGCCTGTGTCTATGATTCATAGACATCATATTCTGGTGGCACTGATTTCAAGTAGAGAAATAAATACATAAAGCTTAGCATATCAAGATCCAGGATAATCATATTCACCTAGAGCCAAATCTTGTTTATTCCTCTATTTCCAGGAAATAAACAGATGCCTTTACACAATGTTTCTATGAATACTTTCCTGGAAGCTTGGAAATGCCTAGAGGGAGGATTTAAAGTATCTACTGATGTTAGTTAACAGCACTTGAACCCTGACAATCAGGTTTACTATTGTAACATGTTCCTTTGAGAAACTATTTGGCAAAACAGCATTCTAGAAAAGTAAATGACCCTGTCTATCAGACATGGGCTTTGTAAGGAGGATAACATAGGACTGATCAAAGCTCTGTTATCATAAGAGAAGGAATTGAGAAACAGGGAACTTCTGTCTAACGTACAGAGCTCATGCAAAGAGATACGGTTGTGAAGATCAGTACAGACCGCCCAAAAACATGCAGGCTAGTGAGAGTCTAGGCTCTGTATTGCTTTTGGCCTGAGCAGAAATAGATCTCCATAACATTAAAAAAAACCTTCATATTTTAAAATCATGCTGTGATTATTACCATGACATTGAGTGTTTTGCATATCATTACTGAGGAACTAACTCTTCTCCTATTCTCAGGTGGGGTATGGGTGGTAACTAGATGTCATCCACATAAGTAATACCTAATTAATTCTAGGAATTAATTCTTCTTCTAGGAAAGGTTGCTGCATATTATCTATATTAAGCTTCTGCCTTTCCACAAATGGCTGCATGGGGGCAGGGACAAAAGGATTCTCTATTTTTCATCAAATCCTGCCAAACATTTTACAAGGCAGAGCATACCTGTGGCAAGTCCATGATGAAATTGTAAGCATTGGCCTCTTTAGCTGCTTTGATTATATCTTCCATGGTAGCCTCATCCCGACCATAGCGAATGTTCTCTGTAATTGTGGTGGCAAATAACACTGGCTCTTGTTCGACAATTCCAATCTGTGAACGTAGCCACTGGATATTAAGGGAACGAATGTCATGGCCATCCAGGGTAATCTACAGAAGCCAGTTAAAACATGAACAGAAGAAAGGGAAGAAAGTCAGGGACATTATCCTGTCTAGTACAGTGACAAATGAAGACACGATAGAAATGAAGGGCCTATGATTCTGCATTTCCATGCCAGTGTGAAAAACAGCTTTCATACATAAAAGAATGCAATGCAGTGGCAATAGTACATGCTAGTCCCTGGGCCTAGGAGTTGTAGAGCTCTTTCATTTCATTTTCCAAAACCTCTCTTTGTTTGGCCTCGGAAATAAAACCAAGTGGAAAGTCATAACCAAAATTATTATTACTGTCTTTTCTACATTCAAATACAGGTCACCATGTAAACAACTTGTACCAACTAAGAACACATAAATGCAATGAGACTGTTAATAGATGTAGTTTGTCTTCTTAGCCAATCCATTACTAAATAGTAATTGCATATACTAAAGTGGTATTATGGGATGGTGCTTAAATGGCCAATACTGTGTTTTCCAGAATGGAAAACCGTTTGTCACTCCTGAATTATTGTATACATAGGTATAGTTTGTACGTAGATTTAGCACTGAATTTTATTTTCTCCCTACAGTTTTTCTCTTTCATTTTTTTTATAAGAATGTTCAGCATTCACCAGAAATGCACAAGAGCATACTTTGTTCATTTAAAAGGAAAAGAAAATAAAGTTAGGATATTAGTTTCCCACCTTGAAGAAGAAAACATGCCATTCTATAAGTCACTAAGGCTAGAGAAATATGTTCTAGGCTGGTACACTCACCATGCCATCAGTGGGGTCATAGAAACGCTGGATGAGTTGTATTGTTGTACTTTTTCCAGCTCCACTAGCTCCAACGAAAGCTGTTGTCTCTCCTGCTTTAATAACCATATTAAGGTTATCCAAAATCTGGAGAGGAAAAGAAAGAAGCAGAATCTATCCATTCTAATTCTCCGGTAGTCGTACAACTGAGTCCACTCTGTCTCTTTAAATAGAGACTCAAAGCAATTTTACAAAATTCAGAAAAATATTATGAAAAAAGAGGAAATAAAAAGCCAGATATTTTCACATTGTTTGAAGAGTTTATAAATGCAGAGCACTTTTTTTCCATGGCAGGCAGGCAGATTTTGATCTTTCTTTGTTCTTCTTGTTCATCATTAAGAGTTTGTCAAGCGAATGCCATTGGAGAGCTTGGCAATAAATCCCCTTTAAAGAACACTGTACTTGTATTATGAATGCCTGTTAAAGCATAGATATTAAGAATGTAGCAGTGAAATTATGTATATAAAAATCTGATACTTCATCTGCTTATGTCTTTAGAAGAAACAGCACTCCTGTCCAATGGAACGTTTCTCCAAAGAGAAGTTGTCAATTCAAGAACAGTATGGCTCCTGTACCTAGCATTTTAATGGGTCACGTGGCCCATCCCCAGGGTAAGCAAAGTGTTTTACAAAACTTACAACATTCAGCTTAAGACATTTATAAGACTGTGTCCTATTTTAGCACATGTTGATATAAGTGCATAACAAATTGTAAGAAAATCTCTTTGCAGGTGAATTTGTCTGAAATTACTAGGAGTTCGTGTCCAGCAGCAAGGAATGTATATGGCAATGGATATGTCAGAATGGTAAAATAAGGAGAATGGTATGTAGAAGAATCTTTTAATAGAAGAATTATTTAGTCTACTTTTGGACAAAGGACCTGGGTTTCTGGAAAACAATCTCTACAAAAATCCAGAAATGGCAGAACTAGGATATTTTGATTATTTAGAGTAATTATGTTCACAGGATGGATGATGATAATTACCTTTACTTCTGGTCTGGAGGGATAATGGAATGTTACATTATGAAATTCAATTTCACCTCGTACTTTATCCAGTTTGTAGCCATCTTCTGACATGCAGTCAATGGTGGGTTTCTAGGATAGAATTTATTGTGTTATTTACTTGCTGTTAAACAGCCAATACTGTTGCAGTAGACAAATGTTCCTAACATCATACAAAGCCATGGCACTTCTGTTTGAACATCACTTGGCTGCACTGAGCCAGCCACAGGGCCAAGAATCAAGGGACATGAAACTGAAGGCCAAAGTGATGGGGCAGTTGTCACCAGTGGGTTGTATAGGCAAGAGGAATGCACCCTCTTCTCATTTTAGTCTTAGTGCAATTACCACAGGCAATGACTCAGTTTTTGCAGGATCAGAATAGCTGATTGAGTGAGGCATTTTGACTAACTTAATTTAGCCATCTCCCCAGGAATAAAATGACACTATTTCACTCACATAAACATTGTCCTAAAGCACTAAACAACCAATTCATTGCTGAAAATCTGCACACTTCATCACTTTTAATTTAAAACATCCACCCTTGCACACTCAGTCCTAAGGGCTGGAATCCTAATTTGAAGTTTTCCTATTAAATGCTTTGGGCCTCATATACTTTTGGTAAGGCCCTGGGTATTGTGGACTGCTAGACATGAGCAGAGAACTAAGAAATCTGAGGAATGTC
This sequence comes from Urocolius indicus, assembly GCA_013401255.1. Classification (NCBI taxonomy): domain Eukaryota; kingdom Metazoa; phylum Chordata; class Aves; order Coliiformes; family Coliidae; genus Urocolius; species Urocolius indicus. Next base: position 63,231 of record WBNH01005325.1, read on the forward strand.
AAAGAATTTTGAAGCATGGAATGTAGAGAATAAATTAAAACAAATCAATGCTAACATTTGATAATTTAAATGTGCATGATTTTTTTCTGTAGCCTAACTGATTAAAAGGAATTGTAATGTGAGAAATCTGTATAGTTTAAGATGTTAAAAACAGATAACAGGTTGGTTCCTCTTTAGGATATGTCTTGCTTTAATTCAGATACTAAGCTATAAAGAATAGTTTCACTAATCCAGCAAATGGGAACCTCAGCAGAAGTTTAATGCCAGAGAAAAATCTGTATCAGGACAGAGCTGTCTAATCTCAAATCTACAAACATAGCAAGAAGGTAGATCTAATGCCACCCTTTCTCTAGACAGGTGAAATATCTTTAGTTTGCTTTTTGTACCCTAAGGTTACCTGACTTAGCCTTATCTTGAATTTTGTGATTATCCTCACTGTTGCAACTCTTTGTGCTTTTTAATTTTTTCCTCAAAACCACTTCCATTATTCACCCTTTTTTCAGTTAATCTTAGAGCTTTATCTTATGAAGTGAATTTATAAGACAAATGTGTTAGCATTATTATAGAACATTGAGGAGTTACTGAGAACTTCATTAGCATTACTGCAGCCTGTCTAGCCTTCTTTATATATCCTTATGTGCTCTGTCAAAGACAAATAGCATTTTCATTTGTTTACACAGCTTTTAGCACAATAAAGCTTGTCAATGACCAGAGATGCTACATACTACTAAGAAATCAGCAGAATTTGCCCAGCAACTAAATTTATACAGATATAGAAGAGAATCCTCATTGATAAATGCCAGTGGCTCTCAAGCTTTCTCATGCAATTATTTTTCATCATGTATCTATTTAGATAATAGTGTGATTGACACTTCCAACTGCTGCGTGCCCATTGCCTGCCTGCTCTGCCAACAGAGCTACATCTTTTGATGCCATGTGAAGGCTGGGAGCTAGATGCTTACTGCAAGTTTGGCTGAAAGGTGACTATTACTGCCTGCCCGTACATTTCTGTGGGCCAGAACTGATCAGTAGTTGCACATAAGAAGAAATGGAAGCAAGCAGGAGCAGTAGCTGAAGTACTTCATTATTCAGAAATAGGTCACTTCAGAAAGCTGTTCAACAGCCTCTGTGAGACCATGTGCATGCCATTAGACCTTTATATTGCACGGTCAATTTTTCCATAATCACACTCATTTTTCCTCATTTATACAGTTGATAAAACTGCTACAGCCTGAGGCTTATTATTTTCCCACTACAAAGTGACACAGCTTAGAAATGCATTACTTACTTTATCTATTATCTCAAAAATGTTTGCTGCAGCCCCACGGCCAGTGGCAAAAGCTTCCAGACAGGGAGATGCCTGGCCAAGATTTAAAGCTCCCACCAAAACACCAAAGAAAACCTGAAGAAGTGGAAAAATAAATTAACAAAATATGACATCACATTTTTATTACGGTTTAGACTTTAGACAGGCAAATCAAACTACAGTGGCTTAATGGCTTCTTGTGCATCAGCTAAGTTGCAGTGATTAACTATACGAGCATAATAAGCCCTCAAGAAAGTAAACAAATGCAACTTAAAAGGGATTTTCACAGTCTTTCACAGCTTTGCTTCCAGGCTGAAGAAATCTACTTATATTTGCCCTGGCCTAAAAAAGTGTAAACCCAGATATTTATTGTGATGCCACTTTAGTATTTTTAAGACCTTTCAATTTGACTACGTATCTGTGCCTTGAAAGAAGGGCTGGAACTGAACATTAGTGGCCAGCAGATTATTGTGGAGATGTCTTTTAGCAGTAAGCAAAGGCTACAACAGTTAAAAAAGAGAAAGAAGCTTAAAACACTGTATTACAACCTTTGTCTTCTGCAGCTCCTGTCTTGGCCAATACTCAACAAACTTATTCCTGGAGCAGATATCAGCTATAAAGATCTGTTTTTTCTCCACCTTACATAGAAGTGAAATGTAATGGTTGCCACCAACACTGGATAAGCCACTCTTTGAGGTGAGATTATTCTATTGGTGCAGGTGGACAGTTTCTACAGGAAGCATATACCCAACATGCTCACTGTTTAATGTCCTTTCCCAAGAATCAAAGGGAAGAGTTACTCACTTCAGAATAGGGACCCTGTTCTAAAAGCCCCACAACCCCTTTTTGGTCTAAGCCTACGACATGAGAGAAAAGGAGCCACAGCACCCACTCGTCCTGGAAGGACCAAAAGATGATAAAGGCAGACAAACAGAGTGATGAATATCAAAGGACACTTCAAGAATTCAGCCCTAGAGTATGGCCTTGAAGGTCAGAGGCAAGTGAAGATGAAGCACATCAACCAAAATGCTAAGAGCATTTGTGTAAAATTTCCTAAGGTCTGCTAATGCTTCATTTCCTATTAAAGAGTTTTTAACAAGGTTCTTCAGTGTAGACAGGAACCATCTAAGACTGCAAATGTTGGTAATTCTGATAAGAGACAGAGTCTTCAAAGAACTCGACACTGGAAGATGGTGACCATCAAAAGATAAAGGCTTATGTACTACTTATATAGCACATACATGCAAATGCATTAATTATATGTTCTCACAACAAGGACTGAGCTGCATTGAACTGTTAGTATGGCTTGTTCTTCTCAGTGCTAATATACTAGGGTGTGCTTGTCAGAATGAACATTTTTTTTTCCTCAAACTTACTCTACTTTATTTCTTCTAAGTTTTTCAGTTAGATGCTTTGGCAGAACAGATTACTAACGTTTGCATAATGTCTTTGATGTAGGCTTTTGGCCCCTTTTTTGATAGTTTGAATGTTGACCCTGAGGATTAGGAGAACTGGTATGTAATCATTTGTTGCAGTATCTGAGAATTCTGCTAAGAAGCAATCAAGGTAACTAGCCTTTTGAACAAAAAGACAGCAGTCAGGATAAATGAGCAGCATGTATAAGGAAACACTGTTCTTGAGAAAGAAATAAAAGTACACAATTTAAATGTTTTTTATCTACAAATCCTCCTCTTCCTCTCTCCTGTCAGACTAGGACTGCATGCTAAAAAACATGAAGTACGAGATGACAAAACTGAGAGAGCAAGGGAGTGTAAGGGAGAGGTTGCCATTGACAGCTACAATTCTTCAGCTACAGGGTAGCTCCTCACTATTTGCCATTTGTCATTTGGAAGTACTGAACTATAGCTACCCTGTGCAAGGCAAGGGAATTGCTCACTTTGTTTTTCACAGCACTCCCTTGTATCAGCTACTGGTGTCAAGAGCAGCTGCAAATGATTTCCTCTGAGGGACACACTCCTTGAACAGAATGATTCAATTTTACAATGTTCTTGGAGTAATTTAACTAGCTCCATTTAGCAGGATGTTTTGCACCGTGTGCTGCTGGTGGTCGGAAACTCTTATGGTGTGCAACGGACAGAGAAGGAGCAGAAATATTTGTCTCTTCAGAACACTCAGAACTTGGCGAAGTTCAAGAAAGCTTTACTCTGGGTCTGGACTGGAGCCTGCCATTTGGGCAGTCCTGGCTTTAAAGCAAATAATAAAAATATCTGTAGATGTTGGTTTTAACATATTTAGGTCACCAATGTCTAAAGCATCTACTATGCAGAACTGGATTCACAAATGCCATGCAGGTTAGTGTATGTTGTATACACTACAGGAGCCACAGCCACGTAGATTTTTATCAGCATGTATGCTTACTGTTCTTTGTCCTCTATAGAGCTGAGTGCAAGAGAAAACGGTGATTCAAAGAACAGAAGCTTTTCCCAAGCAAGAGGTTAGATTTTGTAAAACATTATTTGGTTAGTCTTCTCTTTACCACAATGGGGTTTTTCATCATGAAGTAAGTCCTTCAGAGAAGTCAATATCTCAACATGCTGACCCACAAAATGGGAAATCTACTTTCAAGCTACTGTCAATTGTGCAGCAGGCTCTCAAATGAAAGCATTCTTCTCATTGTAGTAAGCAGCATTGCAAATCTTTAAAATAAAGGTGGGTTGTTTTTTATAATCTTCTCCAACTGTGTCATACACAAATTTACTGAGTTATGATCTTTTAAAAAGACATGAAGTGTTAGTTACCACTAAGCCACCAGATACTAGAACAGTACAAATATATATTCAGGAATTAATGTTTTAAGAAGCAGTCCAGAAAAGTTGCATCAAGACAAAATAAGTACCTGCAGAAGAGTGCCAGGTGAATACTCTTCTTCTTCAAGGACAAGTTTAGAGCCATACCAGAAGGCTAATGCATAACACAGGAAAATTATGAGCCACATGTAACCGGTGAATAATCCCATTATTATTCCTTTTCGAATCCCCCAGTGCTGAGCAAACACTAGATTCTTATCATATCTGTAGAAAGAGAAAAAGAAAGGGATTAAATGAATTTGATAGAAAATTCAAAATGAGCAAAGATCAACAAAATGAGGCATCTTCAACGACTGGCTGTGCAATGGTTAACAGAGGATATACATAAGGTTGATCTCTCTCACTCTGAAGTGAGAGGTCACTGCTGAAAGCAGCAATGCTCTTAGATTATGAAATCTTTGTATGTTCTTGTGTAGTAAGCAAAAAAAAAAAAAAAAAGCCACACTCATTGCAGATACCTCACCATGGGGTTTGGGGTTTTAGCAGAGGGGGACAGCATTTGGGAATTTGGCCAACACTTCAGAGTTCGTGCTACAGCCATGTTATAGAATCATAGAATGGTAGGGTTGGAAGGGCCCTTTAGAGATCATCTACTCCAATCTCCCTGCAGAAGCAGGTTCACCTACATCAGGTCACATAGGAACATGTCCAGGCGGGTCTTGAAGACCTCCAAGGAAGGAGACTCCACAACCCCTCTGAGCAGCCTGTGCCAGGGCTCCATCACCCTCACAGTAATGTTTTAAATGAATAAGAGAAATCTGTAGCTTAACGTCATCAAATCGTTATGTCTTGCTGGAACAGTTTTCTCAGTACTGAAAGTACTCAGATGTGCTACAAAAGTGATATATCAGACAATTATTAGGGGGAAAAATGAGGGTTTTTTCCTACAAATGGGAATGACAGTATTGCTGATATTTTATTTAACTGATTGTCTGGATTATGAAACCGTTTTTGTGTATGCAATGTTATTTAAAACCTAAATTTCTGTAACATGCATGCATAAAATTCTCAAAGCTAACAGATGGTCACTGTGTAGAATTTAGAAACTAGCTGCCAAGACTCTGAAGCGCATTTTACAGTGTTACGTTGCTTCAGGAAGAAGAAATCAGAGACTTTACAATCTGTGCAAACAAACCTTTCAACTTCTTTCTTCTCCCCACCAAAAGCAGCCACTGTTCTGATGGATGAGAGCACTTCATCAGCCACAGCTCCAGCTTTTGCATAAGCCTTTAATTCTCGGCCTGTTAGTTTTGCCACAGCCTACAAAAGCATAAGTGCTGGTTACACCTGAACTGTAGGTACAGACAAGGACAGTAGTAAGCAGTGCTGACTGTCACATTGCACTGTCTGCCTTGCATGTCACCTCCTCCATTCCAAGTAGGCTTTTATTGGGCACACTGCATCCTCAAAGACATCTGTCTTCTGGTATTAGGACATAGAATCATAGAATCATTTAGGCTGGAAAAGGCCTTTAAGAGGATCATCAAGTTTAACTGTTAACCCAGCACTGCCAAGCCTACCCCAACCACATCCCTAAGCACCACTTCTACACGTCTTTTGAATATCTCTAGGGATGGTGACTCAATCAACTCTCTGGGCACCCTGTTCCAATGCTTGATAATCTCCTTGGTAAAAAAGTTCTTCCTAATGTCCAAACTAAACTTCCTCTAGTGCAACTTCAGCCCATTTCTTCTTGTTCTATCACTGGAAAGATCAACTCCCACCTCACTACAACCTCCTTTCAGGTAACTGTAGAAAGTGATCATGTCTCCCCTCAGCCTCCTCTGTGCTAAACATCTCCAGCTCCCTCAACCACTCCTCATAAGACGTTTTTCTCCAGACCCTTCACCAGCTTCGTTGCCCATCTCTGGACATGCTCCAGCACCTCAATGTCCTTCTTGTAGTGAGGGGCCCAGAACTGGAGGTGCATCCTCACCAGCCCTTAGTACAGGAGGACAATCACTTCCTTGGTCCTGCTGACCACACTATTTTTGATACAAGCCAGGATGCCATTGGCCTTCATGGCCTCCTGGGTACACTGCTGGCTCGTATACAAGTGGCTGTCGATTAACACCTCCAAGTCGTTTTCCACCAGTCAGCCACTCTGTCCCCAGCCTGTAGCGCTGCATAGGGTTGTTGTGGCCCAAGTGCAGGACTCAACACTTGGCCTTGTTAGACTTCATTCAGTTGGCCTCAGCCCATCTATCCAGTCTGTCCAGGTCCCTCTGAAGAGCCTTCAGACCCTCCAGAAGATAAATTCTTGCCTAACTTGGTGTCATCCACAAACTTACTGAGAGTGTGTCCACACCTATTCTACACCTCTGTAGCATATGTTTTGCAGAACAGTTAGCTCTTTGGCCAACAGCTCTGCTTCAGGTAGCCAGAAAGAGCAGCTAATACCACCTGCTTTCCTTTCCTCCATCCCTCCTCCTCTGCTAAAAAGCAGGCTTAAGCAGACTGTAAACTGAGGGTTTATGCATGATGGGAGGAAGAGGTAACTTAAGCAGCAAGAGCAGCCCTTTAGCCACTGTGGCAGAGCCCAGCTTCAGGAAGAAAATGTAATGGTACTGATGGGGGAGGATGCCCACCACTGTTCTTTGTTTCTTGGGCTGACAGCCCCTTCACAGCAGCCCAGAGCACACTGGATACCAAAAGCTTACATAGGCTCAAAAAAACCCACTGAAGTTAATGTAAGAAAATGCAGTCATGTAAAATTCTTCAAAAAGATACCACATTGGCTTGGGAATGATATATCATTAGGAACTGTAAAGTGTCATTATTTGCTTTCTCTCTTCAAATACCCTACCCCAAGCATCTATTGCCTATTTTTGGAGACAGGAATCCAGGCTAGGTCTGTTTTCCTTATGGTAAGAAACCTGGGGTGGGAAGGCTTGTAAGGAAGAAACACCTAACAGTAAGTATGTGAAAAGAAAGAGATGAGAACAGAGAAATAAGAAAGGAAAGAGTGAAAATTACAAACAGAACGGGGAAGAAGCTCAGAAAGAATTTGCAAATGAAAGAATTTGCAAATGAATGAAAGAATTTGAGGTTTACTTCATTCCCTGCCAGGATTCTGCTCTCCCACTTCACACTGAGTCATTACTCATTCTATCTACTTGAAGCCAGCACAGGGTGCTAAAGGAGAGCACGAAAATGAGAAATTAGTCAGTTACATTAGAGGTTTGATAGCGAAATAATAGCAAACTGTTCCTGTCTTGAAGAAGTGACATAGCCAAAAGGCTGAATACAACCAAAGAGCAGAGTGTCAGAGAGTGCAGAGGAGGAGCAGAAACTGCCCATCCCTGCTGGGTGTGGGAAAAGAGATGAGAGGGCAGAGTCAAGTTTCCCTCTTCACTGTCCTTCCTCTGTGCAGTGACAAGGAGTTTGTAAGGACTGTATGGGGAAGTAGAGCAGGAACAATCAGGAGAGGACACAGCAGCTTCCAGGCACAGCATCAGCTGAAGGTAAGTTTAAGCAGTTCTTTTTACAGCTTTGAAACTTGATCAGCTCTAAAAGCTCCTATTCTATTTAATGAAATCAAGCCTCATGTCTAGTAACTCTCTAAACCATATGTTTAGTAATAGAGAGAAGGTGTAGGCCAAGTTTTGATCTCAGCAACCATAACATTTGTCCACAGCACCCAATAAAAGGTATGCTTACACTCCTATCTTAGAAGCAGGATATATTATTCTGGAAATCAGAATAAGCAAAGCAGGAGCAAAGCCTGCCTCCCCCTTCCACCACCCCTGGTGCTGCTGTGACCCTAGTTTGCCTCTCTTGACTTTAAAGGGGTGTAACAGCCCCCTCTTCCCCCAGTCCTGCCAGCTGTATCGTGTGACCTTCCCTGCTCATCATTTACCTCAAAACAAACCTCTCACAATTCACTTACCAAGCCATAGACAGCTGCTCCAACCCCAATCAGAGGGCTGGCTGCAATGATAACCAAGGTCAGTTTCCAGCCACTGACAAATCCCAGTAAGAATCCACACACAAAGGTTGTTAAGCGCTGGATAAAAATTGCTACTTGGTCAGCAATAGCCTCATTAATTTTGTTAACATCACTGTAAAACAACAACAAAATCCAAAAGAAGATTGGTGAGCATATCTTTGTGTTGCAGGTCTTGGGTAGATTTGGTCTACCTGATTTCCTTTGTAGAGGGCCCCTCCTCACCACTATTGTTTCCACCATCATCCTTCAAAGGACACTGGGGTATAGTGAGAAAACCTGGTGCCTTTGCAATGGCAGAAAGCTTTTATGCATGAATACTGCAGAGAAGAAAAGTCAACCTGCCAGCAGACTCATTCACTAGCTAGTTCTTACTACTGTGCTCCAGCTGATTCAAAGGAGGGGGCAGAGACATCCCAGCTGGCTGCTGCTCTCTGATAATGGAAAAATAGTATAACTATATATAAGGCATTCCTTGCACCATGGGGCACTCAGAATATACCACAACACCTTGCCAAAAGAGCAGGGAGGAGAGTTGTAACTCTTACAACCTTCCATCACCTTCCACTCTATCAGGTAGTTTGTTCTTTAAATGAGAGGGAGAGTGGGAAAACTGAGGAGGGCTATTTTGTCACTGGACGTAGTGGGAAAACATGACAGCTCTGTCACAGGAAGGACAGAGGTGCAGTGTTTAACAACATTTGACCCCTAGGCAGCTGTAGAGTTCATTTCTTCTCTCTTATGTATTGTCAGCACAGGAAAAAACATCTTAAAGCAAAACAGTCATCATGCTTCAGCCACTACCTCACTTTGTCTACCAATAGCCACTACCTATACTTGGTTACTACCTCACTCCTGAGATTAGAAGAAATGAGAACTCTTGGAATAAATAGGAGCAAATGTCCCTGAAGTTCAAAGTGCGAAGTCCTTAGCTCATTGATATATCAAGTGAAATTACAGTCCTCTATTGAAAAATTTTGAAGTGTTCTAGTTGAATTGCATGTTTATTTTTCTTCTTGATAATGTTTTAAGAGGCCAAGAGGCTTTTTTTGGTAGCATAAGACAATGTTATTTAAAAAATCAGGAAACTAAATTTTATTAGACAGATATGTGCTCAGCTCCTGTTTTTGCCAGAGAAATTCTTCACGGTGACTTACATTTGGCATTTATACTTCATTAACAAAAACACCACAGAAAGCCATAGACAGCACTGGGCAGTGAGTAAAGGCAAATAAAACTACGGAAAAAACTTCTGCAAATGTGACCACTATTATGCAAACACGCCTGAGAACAGGGAGCCATCTACAGTCAGCACATTCACCTCACAGCTGCCTTCAGCCTGTAAACAGGAACCACTAAGAGAAGGAGCAAGCCTTAAACTCCACTTTTCTCAGGGCTAAATGTTTACCCAGGATAAGGCTTCTCCATCTGCCTTGGGTCCCTTTCTAAAGGTAGGTGCTCATACCTTTCTTAGTAGAAGTTTAAGCCACGCTTACTCTTTTCTTTGAAAAGCCAACAAAAGCAGAGCGTGTCCCTAACATAATTTTCCTTTCTCAGAAGTGAGAGACGGTTCAAATCCACATCCCCAGCTTTAGGGAAGTGTGCGCTGACAGCCAAATTACAGACGATGCTGAAATGACTGGGCAGAGGAGGAGATGGGGAGGATAGGACAGGCTGGCAAAAATAACCCACTCCAAAACCCAATTCAACCTCCCCACATTTACTGACAGACAAGGCACAAAGGGGAAATAATTGTGGCTTAACAGTTACAGTATTCTGTTTAAAGATGGGGGAGATAATAAACCCAGTCTCTGCTCCCAGAAACTCAGCTGCATTTTACATTAGAAGGTGTTTATCAAATGCTTAGTTACTGGCACTCTGTTGTGTCTAGAAGGAAGTGCAAAATGTTCTCTGTAGCATATGTTTTTTCTAGATTTACTTACTCAGAAATTCGGGTGTTCAGTTCTCCTACAGATGTACAGTCAAACCAGCCTATATCCATTCGCATCACTTTCCTGAAATAAGCTTTCCTGATTTTCTGTATCTGACGAGCTGCAGCCATAACCCAAAAGCAGATCTGGAAGGAGCATAATGTGGCTGATAAATTGCATAAAAAGTCTTTCTACTTCCAACAAATGGTAAAAAAGCAATGTGACTAGAATGTGAGAGAGCATTTTGGCTATTGATAAAATTATTATCCAGGTAAAACACATTCTAGCTACACAGACATGATAGTTGCTTTATGCCTTTGATCTTTAACTAAGCCAACAACTTTATGAAGCCTCTGCATCAAGCATTTGTCTCAGTTCTCATAGGCTGAGAGGAGGTGGAAGTTAAATTACTTGTGCTGTTACATGAATGTCATGAGGATAAAACTTTTTCCATTCACAGCTGTAAGCAATATAGTGATGGCAGCCATCATACCTCAGCAAAACTCCAGGAGAGTTGTTAGGACGGAGAACAACAAGTGATTTTTGTGGTTATAAAAAGCTTCAAAAGTAGATTATCCAGGGATCATCCAAGCTTGTGGCTCATCTCAGCCATAAAGACTAAAATATTACTACAGAATATGCAGGGTGTGATTCTTCTCAAACACTAGTTTTTCGCTAGTATTACTCTGAAATGTCTCAAATAATAGGAACACAGGGTGCAATGCTGTTGTGATGCCTACTGGGAATCTGCATGCCCTTCAGCTGTTATTTTGTGCAGGCACGTGGATTCCATAGTAACCACAGATGAGTAAGTATTTCTTGTGTGGAGGGAGCAGCATGCTTTCATCTCAGAGTAAAACATATTCTTGTACAAAGGTATGCATGCACAAATCCAAGAAGGTCTCAGGTTGCCAAAGCTAACCTATTTCAGTCAACAGGATTAGAACTGAAGGCATCTGCTCAAATGGGCAGCTAAGTGGTTAAAAGGAACATCATTATTGTAAACTTAAATATTTAGTGATTTAAACTTTGAATTAAAAATAGAGAACAAAATACTGACTTGGAGGTATCCTAACAGAAGTACACCACAACCAATTCCTCCATAGTAACCTGCAAACTTAGTCATTTCTTGTTCAATGTCCAGCAGCCTAGGGGGGTGGAAAAAAAAAGTTAGAAACCTTGTTTTCAGTCTCTCATAGATTTCTAATCTGGTGTTTCTTCAAGTTAAAGTCAGCTGGCAAGTCAGCTTGTTTTCCTAAAAGAGGCATTGTTTCCCAATACTGGGGCTGTTGCTGGCAGTGGCTGGTTTGCTTGCTCTGTCTGGCTCTGGTAGGGCACTGGCTGGTACCAGGAAATGATTGACTGTCCTGGAGCAGCCCTGCTGACCTGAGAAACGCCACCAGACTGCATGCTCCAGAACAGCACAAGCAAGAGGATGTCTCAGGGAAGAGCTGCCTTGAAAATGTTCATTAGATGTTGAATGCGCTTGCTTTGTTTACATTACACCAAGTAATAACACTCGGATTTAAACAGTGCTTTATGGGGAGAAACAAAGGCTGCTAAAGTCAATTCAAGTATTACTTTGTACTATAAGCTTGCTAACCTGAAATGATCATTTTTTTTTTAGCTCAAGTAGGAGTATTAAATTACTCCTAATATCAGTTGAAGGGCATTGAGCTACTGGTATTGCATTTAGATTACTTTGAAATAGACATTTAGGTCATTATTGGTAATGCTTTTGGACAACTTCTGAAAACATTCTGCAGACAGCAACTTCTATTCCATTCACCCAGAATTTGGTACATTGAAATTTTAAGACAAAAGAGGAAACTGTGCACCTGACCTTGCAAAAAAAAAAAAACCCAATCATGGGATCAATTCAATTGCCTGACACAGATATCCAGCAGCATTTTTAATACTTTAATTAAGGTCATAGATCGGATATTTCCGGAAACTATGCTAAAACACATGAAAAATACAGAGGTGGTTCGTGACACCATGGCTTCACTAAGGGCAAAGCGTGCCTGACAGATCTTGGTTGTTGGAATAAGATGATCCCTTCCAACCCAAAGCATTCTATGATTCTATGAATGTCTCCTGCCTGGTGCATACTTGTTTTTTCAGAGGAACAGAAGTCTGTAGCATATCCTGTAATCTATCTGCCAACTCCATCTCAGAAGGCTAGTATGGACAGCCTGGAGCAAATAATGTGGCCCCCATCACCTTCAACTAGGAAGGTGAAGCACTGACCTTTAGACAAGTAAGTTTTCATTCTAATTAAATATCTAATTAAACATCACTCAGAGATTAGAAAACTCTTGGAATGATGCATTGAAAACAAGCCTTAGGAAAGGTTACAGGTTCACATTTGGCTTTGGCAGATATCTGTATCTGAATGAATCATCTAGACTCCATTTATTATAGTTAATTGGAAAGATTCATCTGACCTGCCTTAGACACCTCCCATAAGCTGAGATGAATTGCATCCTAGAAGCATTAATTTCTCTTCAATGACCAAAGTTTAGCTAACTTGCTCAGAAGTCATCAAGCACCTGTAGGTACCTAAGTCCAAATATGAAGCCATTACTACCTACAGTGTCATTGGAGAAAACAGATTAATGAACTCAGATGTATAGCAGATATATCTGTTGTAAGAAAAATCATCATCAAAGAATACTCCTTCTGACATTTATAGCTGAAAGACCAAGACCCAATCTGACCTTCTTTCCCTCCAGGTAATATCTCCAGCTCAGAAACAGGACTCTATAACAAGAAGCAGATCCCTTTTCTGCCTCATGAACAGAAAATTTAACACTTAAAGGTTGAACTGGACCTTCATTAATGATACATTCTCCAACATGATAATAAAGGAAAAGAAACAAATACATCTGCTACTTACCCACATCTTATTGTGGCATTCTTTTCATTCTGATGAATAGTACCATTAATCCACACTATGGTGTTATTTACACATGTCTTGCCTGGGTCTTTAAGCTCTTGCATTTCAATGTCGTATTCAATAAATGTGTCTGCCATTGCACCAAACACAAGCAACATAGCTGGCTGAGCTGCTCCATGAGCAATAGCACAGAAACTACCAACAGTCATCATTAAAATTTCCTTAGATGAAGAAAATCGAAACTAAAGAGACAAAAAAAATATGGTTTCTGCTGAGAGGCAGTCTTTGTGCAGGTTGCATGCTGATAAATCATCAATCAGGCGGATGAGATACAAAATCATTCTCTTTAAATTTAGAATTATCTTCAGTACAGAAAGAAGACAAATATCTCTTACCAGTCTAATCTAACTGCACCTGTGATTACAATCTCATAAATTATTATGAGCTCCCTTTTAGTTGGCAGCAGAATTTGAACATGTGAATTAATGTATTATCATATAACATTAATAGCTTGATATCATTCCATATTATCATCATTCCAGATACTAGTTATAAGATTAAGAATAGTAATTATAATTCATATATATAGTCTGCTTTGCACATTCTTGTGGGGACGAAGGGAAAGGGTCAGGAAGAAAAAGCCTTAGGGCATTGTGCAGAGCCTTTGAATAGAGTTAGACAATTTCTCAAAGGTCTGGAGTGCTGTGATAGAAAGCCAATGAAACATCTCAGAGCAAATTCTCATAGTTCATATTCTAAAACTTGTTGGCTGAGCAGGTAATTCTGCATTTTCAATCTGCAAGAAATGTGTAAAAATGTGACATAATATGCAGTAAAAAAATAGGGATGAGCTAAGTCCCATTACCTTACACTTGCCATGAGCCAAGAGCAGGTACACACGCAGCCTCAGCAAAGATACAGCAATGCAAGGTACCTTTGTCATGATTGTCTGAAGTCTGATTCTCAGGTTGAAGTAATGCATAAAGATAAAAATCAAACTATGTAGAGTAACACCAGTATCAAATGCTATATATGTTTCAATAGGAGTGTAAAGAGGAATCAGTCTGATAAAGAACATATACCGGTGCTTTAATGTATCTAAGAGAAGGGTGGGAATTTGAAGCATATAAAGCAGAGGGAAATTAGGGCAAAAACAAGATAAAGCAAAAAACAAGTCAGTTAACGTAAGAGAAAGAAATAAAAGATCTTTCTACCAAAAAAAAAAAAAAACAACAAAACCAAACCTAGAAGAAAACTGTAGCACTACCAACTTTCTAATACCCATGGAGTAATTACAAGGGAGCTAAATTATCTGCCAAAATAAGTATGAACCAAGGTCACCTAGTTGCATATTGTGTATCTTAACTCCTTTCCCCATATCTACCTGTAGGTTCAATATAATATGTTTAAAAGAAAATCATGAGACAAATATCGATAATCTATACCAAGATGTCAAAATGACAAAGGGTTCTGTTAAATTCCCATTTACTTTAATGGCAGGATTTTGTGCCAATTGGTTTAATCCTTAAAAGTTTGGCTTAGTCACAGCTATTCCTCAAAACAACTGTATGGATTATTGTTACTAATTCTGCAGAACAATATACATAAAATAGTACAGTCATTGCTTTCATTACCAGCTGAAAGAAGCCAACGCGACTACTTTTTTCCGTCTTTTCTGATGACCTTCAAGAACAGAAAAGATAAATTATAAACGTGTATTTTAGTACATATTTTGTTCTGTATGCAAAGATAATACAATGAATTGAACTTTACTCACTTTCCACTTTTCTTCTCTATAAAAGGTTCTTCATATTTATAGAAATTCCTATCAAAGAGGATAAGATTTTACATTAATTCTTTTTTTGTTTTGGTTACTTCTCTGAAATTACATTATATTTGAGATGTTTGGCCAGAGACAAGCAGTTTCTTTCAGATTTCTTTGAAACCAGTGATTTTAGGGTTCTTTTAAATTTTAGATGGGGACTAGAATAGAGGTTGAGTTAAAAAGATCTGAAGGTTTATGCACTGTTTCATAAACAGCTCTTCAAAATACTGTTGCTATAATGAGGATTGTGGGTTCTTTGAGGTGAGTTAGAGAAAAACTTACCGTCCAAATTGTTGAAGAGTCCTTACTTTAAGGCAGAGAAAGGTCCTGTTCCTATTCCCTTTTATATTGCCCATGTGTTCATATGGCCATAGTGGAATCTCCCACTCTACCATACACATTTCTTTTCAATTCTCACATTATGTGTAGCCATTCTGTATGACCAGTTAAAACTAAAGGACTAGTTGCACCATAATGGATGAGATCCATACCGTAACAAGTAATCTTCAGCTGTGTATATTCAATGATGAATGAGTAGGGATTTTTAATTTGGATTTTTCTTTTTTAATGAAACAAATGAATTTGACTCATATTTATCATGAACATTTTTCAGAAACCAGATCCTAGAAAGCCTGAAGGAAGCTTCACATGTACAGTACGTAGGACCATATGTGTGTTCCATGTGAAAATTCAACAAAACTTGGCTTTCAAAATATGTGAGAACCATAGCAGACCTGGTGCTCTCTGAGATGGGCAATCTGACAAAGGCAACAGTTAAGAGATGTTCTTGCTTCCTCATTCTAGGAGTAGTTCTCAGACTGAGTACACTATGTCAGAGAGAGCTGGGACAAAACACAGCACCCATTAGAGGGTCTAGTATGCTACAGAGTTGTCCCAAGGTCTAGGAAGAGGAAGGCTCTTAACGCCACTCAAATCTCAAATATATCTGAAGGTCTCTAAACCATTTCAGCTTTTAACTATCTAGAATTCTACTTTAAAATCTTAGTATCTGAGCTTAAATTAAGTGAGCCAATTCCCTTTATTTTAAAATCTGATAGCTAAGCTTTAGGAGAAATTAATTCAGATTGATTAAAACTCCTGAAAAACTGATTTCTCAAACTAAATGCACCAAAGAAAGATAAATTTTAATATTAAAAACATTTTCAGAATAAAGACCATATTTTGCTGCCATTATTCCATGTTTTTAAAGGTTTTTAGGATAGTTTTGGTCTGCCTGTGTCAGTTGTATCAAATAAGGCAGTTCAACTCCCAGAGAACAGCATTTCATTAAATACTACATATTCTATAAATGCATCAATTCAATCCAATGACATGAACTTCTTTGAATATTCCTATAAATATTGATTGTTTCATTTGTGTACACTACTTACTCTGATTTCTTGAAGCTGTTACCTGTTAGGGAAAATAAATACAGAGTCTAGTTAGTTGTTATTGTTAAAGTACATAATTTTCTGTAGACATGTGAAACTGTACTCACAAGGCTCCCAGATAAAGCTGTCTCTTAGCTACACCTATAGGTGTGGTGTTTTAAGAGTTGATTCAGACAGGGCTAATTCTTACCAATATGTACAAAGGATGGTTATTGAAAGAAACCTCACTGTAGATGAGATCAATCAGCTGAATGCCAATAAGGTTTTAAAGCAGTGATGTTTACTTTGGGAAAGATGCTCTAGCAGTTCAACAAACTGCTCACTGGATTAAGCAGAAAACAGTGCCTTTCCAAGGAAACTGAGAAACTGGACGCAAACTCACTTGTTGTTAGGAGAGAAAAAAAAAAAAAAAAAAAAAAAAACACCACATCAATACCAATTGTGAAAAAAGGAATAGTTTTTGCTGCAATAGAAAGTCTTTTGCCAAAATCCTATAACCACTAAAAGCGATCATACATAAAAGAAATAGCAGACAAAAAAAAGAAGCTCCCAAGCCAGATAGATTAATCTAGAAAATCTGGGAATTCTAAGTGGCTGGAAAAGGCAAACATGCGTCTGTCCATGAGGGATGTATCCTATAAACCTACTCACTCTCTTTCCTTGTCATTCTGCCCCTCTCCTCCACCAGTATTGGAGTTCACAATGTCCCATGCATTGAAACTGCCTTTAGTTAGCAGCCAAAGTTTTATAAACAGAAAATGCAGCAGGAGAGGAGAGTAGGGAGATCTGTAATGCTTCAGCAAACAGATGGCTGGTCATTCCAGCAGGATGCAGTGTGCTGGGCTAGCAATGTACTGGGAAAAGAATAGACTTTCAGAGAACGTTCATGTTGGTTTTTTTAAACAATCATGGAGCTGAGGTTGCTGCTGCTCTGTTGCAGACTTTAAAAACAGCTGCAGAATCCAGCATGTAAACCTTGATTTTAAGAATACACTCAAGCTATTTGGAGAGTAATTTCCTACCAGCTGTAACAAAAGAATTGAAGCTCCTAACAAAAAACAGACTTTTGAATCCATTGAATAGGAGATTATCTAGCATAAGAGAATAATCCCAGCAAAGTGAAAGCGACTTCATAAGGATGGCTAAAACCAAAGGCATTATCTGTCTAACACAGAGAGACAGAAGATGGGAACATGAAACTTTCTGTACATGAATCATAGAATCATAAAATTGTTACAGATGGAAAAGATGTTTAAGATCATCAAGTCCAATTGCTTGTTCATTTCTAATGTCAGAGAAAACAGGAAAAAAGGCACATGTGCTGCCTTCAAATGGAACAGCTGCTTTTATGTTTGTAGATATCAGGCAATCTCTACAAAGATAGCCATTACCAAAGCCTAGTCCAAGCTCAGACTGGATGCTCCAAATGTGTTCAGTTTCTAGTGTTACATCGACTGTCTTATGAGACATCCTATTACAGATACATAATGAAAAGAAATCTCAAGCCCAAACAATAGATGATACTAGATTTGAAATACAGACAGCATCAATCAGCAACTACTGAGTTTTAAAAATAACAGCAGACACCACAAATCAAGATATAGCTAGAATTCAGTGCTGCTGTATAGCAGGGAGAGAGGCTTTAAGAGGACTCTGTAATTAAAAATCAGTCATGAGGTCTTGTAAAAGGTTGATTATTGCCTGAAATTCCATGATACACGTGGTTACATGAAGAATTTTGCTACATGCCACAAGTTTTAAGAAAAGGTAGATGTATGGTTCCCACAAAATGAAAAAGGCTGAGGCTGAACAGCTGCTATACCTGAGCTGCTATCTAGAGAGGGGGAAAAAAAAATCACTGTAACTCAGTTTAGTACACTTTGCTTTGTTTTCTTTTTTTGGTGAAAAATAGTTCCAAGAGAGAGAGACTGTCTTTCAACACAAGTCTCTAGTTTTCTGGACGTAATCTGTTGCAGAGATTTCACTTGAAATAAAACTGCATAGTCTGTATCACCATCCAGCTTAATTGTTTTAACAATACATCTGATAAATTTTAAAAAAAAAAGAGAACCTAAGATTAAGAAGCATCTCTCCTTCTTGTGTTTTAGTCAGAACTGCACAGTTCTAGATACATGTATTTGTGGAAAGCAGCTCTAGAAAATATGGAAGGCAGAACTTTCTCCTCCTCCTCCAAGTATAGGCCTTTTACTTGTATATGAAAGTGCTGGTTATAGAAACCTGAGTAGATGCCACAAACTCGTAGGCTGGATAACTAAAGATCACCTGTGAATAGGGATTGTTATACATAGTTTTTACAGAAAAGTTGTTTTGCAAACAGCATACCCACAACAGAAGGTACCACATAACTCTATATTCAGACCATAGACAATTTGCTTTGTATTCTGTAGACTATTTGGTCCACATAGGCCACTCACCACCTATTTTACATAATTGTAAAAATAAGGATCTGACTGAAGAATAAACTTCTTACGTTTGCCATCCAAGTCAAAAGCATAGTTGTCCTCTCCCAATCTCTTAATGTTGTGCAGAACAACAGGGCTAGACATGATGATTAGCTACTTGCATCAGAAATCCTGAAGAGAGGGTGTGGTGGTTTATCCCGGTGTCCACCAAGTCATAAAATCACTCCACCTCCTAAACTGGACAGGAGAGAGAGAGAAATATAGCAAATGGATTGTGAGTTGAGATAAAGACGGAGAGATCACTCGGCAATTAGCGTCACGGGCAAAACAGACTCAACTTAGGGAGAAAAAGGTTTGATTTATTAAAGAAACAATAAGAGCAGGGAGATGAGAAATAAAACGATCTTTAAAACACCTCCCCCTCCCACTCCTTCTCTTTCCAGGACTCCCCTTTCTTCCTCCCAAGCGGCGCAGGGAGTGGGGGATGCGGGTTGCAGTCAGGTCATTACAGATGGACTTCTTCTCAGGAAGAGGCCTCTTCACACTTCCCACCGTGGGGTCCCTCCCCATGGGAGACAGTCCCTCATGAACTGCTCCAGTGTGAGTCCTTCGCATGGGCTGCAGCACTTCATGAACTGCTCCAGCATGGGGCTTCCCGTGGGGACAGCTCTTCACACACACACACACACACACACACACCCTGCCCCAACGTGGGTCATCCACCGGGAGAACAGTCCTTCAGGCACCCACTGCTCCAGCCTGAATCCCTCACAGGATCACAAGTGCTGACACCAAACCTGCTCTGGTGTGGGTACCTCTGCCATGAACTCCCAGGTCCTGCCAGGAACTTGCTCCAGGGTGGACTTTCTACACCGTGACAGACTCCTTGAGGCATCCACCTCCTGCAGCGTGGGGTCCTGCATGGGCTGCAAGTGGGTCTCTGTTTCCCGGTGGCCTCCATGGACTGCAGGGGGGCAACCTGCTGCACCATAGTCCTCACCACATATCGCAGGGGAGCCTTTCTCTCAGGGCCTAAGCACCCTCGTCCCCCCCTTCTCACATTCTCACTCCCTGTTGCTGCTGCAGTTTTGCATCTGCATAACAATCTCTTCTCCTTCTCAAACACGTTATTCACAGAGGCGTTACCTCCATCACTAATTGGCCAGGTCTGGGTCAGGTGCAGGGTCCAGCTTAGAATTGACTGGCTCTAACCCTATGAGCTACAGGGGAAGCTTCTGGCAACCCTTTGTTTAAAAAAGTCCTGTAGCCCCCCCCAGCTACCAAAAAACCTGGCCCAGGCAAAACCACTACAGAGGGAAAATGGAAAAAAAACTATTAGCATATGTTTATCTGTGAGCTTACAACAATATTACATTGAACTCCTGCAGCCCTCTGCAAACAGCCCTGTCCCCATTAACGGCTCTAGTAAAAGAAACAAATACTTTTGTACAAGTGACATCCATAGGTTATTGTCTGAGATATTAATACAAGAGATTTTTACCTCAGTTATGAAAGTCCTGCTTCTGCCTTATCCCGTCCCAGCTGGCATTGTCCAGGAGGACCATGCTGCATCTGCAGCATCACTACCACCAGCTGTACTCCCACAGCTCTAGGCTGGGATAAGTTACCTGGCAGACCTATTCCTCATGCTGAGCAGATGTCAAACATAGGAAGAAATAAGGAGATAAAATTACTACTTTTTTGTCAAAAAAGCACTTCTGTGAGGCCAAATCTGATGGCAGTGGTAGTTTTGGCTGGACGGGCCATCCTTGTCATCCAAGATAGCATCTGGGGAAAAGTACTGCAGAAGACTTCCTCAAAACTTGTGCTTTTATACCAGAAGTCATCTCATCCACACCTTTATTTAATGTAATGTATCCTAAAGGATTGTTAAAATACTTTTTTTCCAGTCATTAAACATCAACATTTGTATGTTTATATTTCCGTATAAACGTCCGTGTTGTAACACATTCAGATATCAAAGCTTTTAACAACGGTTAACCAAATAACATGTCTTCTTGTGTAAAGGACCCATTTCCACAGCTATTTGTGTTACACCATCTGATTTCCCAGCCACCTGAATTAGTCCTCTAAAAGCACCACTTGTTTTCAACTAACAGTATTAACACTAACAAAATCCTTCATATTGGCAACAGCTGTGTGATTAGCTACACAGTTCCTTAAAACTGGGCAGTTCCGTAAAAGTGGGAGGGGTTGAAAAAAAGCATGGTTCTGAAATCACTAGAGGATGAAGGAAATTCATCCATTCCTGTATTAAAATAGAAGAACATAAGAGGAAACAGTCTAGGGTTCAGGATACTTGTGTGATTTTTAATAATTTCACTCTTATAAAGTCTCAACCTTTCATTTTTGTTGCTTTTCCCTCCAAAATTGCTTTCAAGAACTACTGACTTCCAACTAAACCTTTTCTTTTTTTATCCTCTTCTCCTGAATTTTACATGTACGTATCTTGGCATATCACTGAATCATCAATGTCAGGCTGGAAATACTAAAGTCGCTTGATTAGTTCTAAGCATCCAAGACAAAGTTCAATTATTCTTGTTTCATTTTAATGGATGTTTGTCAATGATGCCTGAAAAACTCCTCAGGCAATTAGTGGTTCACTATCCTTATTGCTAAAATATTTTTTCCTAATGTCTAATCTGAATCTCACCTGTCATAATTTAAACCTCTTACCTCTTGTGCAGTCCATCATGGAACATGTTGTTCCTTCCCACTTTCTAAGTAGGCTCTATTTTGTTGAATAATACTAGAAAGTCTCCCTCTTCAGATGAAGAAAGCAACTCATTGAATTTTCCTTTGGTAAGGTGTATTTCCTAAACCTCTGATAATTTCCACTGATCTCTGGATTTTAGCACTTCTTTCCTGAAGCAATGAGTGCTTAAACAGCACTACAGCACCAGTCTTACAAACACTGAGCAAAGCAAGAGGATTGTTACATAGCTTGTATTCTTGTTTATGTAATGCAGCATTACATTTGGTTTTTAACAGAAGTATCATGTTGAATTATGTTCAGTTTGTAATCCACCAAAGAAAATTATTTTTTGTAAGCAATTTGCTACAGAGATGGTTGCTTTCCAAACTATATTTTGAGAGCTGGTTAATCCTGACAGCTATTGTCCATATGTAATACTACTTTACTTTCTTCAGCCCATTTTACCTGTTAAGGGGATTTTGACTTCTAGTCTGTTTTTTCAGCGTATCTGCAGTCTCGTCTACCTTTATGTCATGATCAAATTTAATAAGGATGTTCTCCAGTGTGTAATCCACGTCCTTATCAATATTACTGGATTATACTAGAAGTATGACAGGCCTCTGCAGAACTTCAGTCAGTACATCCATTTACTTTGACATCAGTTCATCTATTACTATTCTATGGATGTAATTTTTTTTGTTGACTAAAAGAGTCTCATGAGCAGAGGTGATTTATTCATCCGCTGGTCAATAAATTTTGACCCATTCACATTCCGTGATCCCCTAAATTGTGATCCAATTTAATTTACCTCCGTATACAGTGAATTTTTCCATGCTCTGAGACAGGCAGCAAATGGGTTGAACAAGTTATGGTACTGTCTTAGTCGAAGCCTCTACCATGTGCACGTTTCCAGCTTCTTTTTCTTTTTTCAGAGAAAGCATGTAACACTTCCTTCTAACCATAAATAACAGTAAAAGCATATTTGTATCATTGATTCACAGGGGAACAATCTACAAATCATTAAATTTCACTTCAGGTGGATTTTCATGAAGCATATGCATGAGGATTTCACAAGGGCTCAATTTCCAGATGACATTATTTACTTTATATTGAAATAAACTTAGATTCACAAAAGGAGCAAGTATATATTCCTGGCAGCTTTGAGTTCTTTGAGTTTATGTTTTCACTGAGGTGAGAGTGCCAATTTTTCCCAAGTGGGGAAAAAAACCCATGCAGTTCTTCAGTGAAAACACAGTTTACTCTGGTCCCTCCCTCCTGCCTTTTTGCCTGTGTCTAGTTGATTGAAATAGTCTCAAACAGAAGTTCCAACCCCTACCATTCCATGATCTCCAAAACATGTTAAAAATATTAGTAAAATTAGAGATGTCACCTGGATTATGAAAACATGTTCTACTGGAGTAAAGAACCAATGTTCCTTCCTGTTCTGCTGCCAATATGTATCTAAACTTTGAGGGTTTAGATATTCCATCCAATTTAAAATACTTTACAACTTCATAGTGGTATAAACCTATTTAAATTAAGTTATATGATTCTATGATATAAACCATTTGAACCATACTACTGAATGTGGCTCCCAGTGAAAAACTATGAAGTAGTTATAAAAACATCTCTCCACTACATTTCTATTTCAGAAAGATAATTGATAATGTCATCCTGTAAATTGATGAAGGAGGCAGAAGTAAAGAAAAGCAAAGCAAAGTCACTCTCTCTGCCTATCCTCTTTCAGCTATTATTTGAGATAATCATAACATCTATACAGAATTTTGTAGTGGAAGACTGTAAAAATCAATCTGTCCTTTAAATGCCAATATAGAACACTATGCTGGAAAGTTTAATTTCAGTGCTTGCTCTGACACTGTATTTCAACATTATGAAATGTATTTTGCAATAGATTTTTTAAAGCCTGAGTGCTGATGCAGTTCTAAACAACAACAACAAAAAAAAGAGGGATAAAAACTCAATAATTGATAGACTTGAATAAGGATTCTAGTAATTAACACTTGCTTGTGCTAAACTTTCTGAAATCATGTCACTTTTACAATAAGCTTGTAGCTGTCCTACATTTTTTAATGAAAACACATTTTTTCTATATTTTCTATATTTCCTAAATTTTTCTGTATTTTCAGATATTATCTATTTACTCTGCTGTCCATCAGGAGATCATCAGGACTCATTAGCTGATTCAAAGAGATTACTACAGCAGATCAGCATTAGAATATTAAAATATTCTTCAGGGTCTGAATAGTTAACTGGTGATCATATATCTTGACAAATACTGTTGCTAATGTCTGCATTAAAAATTGTATAGGTAATAGAAATCAGATATAACAGAAGGCATTAGATCATCCCATCTACCTTTGTGTGTTCAAAATACAAACCAGAAGCAGAGAGTATCTCAGAAACTGCACTAAAGTCATGTCACATTTTACTCTAGCCAACTAAGGTATGTCTGCTGGATTTTTGACAAGCAAAAATCTTTAAGGAAATCAAAATCCAGATTTAAACAAATAATACTTGGAAAATGTTAACAAAGGAACATATCCTATAGATTGAAGTAACATTAAGGCCTGGTCCAAAGTCCTTTGAAATCTTTTTCAAATCACATCTGTATTCAGGTCAGATCTTTACTTAACATAAAGGGAGAAAACAAAACCAACACAAATTTGCCCTGAAAGCTGTATTCCTAATTTTTCTTTAAAACTCGGTTCCTGAGATATCAGTGATAGCATACACTCAGAAGGACATTTTGTTTCTAAATAGAACTCCAATGTGTTGTTCTTCAAGCAGTCTCATTCAAAAAAAAACCAACAAAAATACTCATACAAAAAAGCTTAAAACCGAAACAAACAAAAACCCACTAACCATGCAAAGGGAATTTAGCATTTAGCTTAAATTGTTCCAAAGGAAGAAAAAGACATACCTTTTAGTTCAGAAAGTTTCATCACTTAACTCTGAAACATTAAACATGATAGATTAGTTACTCACCCGTGGCTGTGAAAAAATATGTATCATAAAACTAATTGCAAGGATCCTGTTCAATTAATCAGTGAAGCACCAAACCATTTCCCACCATGTTTTCATTATTCTAACCCATTTGTCAGAACTGAATCTTTAAATTGAGCATTGGCTATTTACACCTGGGTCAATAACCATGCGGTTACAACGGTTACAGTTCATTGACATCTAATGAAGGGTTTAAATTTGACTAATGCAATCTCACAACATAAAGTAAGGGCACTTGGAAAGCAGTTGTATACAAAGAGACAGACAGTTCTCAATGCTCACAATAAATGCAAGTTAAGATATTATTACAGCATTATTTTACCAGCATTAGTACCAAATTACTTTATTAGCCATGCAATAATTCAGTTACACTACTGTCCCTGCAGTAAATAGTAGCATCAGCTAAATAATATGAAAATAGGTTAGAGGTTACTCAAAAGCTTTGTTTTCTAACCCGTAGCTTGTCCTACTCCCTATGGCTTCTAATATTTTACCATTCTTCCTTTAAAACAAAGATCTTACAACCTGAAAGCTCCTGAATAGCAGTGAATACTCAGACATAAACTCTTGATGGATTTTTCAACAAAGGGGCATTGGTGAGGACAATGACCTCAGCCAACGTCATCACAGAGTTTAGAGGGAAATGGCAAACACAGTTTAGTTCACCTCTGAAATCATTTCTCACTACAGTGAGACTGATAGGACAAGATAGAAAGGCAATGCCTTAATCTTAGTGACTGTCAGCTCTTCTCTAGTCATCTGTGCTTGCAAATTTTCCCTGATAAAGCCTCATATATAAAAGTTCATCACAATTAAAGCTAACCACATCTTGTTTCCTTTTCTAGCACAATTACTGGGTTCACAGGGACAGCAGAACCAAACACAAACCTGGTGTCTTTTCCCATTTTCTTAATAAGAAGTCTACATCTATACTAAGGTACACAGCATAGGTTTGAGAACTACACTATCTGAGAAAATGTCACAGTGCTAATCATCTTGTTCACAGAATCACAGAAATACAGAATCAAGGAATGGTCAAGATTGGAAGGGACCTGTAAAGACATCTGGTCCAACCACCCTGCTAAAGCAGGTTCACCTAGATCAGGTTGCACAGGAACGCGTCCAGATGGGTTTTCAAAACCTCCAGAGAAGGAGCCTCCACACCCTCTCCGGGCAGCCCATCCCAGTGCTCCATCACCATTGTTTCCCACATCAAAGGTGGGGGCGGGGGGGGAAGGTTATTTATAGTGTGAGAGACAGGAGTGGAAAGGCTGGAAGAAAACCTATATAGTGGAGCAGAGCTAACACTTTACCATACAAGGAAGTCCAAAGTCTCCAGACAAGGCTTGACTTGCCTGAGACAGAATATAATTTTAGCTTAACACAAATAACTTCACTCACTTAAAGACTTTGCTCATCTAAGCATTTGGAAAGTGTGCACAGAGCCTGTTTCACACAGCTGATGAAGTAGACCAGGGCAGTGATGAATTGGAGCTGAGACCACAGATTATCCTAAACTTTAAGAGTTCTGCTCCCTTCCAATCCTCCACTTCTCTCAACTCACCCTTACAGAAAAAAATCCTGAAGATTAATAAATTCTGACCTGACTTTATGCCATGGGCCATAAAAATGAATCTATGCTGAAAAAAATCATTCATGTAGAGCAAAGTGGAGAACATAAAGCACACAGTTTTGGTCTTTCTCCCACAGAGTCACCTTCTCTCAATAGCAAAAAAAAATTGTCCAAATCCACTCTGTCTCCTCAAGCTCTCTTGTGCTTTGGCTCTTTCTGACATCCTGGGAAGAGAAAAATCAGTTTCTACTGCTAGAATCAGCCCTTCAGTGAATGAAGAATTAGCCACTGAAGTGAAAAACAGACAGCAGGACTCAAACTGAGGAGACTGAAGACAGATGTTCCCATCCTTGAATTGTCGTATGGGACCCAGGCAAAATATCTGAATTTCAATAGGTTACAGATATTATTTAGTTCATGAAAGATGAGCAGTTCTGTCAGAATAATTCAGCTCAGTGGTCATTTTTCCTTCCAGCTCACATCATCACATCATGAAGAAAAAAGATCACAAGTCATTGAGCCAAATACAGTAAACTAACTGCTTCTTCCCTCAATTTGAGTAGCTATTTGTTCCAGCATATTACCAGTCCAAATGAAATTATCCTCTCTTTTCTGGATTTTTTTCCAACCATTCATAATAGGAAGTGAAGAAAAATGAATCTTAGCTATTCCCATAAAAATAATTTCTCAGTAATAAATGAAAGCTAATGTGCTCTTTTGGCACAGGACTCTGCATCTAAGCTGTAATCTATAACCTAATGATCTTTATTGCGGTATTGACAACAGCTACTAGCAGCAATCAAATAAAATGCTTCCAAGGCTTCCTAAAGACAGTAAAAAAATTTAGCACTGAGTCCTTGCAGCTATGGAGAAGTAAGTGGCCACAGTTTTGCAGCAGGTGAACAGACCCAGTCTGCCACTGCAGGCAGAGACTCCAGGTAAGCAGCTTCTGCGTTTTGCACTGAAGCCTATGTGCAAGTACAGCAGTCTGCACTTTCTTGCCTGACAGAAGGCATTAAGCAGACAGCTCTAATGTTTCGTTAATTTATGTTTTAGACATTCGTAGCCAAATTTATTTCTGTAGCTAGCATAAAGTGGTTCCAAGGACAAGAAGCCAGACACTGGATTTTTCACTTGAGTATAATCCACCCCTTAATGGAGCCACTTACATATCACCTCAGTGTATACTCAATATTGTAGTAAACTTTTGCTTCTGCATGATACTTTATCTTCTTGTCCTCTAATCCTTTGAAAAACAAAGGAAAACACTTTGTTAACTTCTTTATTTCTCCCCTTTTCTGGAAATACTGTAATTTTACTCCACTTGAGATCACAGTTTTTTCACCTAAATAGCATGGAGGTGAAAGTAAAGTGAACTGTAAATAAAAGCAAGATACATCTCCCTTTTGATTAAAGGCGGGGACATTTGAATAAAGTAGATAACAGTTTGGAGCTTGGATTATTAGGCAGAAGTGTTTAATATCTGTTCTTGGAGTATCACTTGTTTAGATAAAATTTATCAAATAAAAAATTAACGATAAAATTGGAGTTGAAGAGAACAAGCTTCTCTGCAGAAATCTGATCAAGGCAGAGACTGAAGGAGTGGCAAGCTGCAGGGAAAGATCAGTACACACAGACAGATAAAAGATACAAGCGTTCTTCTCCCATGGTCTAAATCACCATCAAAGGCACGAAATCATAGTATATTTATTTCTTGGTCACAAAAATATGCTAAACTGAAACTTCAAAATAATGTCTGGAGTGTGTCCAGCAGCGACTTTTCTCCAGTAACTCAGCCTGTTTCTGCAGTTAGTCTCTCACCACCTATACATTTTTTTTCTCGATGAGCATAGACCATTACATTGCCAAGCTGAGTCACTGTGGGCTGGACTGCTCAGTCTCCCTGGCAGGCTGGAGCTGGAAACTTAGCCTGTACAAAGCAGTCTAACTGAAAATCTTGTCACTTCATTGATTTCATTTGAGACCCTACCCACCCATTGATTAAAGGGCACAAACAGGCTTCTTTCCTCCAAAAAGTGGCTTTTATTTTTATTTATTCACCAGATTAGACATCGGGACAAAATTCTGGTTCGTTGATTTTCATTTACTAG
The DNA here is from genome assembly GCA_013401255.1 of Urocolius indicus. NCBI lineage: Eukaryota > Metazoa > Chordata > Aves > Coliiformes > Coliidae > Urocolius > Urocolius indicus. The sequence goes on from WBNH01005325.1 coordinate 91,204, forward strand.
CTATACATCAGATCTACTTTCTAGTTGATGTAGGTCAAGATGAAATGCAGTTCAGGGCTTGCCACCATGGCTGGACCCTGCAGAGACATCAGGATGCAGAGATTTGACTGTCTGGCATGAGGGCAGGACTGGTAGGGAACAGAGCCTCTGTGCCAAGGAGATGGGCAAAGGAAGGCTGTGAAGGAAAATGGCAACTCCAAGCGGAGAAAGATATTTTAGAGAATGAAGGGTGATTATAATCAGGGTTGCAAGAGGAGGAAAGCCAGTGTGGTACTGGGTCTGCCATGTGTGCCTACATATGCCCAGAGAAAAATTCCCTTGTCTTAAAGAAACTTTGAAAGGCGGTTACCTAATCACTTCTTCATACTTTCTTCACTTATTGATGTTGCAGAGGAAGTTAAGCAACAAAAGTAGCATCTCTGCATTTGCAACACCCTGGGTAACTTCCAGCCAGCACAAGAAGCTGCATTTCAGCAGCGTGAGTTTTTATGTAACAAGCACCATCAGCAGCCATGGGGCTCGCAATAAAAATAGAGATACATCGAACCTCCCATGTCAGAGCAGAAAGCAGTTCTATGTGCAGAAAATAAAAGCAGTGTTCCTGTTCCTATTAATGATGCTTAAAAACATGTCAGGTTTTTGCAATTTCCTTCTACGTTAAATTTTGCCAGCAGAAAAGTAGTAGTGAATACAACTTCATTGCATCTTGCCCTGCAGAGAGGGATTGTCTATAAGCAATCTCGAAAAAGATCTGCACTCCTTTATGTCTTATTTAGAGGGTTTCTTTAGTCAATTGCATTAGGCATCTCCTGTTTTCCAATCCATGAGCACTCATGAAGAAGTATAACTGAATTGTTTTCTCTGAGCAGAATTTCATCCATCACCAATAGCTACTTTCAAGTTCACTATTAAGTCAATTGCAAATAAAATCACAGATATGCAGGCTCTTCCCAAACATACTTTGCAGTATTGATGTTGTCACGCTGCCTGAGTTTCACTCCAGCAGATGAAGTGCTCCAACCTGCACCTTCCTTTCTATGCCCAGGGTCCACATGCATGCTCCCACAGCAGAGCTGGTGGGAATTTATTTACTGAGAAATTAAGTGGCTGCAACTGACTACCAAAGGGTTTGGTAAAATTAAATATTTTTTTTCCTGTCTAGTATTGCTTACGCATCCACAGCAGCAAGAAAGGTTGTGGGTCCTGTTAATCTTGCTTGACCTTTTGTTGCCAGCTGTCCCTAGTCTTACTCTTTCATTTTCTATGAACCAACGTGAAGTTCAGACATTTCTGCTGGTTTCCATATAAATATTTCCTTTTTGCTGCTCTTTTCTAGTCAGCATTTCTCCCAGATATGTTCAATGGAAGCTTACTGACCTGAAAGCAGTAACCTGATATGCATCAGTCTTTGTAACCTTATTACAGTTCTCATTCCTGGTCAAGGAAGGATTTTGGTTTGCTTGTTTGTTTGTTTGTTTTAGCACAAGGAGGCCACTGCTCTGATTTCTGTCTGCTTCTTTGAATAGCTGTAGCCAACACAAGAAAAAAAGGAAAAGAACTCAACTAACAATCTCTTAAAAATTGGCAGGTTTTTTGTTTGTTTGATGTTTTTCTGCAGATCGTGTCCACAAGACTTCAGTAAAAATGCTGTTCTACGTATTACTCTTTCTTGGCATCATCTCTCTGTGGTGGCAATGGAAGGCAAGAGACAGGATGAAGGTTACAAATCTCACCAAGAAATACATATTCATTACTGGATGTGACACAGGATTTGGAAATATGGCTGCGAAGATTTTTGATAAAAAGGGATTCCGAGTTATTGCCAGCTGTCTGACTGAAACAGGAGCCAAAGAGTTGAAAGCTATGACCTCAAAGCAGCTTCAAACAGTACTGCTAGATGTCAGAGATTCAGAGGGTATTAAGAAAGTGGCTGCATGGGTGAAAGCTGAAGTTCAGTCAGAAGGTGAGTACCAGGATATCTGTCATGAAAAGACAAAGAGCAATAGAGTTTACCTAAAAATACCCTGCCACTTTCACAGTTTATTTTAATTGACATTTGACAAGTGTGTGGGGATATCTTGTCACCTTCTAGAAACATTGAAGAAGCTCTCTCTAGAGGGATATTTTATACATTTAGTTAGCGGGAAGGTAAATATTTGGGAAGGCACTCAAAAAGTCAGTCATATCGATACATCATTGTCAGAACAGGAGTCTAGTTCCTGCAACCTTCATTGGGACTGTTTGCACTCACATGTTAATGGCATGAGTGTGCAGCACCTCCCATGCTGTGGTACCTGACTAGGGAACCAATCAAATAAATTCTGCTTACCAAGCTTAAAGGGCTTCTATTTTAAAAATAGAATACATGTGATAAATGACTTGTAAGTAATCACTCATTCTGCCAAAATAAAAAATTACATATAGACTCTGTTCAATCTGAAAGTAACTATTTCAGATTATTGCTTGCATATCTGAAAGACAAGATGGTACTGCCATTACTGATGCTGATTACAGTAGGAGTGGCATTGTAATAGAGTTTGCAAAGGTCCAAAATCATAGTACCTATTATACTTTATTCTAAATTCCAACCTCCATTTGACATTTCACCAATTCATAATATTCCTTACAATTTGACAAATTGCTTTTACTTGAAACTGTGTTTGGTTTCAGGCCAAAAGTGATTTTTTCCTGCAAGAAAAATTATGAGTAAGGTCATACCAGAAAAAGTATTCATTCACACAACTCTAGCAGATGATACAAGAACTGGGTTTACATATTTGGTTTTTCTCCTCCCATTCCTGAGGGCTCAGAAAGGTTTTTTAAACCAATTTAGTAGTTTTTCACAGCTTCCACTTCGTTTTTGGAGATAGCTGTTAAGCCTCACCCCATTCAATTAATCTGACCCATTAGGTGAAAATTTGCTTCCTGACTTTTTTTTCCTTTTTTCCCTACAGGTCTCTGGGGACTTGTCAATAATGCTGGGATTATGGGGCCATCAGCTCCTACAGACTGGTTGGATATCGAGCACTTTAGAGAACCAATTGAAGTTAATTTAATTGGACTCATAAATGTTACAATAAATATGCTTCCCCTAATAAAAAAGGCAAAGGGAAGGATAATAAATGTATCCAGTGTTGGAGGCCGCCTGGCAGTCANCTGGTCATTAAAAAAAAAAACCCCTTTCCCATTTCTATTTGTGGCATGTTAGTCAGTGTGAGGAATAAGTTCTCTGCTACAAAAAAAATGTCAGGAAAGAGGGGAAAGAATAGCTAAAGCCTTCTCTTGTCACATAATTCTCTTCTTTTTTTTCAAAACTTGGAGAAAGACTTTGTTATTGTTGTTGTCGTCAAGAGCTGTTCTTCATTGCTCGGGCACTTCACCCATCTCAGAACTAAGGCACACTTATCTCAGAACACTACCTGTCCCAAAGACTACGTCTCTTTCTTACCCATTTCCTGACACCAAGTATAGTTGCTCTTTGCCATACCTGGTCTTCCTCTACTGCCCCTTCTCCCACAAAATGCCAACATCAATCCCATGCCCAAAGTGCTGTGGCAGGGGGAAGACTAAGCACAGGGTTTTGGAAAGCATGGTGATAAAACCTGAAAACTGAATAGTGCAGGACACTTTCAAGCAATTCCTCCAAGTCTTGATTTCCTTCTTGGCCCATTACCGATTTTCTGTTAAGCCTCACCCCATTCAATTAATCTGACCCATTAGGTGAAAATTTGCTTCCTGACTTTTTTTTCCTTTTTTCCCTACAGGTCTCTGGGGACTTGTCAATAATGCTGGGATTATGGGGCCATCAGCTCCTACAGACTGGTTGGATATCGAGCACTTTAGAGAACCAATTGAAGTTAATTTAATTGGACTCATAAATGTTACAATAAATATGCTTCCCCTAATAAAAAAGGCAAAGGGAAGGATAATAAATGTATCCAGTGTTGGAGGCCGCCTGGCAGTCAGTGGTGGAGGTTATTATCCTTCAAAGTTTGGAGTAGAAGGATTTAATGACAGTTTAAGGTATAACACATTATGAGGAAACACCACTCTTTTTTGTTGTTTTTAAGGCTCATATACTAACTAAAAATTAGCACAGGCAGAATAGGAGCTGATTGATAATGCTGACACTTGGTATGAAATTGAAAAACATTAGCTATTTAGACTCACTCTTATTAAAAGTTCTTTTGCTTGACACAGATTATGCCACTTCTGAAAATGTACAAAGCCTGCTGGGCACACAAGCTGACCTCAAGTATCATTGCAGCATGGCTGGTATTTTATAGATTCACAGATACTCTATCTTAGTGTGCAGAGGTCTTACTGCAGAGGATGCTCCACTCAAGGAAGCTGAGATGTCTTTGCAATGTGAACCCAGTTCTTGTAACTGAAAAGTGTACCTAGAAACTTCCAGCCTCTGCCTACCAGAAAAAAAATACATACAATGAGTTATTGCATGACAGTGACTTTTGTCTAAGCTTTGTTCTCCAAGGTGTTTTCTCTTAATTGTACCAATCATTAGACAGAACTAGAGAGTGGAGCAAACTAATCCTGGGGCCTATCATGGCTTTTCGTAACAGGGAGCTATAGACAGGGAGCTATTTGAGTGTATGCTGCCATTTCAGACACCAGAACACTCAGACAGGGCTGACAGACATGAGACAGGGCCAGAAGGAACTGTACCAATCTGGAACATCAAATCAGACATTGAGAGAGATTCCCCAGGACATGTAAAATGGCTCTATGTACTCACATTTAGGCAGTCAACCAGTCTTACAGACAAGTCAGATAACTACTGAGCTACTGCAAAGTGAACTATGTTAGCTACTGCACAGTCACTGCCCATGCATGTCCTCACTCTCTGAAGCAGGTAAGATAGATAGCTCATCCCTCTTTCATTTAAGGGTAACAAGATGAAAGTTCACAACCACAATCACAATATTTGTGTGCTGGTGTGTCATGTAAAGATAGAAATTATAGTGTTAGCACAGGAAAAAATTGCACAGTATTCATAATAATAATGTGTAATGTGGTTAAATCATGGGCTGTCTTTGCAGGAGAGACATGGAAGCTTTTGGAGTTAAAGTTTGTTGCATCCGACCTGGACTGTTCAAAACAGGATTAACCAATTCTGAAAAGATTATGAGAGAGAAGGAGGTTATTTGGAATAAGCTTCCCGCTGACATTAAAACACAGTATGGAGAGGAGTATTTTCAGAAAGGTGAGGCAATCTCCAGACATTTGTGTCAAAAGAAGTGATGTGTTTCTTGCTAAGAAAGCCTTGCAAGGTTGCATTATATCTTCTAATAATTCTGACAGTTTTGAAATACAATGATGTGAAAAGTTACTCTTCAAACACATCTGCATCACAGTATGACTATCCACACAAAAGACTTGTTCTGACAAGATTTATTCAAATCTCAGTTAAAGATTCATTATTCATGTTGACACGAAGCTTTTGCACAAACTTGTCAGATGGCGTAATCAATGTGTTCAATGTGTTTTTCTGTCTTTCTTGTTTATTTATTTAGTAATAAAATAGGGATCAATTCCCTTTGCAGTGATGCAGCCATTCAGGACACGTCTGACAGACACTCACTACACCTTCTTCAACAGAGGCTGCTTGTCTTTCAATCCTTCTACTTTCTTGTGCCTGTAATTTCTTCTTTACAGTTGTGTTTCACACCTTTACACAAAGAAATTTCCTTACTACACGGGGGAAAAAGTTAAAAGTCACCTTGCCTGGCTGTCACTAAATGATCTTTTTTTGAGCTTCACAGATGCAGCAAAGAAACAAAAGCTGTCCAAGATCTGTCTTAACAAGGACATTTCACCCGTTGTTGAGTGCATGGAGCATGCCCTAACAAGCCTCCATCCACATACCCATTATGTTGTTGGGCAGGATGCTAAGTTGTTTTGGAATCCCCTCTCAAGAATGCCAGCTATTATTCAAGACTTCCTACTGCTGCGGAACAGAGCAGAGCTTGCAGTTTCCCAAGCAAAGTAAATATTTGCCAATGTCTCCCATTACAGGCAACACTGATTATATCAGACCTGTCCTTTATATAATCATGATACAAACTATACATGGAATAGACACTTATTCCTTAGAAATGTAAGAAATAGATCTATTTCTCCAGTATTGGTTACTATGAAAAAAATGATTGTTGTTTCATTTTTAACATGTAAACCAGAAAGAACAAAGAAACTATTAAACTTTCAGAAATTACTGGGGTGTTTCAGTTCCTTCACCTTTATGGTGCTCAGTTTGAGAATCCTTGAGAGCTCCAGTTTTTACAAAGAGCCATAAGACAAAGATAAACTCAGGAAAATAGGGAATGTGGGTTTAAGTCTTTACAGCAGGAAGAGTTAAGTCATCTCAGGCAGAGCAGAGAATGGAAACCAAGTCTCCCTCTGAGAGAAGTGAACTCTTGCACAACAAGGAAGGAGGGCAGAAAATCCTCCTCCTGATACTTTTTTCTTTAGTAATCACCTTTATTCAGTTTTGAGGACAAGTAAACTGTGGTTGCCTTTCTTTGGTACAGTCCTAACTGAAGAGAGGGCAAAAGAGATTGCCCAGGTCACTGAGCTCTTTGGGAGTCACGCCTCCTCCTACTCAAAGGACTTTGCAAGGCTTAGGTGGGGCATTTTCCTGGTCAGCAAGCTAAAGCTTGAGGATCTCTAAAGTCCAGCTGTCCTGCTTTGTTTTAAAGAATCCATAGCTACAAGCACAGACTGTGGATCCAATTACAAGAGCCTAATAGCATCAATTAAGGTAGTGAAGAGCTAAGGGGTGTTTTCAATGAAAAAAAAGAAAAATCTGAGCTTGCTTGGCATATAAATAATAGCCCTGTCTTTTGGGAGATGCTGAGTAATTCCTGTTAATAGGTGCTGCTGTTGTTCAATTCTTTACACAACTGCATGTTAGGACCCAGCTCCATTGAGATTAATCATGGCAAAGTGCTTGAGAACTGCAGAGACCCCATGTCGAGTCTGTTACTGTGTGTTGCTCAGGAAACCATTTCCCACTGCCATGGAAACTGCTCAGTGATGAAACAAATGCTTTGCTTATGCTGGTGAATTTGCTGTGACATGATCAGGCCAAAGAGCAAGTTACCCTGTGGCTATTCAAATAGTGCTGGTTTACAGCACTGGAGCCTGTGGAGCACCAATTCTATTTTCCTCAGTGCAGTTGATGCTTTGGCTTTAGTGGGGTAATTTAATGTATGTCTCACTTATCTGAAAAAGTTATTCCTTCTAGAACAGGTTTGAGGTGAATACCTCTGAAATGGCTATTACTGGCTATTGATGACATTGCTGTAGTAGATTTTACTTTAAAACCAACTTCCTGTCAATAAAAGTGACAGAAAACCAAGTTTTCTATATTTAACATTTGATCTCAAGGCAGCTGTGTGGCTGTCTGGTGAGCTAATAGCTTCCCTGTCCCAATCTGCATGAGCTATTCACTTTCCAGGCACAAGATCAGTACAGCCAGTGAAATTCTTGGCTGCGACAAGCTGGCAGCATCAGGCCCTAGGGATATGAATCTTGTCCTCTGAACTTAGTACTGACAGCTCTGGACTCATTTCACACAGAGCTTTTCCAGAAGCTAAAGCTTTCACACACACATCCCCCGCCCCACCACCGAGATTACTCAGCCAAAAGTCATTACGGAATCAAAGTAAGTACAAAATGACACCACCTACTTGCATCTTTATCTTTAGAAATGATAGCATAGTTGGTTTATTTCAATCCCTATCAGACCACAATATACTGTCAGCTGCTGTGAGACTCTGGCACTGAGAAGGTTAACATTTAAAGGAAAATACAAAGAGAAGTTGGGACCGGGCACCTTAGCCATAAACATATTATTTTAAATAGAAATTAAAATATCAGATGCTCAATGTATTAGTTCCCACTGTATGGAGAGCCAGGTTCTACTGGGATTTTCTCTCAGGGAACCATATGCCTCATTTGCTCAAATGACATTAACAAAAGCCAGTGACCTCTGGGAATGATCACACCAGAGTATCCTCTGCTATGGCTATCAAAACCTGTCCTGGTCTCAAGTCTATATGAGGCAGGTGAATAATTAGACATATGTTTTTAGGGACTAGGACATGTGTTTTCATGGACTAGGATGGATTTGTTCAGGAGAAGACCCAGGACTTCTACAAGGATCTGGCTTTGGTTAGCTTGTTAGAGCCAGCACACAAATGTATACTTCAAAGCCTTCCCTTGTCCAGCGGGAATAATACTAGCTTCCTGCTTTTCACTTGAGAATCAATTTTCTTTCCCCAGTGCTAGGGTTCAAGCAGAGTAATTTTTCCACATCTTTTCTAGGAGTCAGGGATCTCATTCTGAAATATACCTAAGGAGTCAATGGGAAAGCAGACAGTCCAGTGCTATTTTCTGCAGAAGAAAGACTGTCTCATGCCTAGCTCTCGAATGGCAAGCTGCAGATAGAGCTCACATTTTGCTTATGTGGTTTCTTTTCCATTAAGCTCTCTCCCATGCTGTTCTCTGAGCAAGTCAAAGGACCCTCTGTGAAAAAGGGAACTAATTGGAAAAATTCCCCATTTTGATGCTTTCCAAGATGCTAAGCAGGATCTATTTAGCTTTCTGAAATTATTTTCTACAGTTCAAAAACAGGTCACTGAGAAAAAAAAATCAGCAGTAGAGAAATTCCTTTTCTGTTTTTCTCTCTGACATTTGCATGGCAAAGGATTGCTACATACAAAAGCAGGACTCTTGACCTGACTGCAAGAAAAGCCTTCTCTTGCAATGGGCTTTGCATGCTGGTGGAGTGCAGCTTTGTGCTTATCTCAAACATGCTACCAAACTTGTCATTTGAATCAGGCCAGACAGGACTAGGCAGACACAGCAGGCATGTCTGCCAGGGTTGTGCTGGAGAGGAAATCTCTGCCAATCACCTGTTGAATCCCTAGGTCTTCAGTAGGCCACACACATCTCTTGACTGCCCTGAGGGTGATGAAAATGCAGGAAGATCTAACTCTGCAGCTCGGGCTGGTGCAACACTCAGAGTGGTAAAAGAAGCAAAAATTTCCAACTCCGAGACAAAAACGAGCCATGAAAGAAACTGGAGGGGGGATTGCTGCCCACTCTCAGGATGAACTAGCAACTCTGCAGTTCCAGCAGTGTCATCAGCCAGTTTGGGATGGGCTGCCTCGCCATGGTCTGCTCAGCTGAACGGGGTCAGATCACTTCCAGCTCTATCCTACCACCTTGTTTGGTTTCTTCAGTTTTACTCTCCTTCTCATTCAGTCAGTTTCAAAACAATTTTTATACAAAAGCTTATTGATTGATTCTGCTGTTGAGAGCGGTCTTTGCCCAGGCATCCTCCCTTTCTGCAGCATCCAGCACCACACAGCCCTGTGAATGGCAATGCATGAAGGGTAGGGAAAAGGAGTTCCCCTGACATGTTTATGCAATAGCACTCAGAGCTGAATCAGAAGTGCCCAGCAGACTCTGGGCCAGGGAGCAAACAAACAAGCAGCACAGCAGTAATATGTTAGAATCTGTTCCCATGCAAACTGTAAAGCTTCTGTTTGCATAGTTTGTAGAATCTGAGCTTTTATTTGAAAAACATTACTTACTCAGGAAATTAGTCTGAGCTGCCCCTAGAGCACAAAAAATAAGTTTGTCCCTGAAAGTTTTCACACAAAAGGATCTACCTTAGAAGATTAGGTTGTATCAATAATAACTCGCTCACATGCAGGAAGAAAAGGTGGACGTCTGAACCAACCTGTGTTATATCAACGGAAAGACTCCTGCTAGTTTCCAATACAAGGCACAGATCACTCCTTCCCATTTGAGTAGCTTAGTTGCTCCCTAATGAGTCTTGACAGTTCCCTCAGGCTCTGTAGATTACTACATATAGCCAGCAATGCTTACACAACATAGGTACAATAGGCAGGCATGGAGCATATACAGAAGATTAATACTAAGTCCTAAAGGTAGAAGCATCACAGCACAAGTCATTAATCAACAGCAGGGAGCAGGATCATGCTTGTCAGCCATCGTACAGCCATCAGAAAGCACACAGAATCTACAGTGAGATTTTATTTTTTTTAAAATAGATTGAAGCATATAGACTGTATTGAAGTGGGTTTTACTGTTTTACTCCCACAGAAAGTTTGCTTTGGTAATTGTGCCAAAGAACTCCAGGTTGGGGTGAAGTTTGGAGTGTAGATGCACTTTGGATTTCTTCATCCTCCACTCTGCTGGTAGTGTAGACCTCCAGAAGTCAGTGGTCTGCAATGGGTTACAGTGACCTGTCAGGTCTATGTGCTTCAATCTCCTTCAGTGCAGTGCAGTGGGATGCTGAATTTTGTAACAGTCTAAGGATCTTAAAGAGCTCATGGTGTAGTCATGCTGCTTTTCTCTAAAATCAATTGCTTTTATAATGCCACTTGTCTAAGCGTAAGAAGCCAAGATCTATCCCAAGAGTTCTCAATTTGCCAGGAAAATATTAAAGTTTTAATGGAAAGTAGAATTTGCCTTTAGCTATTTACTGACTACATTAGTAATCAGAATTCAATATTTATGAAGATGTATCAATAGTCTTGAAATATCACACTGACATTTTCTCTGGAAACACATTCTTTGCCACTCCAAGCAGTTATTTCAAAATTGATGTGCCCTTGTAAGACAAGTGGCATTTTTAGTGCTCCACAATTATCAAACAAGAAATATTTTGCGTAACATTTTATGTTCACAGGACTAGACAATTTTCTTGGAAGACAACTTTAGCTGAGACTATTTCCTTTGATTCTAACCTCAGACTCCTTTCAGCAACAGTGACGTCATCTAGCAGAATAAATACTGGCAGAAGGCTCCAGCGCAGCAAAACCCACCATGGCACTCAGCTCACCAAATGTCCGTGTATTATCAGAGAAGGAGCACGGGTACTTGGGAGTAACTAGGCAGTTAGGGATTACAGGCTTAGGAACAGTGGCCCAGGGCTGATAGGGGAGAGAGGAGCAGAGGAGGCTCCACACACAGTGCTGGTCTCTCAGCTGGTGCCCCTACAGCCCAATGTCTTACAGTGCACTGTGCCTATTATTGCTACTTAAACACAGGGATTAACATTACCCAGAGCAACACCAGGTGTTTCTCTTACAGGAGCCAAGTAGGATCTGTAGTTCTGTAGTCTTGTGCTCCAGGACTTCTCCACAGAGCCTAGTTTCAAATCTAACCTGCTTTTCAGTTATATGAGCTTACTACCTGCTGCTTGCTCCCTATAGCACAGCCAAGGAAGGAAAATGTGATTTACAGCTCCCATTTCCAATTAGGTTACTCTTTCCCCCAAATCTCTAATTATTACATTTAACTTTGTATTGGGAAAAAGATGAACCAAGTCCTAAAATGATATGTCACAGCACTAGCTTGCTGAGATTTATTGGCATGGGGTTACAAGAGGCTGCTGCTAGCAACTCTTCTCTCTCTGTGTCTAGCTCAGATCCAAATTCTAAATCAGCAGTCAAAGGAAATGTCATCACGTGACAAGTTATTGCAAAGGTACTGGGCATATCTACAGTTAGCTGCTGCAACATCCTGTGTTCAGACTTTGTTTACAGCACAGAAGCCTGAATTATCCTGCACTCTTTCACACAGTTTCAATGGCACTTTGTCAGAGTACACTCCATGAGTCCTCTTGGAAAATAAATGTCACCAACTCAGTGAAATATTACAAAGATGATTCCAAAGAGCACACATTCAGGAATACTGCAGTCCTCGTTAGACTTGACAGGGGCATTCACAGCAAAAAAAGCCAAGCATCTAAGTGAAGTACCTGAACTAGAAGGCCCATTACATCAGTCTCAAAACAGTGAGATGGGCTACTAAAATAACCAGTGCAGACTAGGGAACAATCCAACACCCCAAAAATTCAGTGGGAGCCTCTCTGTAGATTGCAGTGTAAGAAGAAACAGTCTTATCTGTATATATTTGTTTAACACTTTAAAATCAGGGAGTGTTAATATGTAGCTCAGAAATCCATATTGATGGCTGAGGCACCCAACTATGTAAAATAAGATCATCAAGTGGCTATGAATATTGTCATTTGTTATCAATTATCAGGCATGTGACTGATTTAATTATTTAATGAGAGTCCAACATTCATTTACTATCAGATTCTGAGATTACTTTCATTCCTACTTAGCGAGGTGACGGCACGATTTCGAACTGGAATACATCCAAATCACTTCCTAAACTGAGGAGGAACAGGAGCACCAGATAGGCTCCAGCAGCCAAGTTTACCTTAATATTTGTGACTTAGATTAGCAAGGATGTTAAACAAAAATCAGCCAAATGAATACTCAACTTCAGGCAGATATGAGTGAGAGAAGAAAGAGTCTTTGTGTACTTTCAGGATGTAAAAATAACCATAAATTCCTTTTTTTAAAAAAATATCACTGAATTCTTTGAATATCACCATACAATTGCATTTTAAAGGCCAGGTGTTTGCACTTCTGTGTCTATGCAGGTAACTACAGCTGAGGTGACTGCTTAGGACCTATAAAAAAAGTTTAACAGTATGTCTGAAAATCCTTATCAGCCCTCCCATAAATATTTGCTTTAATGAATTATTTTGGTTCAGTTCTTGCATGAACCCAAAACACAAGTAGAAAACCAGTAATCAATTGTGAAGATTTTTAGATGGTAATAACTGTATTCTACATTTATCAAAAATGTTTGAAATAAGCACCAGTATACTCCCCACCAAAGCTAGGAGACTTTGCATTCCCTCTGTGGTTGTTGTTTTGTTTTTTTGGTTTTTTTGAGAGTACCATCTCCATGCATTTGCCTATTTTTTTAAACATTTCCCATATAAATAATACTTTCTACCACACTGCTTGTATCACAGGCAATGAGGAAGAAGACAGAAGACTCAGGCACTGCCCCAAAGTCTACCTTGTCTAAGAGGCAGGGAGCAGATCACTCACCATCACGCAAGTCACACAAGAAATTAGTCATCAGACCCATAACTACAGCTTAGGTTTTCCTGTTTTTTTCCTGGAGTCACTCTGTTTCCATGCTTCGGGTTAGATGAGTAGGCTGGATGGCATCACACAGGCAGTCAAAGAGAATTGCCTTTCTTCCCTGAGGAATTCCTCTCTCCAATATCAGCATAAACAATCCACACAAAAAAACCACAGACACTACTGTGAAAACTGACATGGTCATTCTGTTCAGTCTGAAATGTCCTGAAAGGACGAGTCTGACTAGAAAAACTGGCCAGCAAAGCTTGGAAACAGTGGAAATCTATTGAGAAGGAGGACAGGGAAAGTTTTGCCAAAGCAATTACTGTTCATGAATCCTGACCACATTATGCCAAATCTTCCATCCCTGCTCTCTTCTAACTTACAGTGAGCTGGAAGGGATGTAACCAGAAACAAAGCCACTTACGGGAATTGCATCTGTGGAAGATGGGGATTTGGCTCAGTACATTTGCTTCATTGCATTTCTAGATCATTAATTTATTTGCTTCTAGCTCTCATTTTCAGGCTCACTGTTCATGTCAGTTTCAGCTTCCATACTCTTATCATTTACTGGCTCATCAGTGACAGTCACAGAGTGAGAAACCTGAGTGGAAAGCATACCTTCATAACAGGCTGTGACACTGGGCTTGGAAACTCAGTGGCTAAATGGCTTGACAAGAGGGGATTTTTGTGTCATTGCTGCATGTGCCACAGGAAAAAAAAAAAAGAAGCCAAGAGCTATGGTCCTGCTTCTCACACTCCTTGAAGACAGTGAACTTGAACTTGGCGCCAGGGCTCTTGTGTTAGTGACTGAAGGGATGACCAGCAAAGATGAGTAGTTGGATTATTTCCCAGAAAAAAAAAAAACCCAAATCTCGTCTAGCTTAATGTGCTGGTGCCTCTCTACTCTCCACACAGCCATTTTTCATCTTACTGATAAAATGCATTCACTCTTCAGTTCTATAATTTCTCACTTCAAAGAGATTCTCTCCAGCGATGTTTTGGAACGTCCCCTTGATTTCACCAACAGGTTGCCTAAAAATCTAGTTGCTCGGTCTATTAAAACCAGGTCACTTCCAGATGGGTTTCTTGACTCTTTTTGGTGCAAAGAATTTCGGTGGGGGGGAAGGTGTTCACTGGTACTGGAAAGAACCTTCCTAACAATAAAATCAGCCTAATTAACTACAAATGGCTGGTGCAGGACTTCTTCAAGCCTCCTCTGGTAGGCTGTAGCAGTTTAGCCGTGGCTGGCTGCCAGATGCCTACCGAGTTCTTCTATCACTCCCCCTCCTATACTGGACCAGGGAGAGAGAAATGTAGTAAGAGGTTTGTGAGTTAA
>WBNH01005326.1:0-20384 GCA_013401255.1 Urocolius indicus
CCCTGCCCTGCCCGGCCTCCCGCCCCGCCGCCGCCTCCCGTGTGCCTCATGGCCCGGTGCCTATCGCTGAGCCTGCGCAGGGGCTGGGTGGCTCAGGACCAGGTTCAGCGCTTCTCCAAAGCAGCAGCAGCACCAGCGAGGGTTGTGATACCTCAAGGCCAAGAACAATCCCCTCTCTGTGGGAGTGTCCCCTGCACATCTTGTGTAGGAAGGTAAAAGGATGACAGCGCTTGCTTGGGACATCACAGAGGGTGTTTTCTTCATCACCCACATGTTTCCTTGGTGTTTCCTAGAAGAAAGCATGCAGAGGGTCGTTTTGAGGCCAGTTGTTTGAGCTTCTGTAGTTCTTCACCAGACACAAATCCCACCCCCTCCTTCTGGAAAAGCTCCATCTTCCAGTGCGACAACTAGTTCCTGGCAACCGAGCCCCAAGCATGATTTTTTTCCTGATTAAAGCTGAAGATAGAAGGTTGGGTGAAAAACTGAATGTCTCATTATATTTTTCTGTAAGACTTGTACTTCTTACTGTTACCTGAGCTGCCGTTGTACTCTTTCTGCCGAAGATGTTTTAGTGAATGGAACTTAGTGAATTTAGTGAATGGTTTTTTAAAGTCATACTTTGTGCGAGTATTGCAAGTATGGCTTTATCTTAGAATTTCCTCTGTGCCCAAGGGCTTGCAGCACCTGGAGGGAAAGGTGCTGCTTGGCCTGCTGTTGGCACTCAGCCTCACCTTTCTTCCACACAGTGTTCATCCGAATTTGGCCCCAGCCTCCCCTGCTGTAAAATAATGGCAAGCAAAAGCCTGATAGGAAGGAACGCAACTTTGGGTACTCCTGGATCATCCTGAAACAATGCTTGATCTTAAAGCCTGTGTTCAGATTAATGTTGCAGCTTAGTGCACATCATTTCTTTTTTTCTTTGGCCTTTTCATTCAGTGAGAGGAAATCCTGCATGACCAACCTGATAGCCTTGTATCAGAGAATAACTGACTGGCAAGATGAGGGGAGAGCATTGGATGTCATCTACCTTGACTTCAGCAAGGCTTTTGACTCTGTCTCCTATAACATCCTCATCAGAAAGCTCAGGCAGTGTGGGTTGAATGAGTGAACAGTGAGTTGGATCGAGAGTTGGCTGAATAACAGAGCCCAGAGGGTGGTGATCAATGGCACAGAATCAAATTGGAGGCCTGTGGCTAGGGGAGTTCCTCAGCGATCAGTTCTGGGGCCAGTCTTGTTCAACGTCTTCATCAGTGAGCTGAGTGACGGGACAGAGTGTACCCTCAGCAAGTTCCCAGATGGCACCAAACTGGGAGGACTGGCTGATTCCCCAGAGGCTGTGCTGCCATTCAGCGAGATCTCGACTGGCTTGAGAGTTGGGCAAAGAGGAATCTCATGAGGTTCAACAAGGACAAGTGCAGAGTCTGGCACCTGGGGAGGAACAACCCCATGCACTAGGACAGGCTGGGAGTGACCTGCTGGAGAGCAGCTCTGCAGAGAGAGACCTGGGAGTGCTGGTTGACAATGAACAAACCATGAACCAGCAATGTGTCCTCATGGCCAAGAAGGCCAACGGCATCTTGGGGTGCATCAAGAAGAGTGTGGCCAGCAGGTCAAGGGAGGTTCTCCTCCTGTACTTTGCCCTGGTGAGACCTTATCTGGAGTCCTTTGTCCAGTTCTGGGCTCCTCAGCTCAAGAGGGACAGAGAACTTCTGGAGAGAGTCCAGCACAGGGCCACCAAGATGATCAGGGGACTGGAACATCTTTCATACGAGGAAAGGCTGCGGGAACTGGGGCTGTTCAGCCTGGAGAAGAGGAGACTGAGGGTGGACTTCATTAAAGTATTTAAAAGGTGAGTGTCAAGAGGATGGAGGGGCACTTTTTTTTCTATAGTGTCCAATGATAGGACAAGGGGTAATGGACAAAAGATGGAACACAGAAAGTTCCACTTAGGGAAAAACTTCTTCACTGTTCAGGTGACGGAGCCCTGGCACAGGCTGCGCAGGGAGGGTGTGGAGTCTTCTTCCCTTCATGTTTTCAAACCTGCCTGGATGCGTTCCTGTGTGACCTAATCTAGGTGGACCTGCATGAGCAGGGGGGTTGGACTAGGTGATCTTGAGAGGTCCCTACCATTCTGTGATTCTATGATTCCCTCTTTTCTTAGCTGAAGTAAACTGGGTTTTAATGTAAAAATATAATAGAAATAGAACAACTTAGTATTTGCTAAAACAATGAACAGAATCCAGCCATACAGGCTTCATTCTTGCTACTGTTAATTGTCTGGAGTGGATTACACCATTTTGTAGTGACTGCAGATTTCACCATGACTGCTGCAGTAGTGTTGCTCAGCCCTCTGTCTGGTCTGTCTGGATGCTTTTTCTTTCAGGAATTTTATATACTTGAGGACACAATTGGGAAATTACTGGGAAAAAAGATTGTTTTCATGTTGATTGTTTTTACTCTAAGTGTTGACACATTCTGTCTCTCCAAATCTTGGTGATTAAATGAGGAGGCTTTTGACCCTGGAGATGAAAACTAAATTCACTTGGTTTGCCAAACTAGAAATGGAGTGTCTTGTGACGAGAGAATGGTGATGAATTTTTTCTGCCTCCTCTACCCTTGTTGTCCCTCTTGGCATTCCTCCTGCTTTCTCTCTGTTGTACATGGCAGTGCCGTGCTGTTCCCTTGATGGGTGGCCTTACATTTCAACATACAGGACGGCAGAAGCGCTGTGCTTGCATATCCAGCCCTAAAGCCCAGTGAACCTGGAAGTCACCGTGTCGTTTTAAGACTTAGTCCTACCTGGAGGGAGAAGATGTGAATTTGCTTCTCTTTTCACTCCATAGTCTTTAGTGTCAAGCCCAGAGAAAGGAATCCATCAGCTTGTTTCTTGCAAACCACCCAACTGAGATGATGTTCACTTAGCATCACTGCTGATGAAAGGCAGACCTGAGCAGCTCTGAAAGGGCAAGGCCCTTTGCCACCCACTCACCTTTACTCACAGACCCTTTTTTACCTTTTACTCTCTCATAGTGGGAGTAAGGCAGAAACTTCCTCCCATTGCAGTGCTTGCCCTTCAGAAAGCGCAGAGGATGAGGTAAAAGGACAGGAACCCGTCACCCGTCACTGGCCCGTCCACGTCCCAAAGAAATGCAGCTTGACTTCCAGCTGACCTTCAGGCTTTTACAAGCTTAAAGAGAGAGTTACAGAATTGTTAACAGCTATTTTATTACACTCACAGATTGTGTGAGTTGCGTTTTATTGGAACACAGCTCTTGGCAGGTTCTGCGTTTGGCTGCAAGGGGAAGTTGAAGGGCTGTGCTTCCCCCATCACGTTAACCCCCTGCTTCCAGCATCTCCTGCTGTGCTGAGCGAAGCCAAGCGCGTGGGCACAGCTGTGACCTGTTTCATTACAGAGGTGCTATGCTGAAAAATGGTGAAGTGAAGCCAGTAGTTTCTGACCATGAAAGAATACACCATGGAGTTGAAAGTATTTAGGGAGAGGGGAACACATTTCGATCCGAGTACCGTATACTAGCGCTAGGGCTTACTGTTTGGCTTTGAGGAGAGGTGATGCTGTTTGGGACCTTGTAGGGTCATGCTCCAAAGCTGCTTTCTTCCAAATGTTGAGTAAGAGCTCTACACAGAGCAACACGACCTTAGAAAGAAAAGCTCTCCTTCCTTCTTCTTCTGTAGGCTTCATTCTGCAATCTGACTGATTTCATTTTTGTAAATGATGGTTGTCGTGATAATTCACACTATAATGCCTTAAACGGTGGTAAAAGGCCCGTGCCAAAGGCATTCTGTGGAGTAGGAATTTGAAGTCAGTGCTCAGCCCCTGCTGGGTGAGGCCCTGGCTCCTGCTGGCACTTGCTGGAGGTGCTTCCACGGTGCAAAGCTGGTGAGAAAGGGGCACACAGCTCAGGCTGAGTGGCCCTCAGAGAAGACATTTGCACAAGGTGCTTCAATTCATGGAAGAGGGCAGCTATGTTGGGATTACTTGTTTCTTAAAGAAAGGTTAATATGTGCTTCTGAATGTGTTTTGTATCAATATCCATCCTGGGCATACGTCCTCTTGGACCTTGCTGGTTGGCTTTGTTTTCCTGGATGCTTCTCATTTAGCATGACACGTTGCTCTATAACACCAGTTCTCTTCTGCATTTCTGTCTAAATGTCCCTTGCTTCTTAGAGGGCTGCATAAGTTCATTTTATTTCAAGCCTTAGCAATTTGGGAGGCAGAAAATTTGGACAAGAGGATGGGAATGCTGTGACTGCCCGCTCTCTTCACTCTGCTCTTTGCCCTGATTTTGCATCTATCTGTCTTCATGAAAGAAGAGGCCCTGGCAGCTCCCACAAGAGGTGGGACATTGTAGCCTGTTTTGCTAGTCCCAGTGTATATTGGAGAGAAAACAAAATCTGTTGACCAGCCCAGCTTGGCAGCACAACCAGAGTGTTGCAATGAAATGATTAAGCAGTGTGATTGATTGATTTTAATGTGAGAACCAAGACTTGGCTCCTGTACGTTTGACTTCCCAAATCTGCTTGGACACAGGCTGGTCTCTCTGCCAAAATACCTCCTCTGTACCACAAACCCATGTCTAGCATTAAGAAAACATTTTCCTGGGTGTGACCTAGGTGGAGATCCTGTCTGTTACCTGTTCATTCGGGGGTCAAATGTAGCCATGCAGTAGCTACTGAAAAGGTCACAGAGGTCTTCTGTGGCTTTGGGTTGTGCCAACAGTTGATCAGTGCTCAGGCTGAGTAAAAACTCACCTAGACTCAGGATGAATTATGTGAATGTTCCTCATAATTTCAGTTGAGAATAGTAAAGGGTTTAGTAAAGGATTTGAGGCATTTCAGAACCTAGGAAACAGCCCTCACTCTGTACAGCCCAGTCTGTTATAAAACAAGATGCAGTGACAGCCACTAAAAGTATTAAGAAAGGAAGGAGGACATTACTATGATAAGCAGATATCTCAGCTTGGTTATTTTTCAGCAAGAGCTTCTACTGCAAGAACTTAGCATATTCAATGAATTATTCAATGAATTCCAAGCATGCATCCAAGTCATGAATTTCGGGGCAGACTTCCTAATCTAAGCATGCTGACTGCACATGCCTCTCTAGCTTTTTCCCAAGTTACTCATTGGTGGCACCCCTACAAACTTCCTTTAATTTCTTATCTCAGCCCCAGCAATCTCTCCCTCTGAGAACTCAGCAATTCGGAGGTCCCAGATCCTGCAGTGGAGATACCAAAACAGCAATGTTGGGTATCATGGAGAAGTGCAGATGTCTGTGACAAAAAAAAAGAGACATAAAAAAATGTGGAGTCTTGACAGATGTTTCTTGACTTAAATACTAAAGAATCCTTTTTTTCAGTGTCAAGGTGATAAACACAAACTTAAGTAATTTATGCCTGTTCCTTTGTCTATGATTTTAAAGCAACAACTGATAAACACAGTTTGGAAATGGCCCTATTTTGGTAAGGTTGACATTTGGACATCTGTCCATATTTGGGCTAGGGGAGTATAACCTTGATCTTAACCCAGTCCTTCCAAGACTGAAGAAATGTAGTGCCCTCAAGTAGGTCAAAATGTGAACTATCTGAAGAACTGACTGTAAAGAAAGAGGGCCATTCATTACCATCTTTTTCATAATGTTTAACACAGGGACAGCCAACCTGATTGTGTTTTCATGGATTTTGAAAACAGACAATATGTGTTCAACCAGATAGGAGAAATTGCTAGAATAACACTTTTACCTGCCTCCTTTTGAATGTGAGTGTTTTTTGATGCCTAACATACATACTAATAGCTAACAGAATTGAGAGTGTTTATGCTGAGGAAAAAAATGTCTCTCTGAAAAGCTGGGCTTCTCTTACCTGAGTGCAGGTTCCTACCTAAAGGAGAGATCAGCTCATGTAGGTGAATCTCAACTCTCTGACAAGAGCTGATGTCTAAAACTGGTGCAGGTAGCCCAGTTTCTGTAGCTGTGAGACAAGCTGCCCTGGCAGACAGAAGCAATACCGTTGTTCAGGAACAGATGAAGGGGTTTTGGTTGTGGCTTGGATGCTCCTCCTCTTCACCTGCTTTGAGGCTCTTTCTCATTTAGTCTTTCCAGATCATGTGAAAAGTTGTCGGGCTGAGCTGAGTTTATAGAGAATCCCAGCACAGCCACGTAATCCCTCAAGCCAGAGCCATCTGCTGCTGCTTCTCCTGCTGCATCAGTTTAATGAGCGGTAGCATCTCTGCCCTCTTTTTGCAACCTAATAAGAGAGCAGGACACAGCCAGGCTGGGAGAGGGTCTGCGAACCTTCCGTCTCAGCAGCTGTGAATGAATAGGGGGCAACAAGGGGAGTTTCACATGGCTAATGTCTGGGACTGGGTCACAGTCTGCACTGCAGGAATGAGAAAACAGTGCTGCTGGAGCTGAGACCTTCCTTGACCTGTAGCTGTGAGGGCTAGGCTCACTTAGTCACCACAAATAGACCAGGCTTCAGCCTGGGTCCTGGGCTGGTTTACCAAAGGCTAAACTCGCATTTTTTTCTGCTGGTGATGATGAGGATAATAACATGGTCCAGTGTGGAGAGCAGTGCTAGAGAAATGCTGCAGAAGCAGACTGCAACAGCTATGCAAGCAAAGGTCAGATAGAGACAGGCCCACCATCCTAAAGACCTAGATAAGGTGGCTGTAGAGATCTCCAAAGGGAAAGACTAGGATGTTGAAGGTTTGCAGCAATATCACAATGGGAGAGGAGCTGCTGCTCTGCAGAGAACAGTCACTGCTTTGGTGATTGTACCTGCTCCTTAGTAGGGAAGGTTGACTAGATAGTTGCCTGAACACAAAGTGATGATCAGACATCACTGATGCACAAACACCACACACCTTAACTTCTCTGCAATGTGTGGCTTTTACACCAGAGGAGATACAAAGGATGGAGTTAGGAGCCTCTCCACTGCTTTCACAGGGGTCACTGTTTCCATCAGTGATGAAAATGAAGGGGAGAATGAGTGGTATAGCTGTACATGCTTCTGCAGGCTGCCATGCCAGGAGAATCAAGTGGACAAGGCTGCCTTTGAGCAACCAACAGTGTTGACCAAAGCACAGAGCATGCTGGTCACGGAGGGCTCTGACCATCTGTGTGACTGCTGGGGAAGTAGGAGTGGGATGCAGTGGTCAGAAATTCCAGCATAATGAGATTCACATATACATGTGCATATTTCTACCTATATGAGTGAGGTAGAAAACGATTTTTGTTGCCTTCTATACACAGATAAAAACTAATTAAGAAAGAGATTCTAGGTTTGAGTCTAACCAGTGAAGCAAAACAGGTTGGATGTGAAAATAACAGGTAGTATTTATACTGCTCAAGAATTCAAAGTGAGTGAGGAGCAAACTGAAGACCAAAGTCCTGAGGAAAATCAGACTTAGTAGGTAATTTTAGGGGAGAAGCCTAAAGTAAAAAGGAGTTCTGCAAAACCAGTAGATTCTTTAAATACTATTTTTTTTTAAATAGAGCACCAAGAGCACCAAAATAAGCAGTTCCAGCCATAGACAGACAACAGGACAAGCAGTAAGAGACAACACTGGCTAAAATGTCATAGAATCATAGAATGGTAGGGGTTGGAAGGGACCTTTAGAGATCATCTAGTCCAGCCCCCCTGCAGAAGCAGGTTCTCTTCTTTCACAAAGGTAGGAGTCTACAGGAAGTTAAAAATAGGCTTCTGGAAAAACTTGGGGTGAAACCCATGGTGAAGAAGCACAGATGTGCACGTTCAGTTAGGGGAGCCCACCTCAGGAGCAAGTCTGGGAAGCAGCTGCTGCTGGGGCATCAGCATCACAGAAGGAACACTGCAGGTTGTCTGTCTCACAAGCTGAATTGGGTCACTGGTGGTATATCTGTTAAATGTATTGCCTAGGGACACCAATCTTCTTATGTTCCCTCTCTAGACAGCAGACTCTCCTTCTACAAACAAATTTGGACTGCCTTAGCTAGACAGCTGCTCTGAAACATCCTCTAGAGCAGCCTCTATATTTGCAACAAGGAGATTAATTTATTTGTTAGGGAGTGCATTTTAGGACATGCCCCAGTGTGTTGCTGTTGCAGAAAAGCAGCAAGCTCAGAGGTATAATCCACATTGCAAGGATGCACAAGATCAAGCCAGGAGGTTTCCTCGCTCACCTGAGTGTGAGAACTGTAGTGTGATTGTTTGTATTTGTAGCTTATAGTTTGGATAAAGCCTGGAAGAAGAGGTCAAGGACAATTATCTCCAAAACATGACTTGCCAGAGAGGCTCAAAAAGCCCAGGGCTAGCGTAACCCGTGGAAGTCTAATGGGGAAAGAGGGCAGCACGCAATACACACATTTTCAGCTATTTAGAAGGCTGTTACAAGAAGAAAAATGAGAATTAGAAGGAATAAGCAGCTTAAGCTGCACCAAAGGAGACTTGGGTTGCTGCTTGTAAGAAGATGCAGTAAATAAAGAGCTGCCTTCAAAAGCTGTGGGGCCTCTGCACTGGGAGTGAAGAGCATGTGGGACAAGTATGTGCTATAGGAAGACATGATCCCCCTCTGGACAAGGGGAATGGACTTGATGACCTTTTAAGGCCCTATTTCTCTATGTGATTTTTCTGTCTTTCTTTTTTGTGTAAATCAGCCAAAAAGACTGTCAATACTTTAATTTTTCCTTGGTTCTGAAGTGATAATGTATGCTGAGATACTTTATTGCTGCCTGCAGCTCTTTATTTGTCATTTCTGGATAATTGTAAATGAACTTTCAAAGTCTGTAGAACTTGATGGCTTCGGTTTTGTATGCTGAACAAGTCTCACGTGTTATTTAATGTGCTGGAGCAGGAATGCAGTGCAGGGCAGCACTTTGAACACTTTCTGAAGCTGGATTGGGAAATATGGTTCATTTATCTTCCTTTCTTACAGAGTCAGACAAGATGGTATCTGATGACTTCCACAGGGATATGCCTAGTGTTTCCTAACGCTTTTCTGGTAAGAACACTGCTCAAGAGAAAGCCAGGAGAAGAGAAGGTCATGCGTATTGAAGTCTGCAGTGTAACCCTCTCCACAGTACACTGAGGGAAAACAGTCTGTTGAAGTAAGTGTGATTTTTCTCCACGGGGGATACTTTCAGGAGCGTTACTGCTGAGTGTGCAAATTCACCAGCTCATGGTTCTGGCTGTGGGTGCTGCACAGCTTCACCGACAGCTCGCTCTGCTTCCCACCTCTGTCATGTTCAGACCTGGTTTGGAACCGTCGCTCTTTGGTGATATGTAAGAGCGTTTCTGTGGCAAACAGGAGCTCAGTGCTATTAAATGCCCATGAAGAATACCAGTCTGAATTGTTAGGGTTGGAAGAAATGAGAAGCTGGTGAACAAGTTACTGTGCTTTCTGAATCAGCTGCAAGGTTGTTCTTGGTGATGGTCCAGTGAAGTTTAATATTGTGATAAAGAGCCATGGCAACTGGTGACAGAATTATGTGTTGCACAGTTCACAGAGAATCAGTTGCCATTTATTTCACTTGCTTCGCAGTTGGCATGTTCATTTCTACTCAGGGTTGTCACCCAGCTGAGAAGGAACAAGCCTTTTAATCAAATACCATTTTAATTAATCATTTGGGCTTGTTGTTTTTTTTTTTTTTTTTTTTGTACTAGGCTTTGGGGATCTTCTGGAAGAAAGATGTTTTATAAACTGAAGGTATCTCCTGACATATTATCTGCCAGTTCCTGCTGGTTGCTGGTGGGAAGTCATTGCATACCAGCACGTTTTTAAGCAATCTGTGCTAAAGGAGTCTGAGGCAGCTGTGTGGTTTTAAGGATTAAGGTAGGACCCTGGCACAGTTTCCAGATTTCTGACAACTCTGTCTTTCAACACAAATGAAGTAAATCTCTGACACAAGCGTAGTGTGGAGCACTGCTCCAGATGTGCCAGCAAAGAGGGAAGGAGTATGCTTTCTGAAAAAGCCACGTCATTTTTGCTTTCCTAATTACATCATTGAAGTCAGAAAGGAAAAACTCAGTCAGCCATGGTGAGATATTCCTCATCCAAATGTCCTTGCAGGATCATCAGGGATGGAGTAGGCCATGGGGAGGCTTGGAATGCGGGCTCAGGGAAAATCCTGAGCTTGGTGTGCTGGAAATAATGATCTGTTTCTGGAGCAAGGTACCAGGTTTTAGGAATGAAAGTATGAGTGGTGTCATGGAACTGCCAAGAAGGATGCAGCAGGCTCCTTTCAGCAGAGAGAGAAGGATTCTAACAGCACTGTCCTGCACAAGGAATGTCCCTGGAGGCTCCTGCCCTCCTGACTCAGGTGCACCTTAGCCTCTTTGTGCTCTCTCTATGCCCCCAGTCCTTCCCAGCACCTCCACAGTGCCAACTGTGCTCCTTGGCTTGTCAAGTTGCAAACCAGAAGAGTCATGTGGGTGTTTGGCAGTGCCAGTGCCTGTCAGTTAGCATGTCCTCAGCCTTCATTACCACATCCCTTTTTCCTGGCACATTACACCTTGTTCCTTCAGCATGGTGCTGGGGCCAGCTTTTCTCACTGCAGGGTTCATGCTTGGATCTGTTTTCTGCTCTTCACTCTGATGTCTCGTTTCTTGTCCTCCCTCCCTCCCTGGTAGCTTTTTGGTCTCCTCTCCATTTTTGCCTGTTTTCTCTGTGCTTCACCTTGTTCAGCAGACTGGTACATCTTGCTGTTTCTACTTTCTAGATTTATGTGTGAATACAGGGAAAAATAGTGTGAGCAAAGGTGAGTTCAAGGTTTTGGGGAAAGGGATGATGAGTATGTCAGTAGGGATGATCTTGAGCTCCTTTGGTGCTGACTGTACCTAAAGAGCAGAGATGGACGTGGGAGCTCACCAGCACAGGGAAGGGGTTGGGTAGGTATTCCCTGCTCTTTGCCATTTGCCACTACTGCAGTACTTTCATCACTTTCCCTAGCCTCTCTGCTGAGGGTGGAGAGAATAACCTAGCCTCACTGTCAGTACAGGGACGAGCAGCCATGGAACCATGTGGAGCTCTGGAGCCCTGCTGCTGCCCAGCATGCCACATGCCCGTGTGTCTTGCAGCCCCTGTATGACAGGGAAGCAGCCTGAAGCAGTTTTACATGACACAGCTACACAGCTAGCACAGAGTCCCAGCATACTTTTTCACTACGTTTCTCCGCAGGCAGAGAACAGAGGGTTAGAGTGAAGGTCCAAGGGTAGTAACTTCTCCTTCAGAAGGCCAGAGGAGAAGTAAATCACAGTAAATCACTTGACATAGGTGATGAAATGTAAAGCGATCTGTTAACTGCCCAGGAGCAGTGGGAGGAGGAAGACGTGTGCAGTGCTCTGGAGGAAGGCTCACTTGGCAGATGTCCAGCCTCCTGACTACAGCTCCCAAGCACCTTCAGCCAGCACTGGTGGTGGTCTCATGTTCATGAGCGTCCCTTCTCCTTCTTCTCTATTTCTATCTCCCCTTCCTTCTCTTACTGAGCTCCTCGTTTGCTTTAATGGTACAGAAGTGTCGTCTGGTGCATGCAAGGCAGCTCTGGGTGTCTGAGTGCTGTCTCTGCCATAGCAAGGGGCACAGGTAGAGCTGATGGCTGGACAGGCAGAGAGGTCCTGTGCCAGGCTTCTCAGGGCTGAATCGAGTAGCATCTCCTGCTGCTGGAAATTGAAATGTTTCAGTTGGCATTTGCATTGTGAATTAGCCAATGTTGTTTTAACCCAAGGGTTTCAGGAAGGGCAAAGAGATTGTGCCAATTTAAACAGTGCTGGCTGGATGTGGCACGTGGGGCAGAGCTGGTGCCAGCACTCCCCTCTGCTGCCCATGCTTCGAAAACAGCAGCTCCCAGGGTCCTTCCTTCTGCTTGAGTCCAGCTTTATTTATGGGAATGCAATTCAGATGAATATAATCTATATTTATTTAGAAATGAAGGTATCTGGGGCTAACAAGAGGGATACTAACTAATGCAAATTGTTGTGTGTGATTTTTGTCATGCTAATAGCCAGTCCCTAAGTGTTCAGCAGCAATCCCCCTTAATTACACATCTAATACCAGGGCTCTGTTGCTCCCATAGTTAGGACAAGATGAGTTTAAAATTTATGCTTAGGAGGGTAAAGGACATTCTCTTTTGTGTTTATTGGTCTTCCTGCCAGGCTCTCCAAACAGAGCTATGAGGGACACTTAATACCCGGCTGAATGCATCTTTGAAGAGACTGATACAGTTTTGTTTCATCAGGACTCTGATAGTGAAGATTATAATTGAACTGACTGAGAAAGGAGGTGGTCATGGGTCTGAGCACGTGGCCCTGCATGCTGAGGCAGGGCAGGGCTGTCATGGCACAGGCCACACCACACAACCACAGAAAGTAGAAAAGCAGCATCTTGGGGGTATGATTGAGGAAGGTGATGGCAGCCTGGAGGTAGATGTGCCATGAAGATGTGAGGCTGGAGGCTGTAGACAGGGTTGGGGGGTAGCTGCCTGGCAGTGCTAGCTGTGGGGCACTGGGTAGCACTCTCCTGCTCCCCGCCTCCAGTGGGTTTAACTCACATGTTTCAGCACAGCCTTGCAAGCTTGCAAGGTAGACCTGTGAAGAGGGCTTCAGCTTAATGTCCCACTCTGCTATATAATATTCTCGACTGTTTATAAAGGATGGTCTGAGAGCAATCAGGACTGCTTTCTTACTCTTGGGATTCTTAATTTTGTTTTTAGTTCTATGTAACTCTAATGTTTTGCACTCTTCCTTTTAGTGGTTATGGAAACACAGAGGCCACACTTCTTCCACCCCCTGGGATTATCAGCTCTCTCAGCTCGTCTCCCCTGCCCCCTTGATGCCTCTCAGTCCTGGACTGTGAGGAATTTGAGTTTCTGTTCCACTTGGTATCACTTTCTGCCAACACTCTGCTTCCCTCCACCCGTCTTTTCCTCTGTCTGATCTGCCTTTGATCTCACAGTGCTCCTACTGATGAACCCCTGTGACATCTTGAGATGTAACTGGCAAGAGCTATGTATCCGTCTCCTCTGCCTGAGATTATCCTTCCCGTCACAGGGTGGCAGGAGAGTGCTCAGTGCTCAAAACTGTTCCCTTGAGTGCTTCAGTGCCAGGCTGCAGAAGGCAGGGATGGGTGATCCCTTCTGCAGTCCAAGGCCGGTAGTCCCTCGGGGAAGGCTGGCAGAAAGCTGAGGAGATGACCACCTTCAGCCTCCCTGGCTAAGCCCACCAGAGGCAGTGGGTTTGGGTCTTCAGATGCTGCCCTGTCTGGTAACAGAGGCATTCAACACTTCCAGCCTGGTGCATATTTGCCAAGGCTCAATGCAGGTCCTTTTGCCCTGTTATTTACATTTTTTATGATTTTTCTTGCTACCAGTTATTGGAATTACAAACTGTCTCTGGTGTAGTTACCGATCCTGCCCTGGAGCCAAAGGAGGGAAACCTCCATGCTCTCGCTTCTTGGCCTCCCTGGCCAGCCCAGAGCACACCACCACATACTGCTGGAGTTTAAGTTACTCCACAGCCATTCCTGGACTCACAGCTCTGTCTCACAAATACTTGTCTCCTTTTTGCTTTCCATCGTGAAGTGAAAAGTAAGCTTTTATTCTTATTGCATGTCTATGCTGAGGCATGCTGCTGACTGTTTCAAACAGCAGCTTTCTGGGGCTGAATTATTAAAGTCTCATTAAGATACATATCCACCTTCTTGAAGCTGCCGGTCCTTGCTCTGAGATCTAGCTCTGCCTTTGTCCTTTCCTATTGCATTTCAAATACCTATCAGGACTGGAACTTGGTGTAAACTGGCAGCATGCTGCCTACTTAAGTAGCTGAGACTCCAGTCTATTATAATGTGTATAGGCTTTCCCGACTTGCATTGACTGCCTTGTCTCTGGCATTTGGCTCTGGAATATGTGGCTTGGAAAATAGAAGTTGAGCAATAATTATTGACTAATACTGAGTAAGTGAGTATCACTGGAGAGTTTCTTTATCTGCATGAAAAGCTTTTAGAGCTGCCCTTGAGGAGGGGCTGCTGACAGTAGTTATTCACCGGAGCAGAGAACAGCCTCGTGTGGCCTGCAGCCCCTGCAGAGCCTGCTGGATTGTGACGACCGTGTCTGGGTCCTCCTGGGAGCTGACATCTGTGATCAGACCTCACAGACAGTATGTCTTGCATGTGCAAATACGAGCCTGAGATGCTTCTTTAGAAAGGCAATAGACTCTTTGATTCAAAAGAGGTTCTGGTCTGACTGGCCAACATTGACTTTTTCCCTCAGTATCCTACATCCAAGCTACAGGTTTCTGAAATAAATGTTACTTTAACTGCTTGCCCTGTCACAGTGATGCTCGTTCTCCTGCGTCTTTTGGCCATGTCATGACTCCAGCACTAGCTCTCCTCCCCGGTGGGCATGCTATGCTGTGTCAGGACATAACTAGTGGCTCCTCATGCTTAGGGTTGAAAGTGAATTCCTAGTATTTGCCATACCTTATCTCTAGACACCTGGTAACTCAGATCTGATAGGTGATGCTTGACTTTTTTAGGTACAGTTTATGAATTCTGACATGTAACAGCTTTCCGTGGATGTTTCACGAGGTGATGGCTGAATCCTAGACGTGTTCACTCCTGCGTGGGGGATGCGGCCGGGGCCCAAGGCTGTTGCTGTGACCCCCGATGTGTGCACCCCCCCCCCCGGCTCCTGCCCCACTCCGGCTGCATGGCCGCGGGTTGCACGGCTGCATGGCCGTCGTGCCTGCGGGCAGCTGTACCCCACGGACAAAAAGCAGCCGTACCCCGACCCAGCGCCTCTGCACGGGCCAAGCGACCGGGCTGGCCGTGGGAAGCGCTCCGGCAGTCAGTCCCCTGCTAGGGCTGGCGTTGCCAGCAGAGGGCAAGACGTGCCCGCGGTGAGCCCGCAGCCGCCGGCCCGGCTTGCGGGCTCCCGTTCAGCCACCGGCTTGCGGGCTTCCCTTCAGCCCCGGCTGCATTCATCTGAAAAGGGTTCAATACGTCTGTCCCAGTGGCGGCGGCTTCTTGAAACCCCACCGGCTCCCCCCGACTACGAGAGTGTCTCGGTGCATAAGGAATCAAAGGCGAAAATGCAGTTGTGTCTTCATTAAAGAGGCTGCCAAAAGCCGGTGTGAGCTCTGCTCTGCTATCAGGGAATGTGCAAGCCGGGTGCAGCGATATAGAGAGAGAAATGTCCTTTCTGTGGCTGGGCAGGGTGGCAGGGAAAGGCGAGGGGCCGCGGGAGCCGGTCCCCACACCCCTCCGTCTGGCCCGCAGAGCCTGCAGGTGCTGCGGAGGAGCAGTGCTGGGATGGGGGCAGGGGGTGTGCAGGGTGCTGCTGAAGGTTCAGGGATTGGGGCTGGACTTGTCCTGCCACGAGACAAAACAACATTTGTCCTTGGCTGAGTGATTTTTGTGCTCTGTGTGCGACTTTCAGTGCACAGTGAGGATCAATATCCCAAAGATGCTACAGACACGGGAGTCTTCTATGGAGAAGAAAAGGATGATGCTGGGACCTCAAGACCAGACAGATCTAGAGTGACTGTCTCAAATGCATCAATTTCCATGCTACTGGAGATCATCCCTGGGACACAAGGCCCCTTGGGAGAGGAGGCTCAGCTGCAGCCGTGGCCAAGGGCAGGGAGCTGGGCCTGGCCGCAGCGGGGCAAGCTGGGCTCAGGCGTCTCCTTCATGTGTGTCTCACTTTGTATCGAGTGATGTTAAGCAGAGCTGGAGCTGGCGCCTCGGCCTCATTACCTTCAATTACAATAATTGTTGCCTCTCTCCAGTGTTTTGCATTTCTCCCTGGGGGAATCTCTCTGCTGCTTCTTTTCCAGCCTTGCTCCAGCTTTCCCCTATCGATTGGATCGCTCTGGCCCCGGTCTTAGAAGGAATGCCTCCAGGAGGATAAATGCAAATCGTCCTATTGATTGGGAGGAGTAGGAGTGCAGCTCGTTTTGGGGGAGGGAGGGTTAGTTTTAAATGAGAAAAAAAAAAGAGTAAACTGATGAGCATGGCAGGAAATGCTTCACTTTCTGGGCCCCTTAAAAAGTCTCTGTTTATCATGTCCTGAATGTGAGGGGGATGCAGATTGGTGCCAACTAAGTCATACATCACATGCACATGGAGGGGTGATTCCTACAAAACAGACATTAGACTTGTTTCCTATTTATTTTATGTAAACAGGTGTCACTGATCATCTCTGGAACACAGTTTGTCTCCTCCAGTTTGCAGGTAACCGAGTTTCACTGGGGATACGCTAATTGCTGCTGAAAGTGAGCAGGCGTGTAGCGTGCAGGCCTCAGTCCACCTCTTTGAACTGCCCTAGTTATTGGGGATAAAGCTCCCTGTGAGTTATTCACCTGTGGGAACCTGCTCAGCAGCTTGTCTGTCACAGGGGAGCGGCTGGGGAAGGAGCCAGGCTTTGGGCTTTGCATAGTCTTTGCTCTTGAAATGGCTACTTGATGCAGTAAATCCATGGCTAGCCCTAGAAGTGGGAAGCCAAAGAAATTACATGGAGTCATATAATGTTCCCTGCCCCTTGGGCTTTACATTGAGCATAGCTATGCTAGCTTAAGCCTTAATTATTTTTTGAAGGCAATAATCAGCATAAATAAAGGTAATTCAGTAGAACTAGCTTGTGTGCATCATATCCAAAATGCTAGCAACATAACTGGAAAAAGAAAGTTGTTTGTTGGCTAGTGTTGAGCAGTCAACAACAACCAAAAAATACTGCTCAGATTAATTGCTCCAAAGATGCTTTAAACAGCCCCAATGCTTTTAACTTCATATCATTTCCAAGTGAGAAATGCCCAGCCAAATCCAGGTTTTCCCAGGATGAGGCTGCTACGATGCCTTGTTTATAGAAGTGAATGTAGAATGGATTTTGAAATTGCAGCTGATACCCATTTCTATATTTGCCTTTTTTTTCTTTAAGGGACGGTGGTGGAAAGGTTCAAACAAGCAGCAAATGTTCTGTTAACGGGGTAGTTGTTTGATAGAGGTAGATGGAAAGGTTACATCCAAACATTTGAGGGAAACGGTGGTGAGTTGCCAGCGTGCCAGGCAAGTTTATAGCAGGGTAAAGTATTCATGATAATGTTCAAGGCCTTCAGATGAAGGAATTACTTTTCACTGCAAACCATTTTTCTGGGGCAGTTGCTTAAATCAAGAGCACCTGCAAGCTGAGGTTTACATTAAATTTAGCCAGTTTTGTGGACATGCTGCTGCTGGTGGCAGGGAAATGGTAGGCAGGAGCAGCAGGGGCAGGCATTGATGCCAATTCATGTGAAAATCTCTTTCCTTGAACCTATGAAAGACGCAACACAAAGAGAGGAAGTTGGATTTCCTAAAGCTGGGTTCCCAGAGCCAGCAATGAACTTACCTCTTGTTCAAAATGATGTACTCAGAAAGCGCTATCTTAGCTTGTCTTTCTTTTCCTCCTTGATCTAGGAAAGACCTAAACCCCTTAGGTCAGTCATCCTCTCATGCCTGTGCTGGGGCTCTCAAGCACATGGACCTTCTGGAGAAACTAGTGGATGTGGTTTGGGATTTCATCAGGGGAATTTCACCAGCTGGCATTGGGATGGGGACTCTTGCGTGGCTGTACTGCTGACGTGCTCTTGGTGGAAAATAGCAAGCCTGCTCTTGAATGTGATTGTAGGGGAAAGCAGGCCCTGCACTGAGCAGCTTTTTGCCTCGTAGGAGAGGTCCTGGTCTAGAATAGTTCAGGACCTTGGATGCTGGTTTGAACTGGTCTTCAAGAAAGACCAGTTTTTAAGTCCTCCTGGCAGAAACTTGGTGCTGAAACTGTGTGCTTGTGAAATGAGAGAAAAGAACCAAACTAGTGTTGCGCGGCCTGCAAAGACTGCAAAGACGCATCTCTTTTGGTTGGTAATTTCAGCCTCTTAAAGGCAAAATTTTGCATCTGAGAGACAGTTTTGAGCTGATACAGAGGACAATGTGCTCCTGTGAGATGCATCCCAAAGCAGTCTCTTTTCCTGAGGTGCCAAAGAGGCTGATTTTGCAATCAGGTCCTTCCTTTGTGTTGGTTTCAAAGGGCTTCACCATATCTGGTGGACGGAGCAGCCCTGTGCTCCTTGTGGGGCCCCATAGTCCACTGTTCAAGTGGAGGCTCCAGGCTGCTCTCCCATGGCAGCTGGAGATCTGTCATGTGGCCTCGGGCTCCTGAGGCTTTCCTTGATGGTTTCTTATAGTCATTATCCCACATTCCTTCTGGTTGCAGAACATGTTGCTATTACTGCTTTGTGCTGGGTCTGTCTCCTGTCCCTCTTTTACAGGCCAATCTGGCCCTGTTTGCCCTTGCTTCTAAAACAAAAGCACTGCAGAAGCTGAATTATTTTGTTTAGATTACGATCTGTCAGAGGACCCCACACAACCCTTTTGCAGCTCCCTGAGCAGAGTACCAGCGAGTGAGTAGACACGGGAAGTCAGTCAAACTCTCCTGACACCCTGGTTTGGTCCACAAGTTCCCAAAAGCTCTTTCAAGTGGAGTCCTAAGGCTGGGGAGTGTTCCCCTGCCACCCCTCTATCACTTGTGGTACTTGCAGCATGCCTGTAGCATACAGGGTTAGCAATTTCTTACAGTAAATTGTACCTCGCAATTCCAACTTGACAGCTGTCAATGAAATTTGCTGCTGGAAACTGATCTCGAGCACATTGCCTTCTGGTTAGTCTGTCCATGCTCCCTCAGCCAGGATGTTTATGATACTCAGGGAGTCTCTCATGTTACTTAGTGCAGTAATGTGGCTCCACGAATAAAAGCCATTTCCAGTCTGTCGGTATCGCACATAACAAATGATGTCTGCTAAATGTGCTTGTCACCGGCGCTGGGAACAGAAGGAACAGAGTTGCACATGCTGCTGTAACGATTCTAAGTTATAATGAATGATATTTTCCTGTGTTTGCAAATGAGTGTCTGATAGCCGGTGCCAGGGTGGGAGATGGGGCTTGGCTGGTCTTGCTGTTTTGGTAATTTCTAAACAGAAACAAGAATTGGAAGATTACTTTGTGGTGGAATGCAAACATGTATTAAGTGTAAAGACTGGTGCAGCACACGTGTATTTATCTTATACATACGCAAATTGTAAGACTCCAACTTAAAAACTATTATAAGGTGTGATGGCATCAGCACTAATTAGTGCTGATGGAGATCCAGTCTGTTCCTCTCTGCCAAAGTAAACTGGGGTTATCTCAATCTCAGATTTCATATTTCCTCCTTTCTTTTTCAGAGGAGGAGCGTCTGTCACAAAGTAGTACGACCTGAATTGGAAATGTCTTTAAAGACTCACAAAACATTTCACATTAAAATTCTAAAGTCATTTTTGCTATTAACGTGTTATCTACACATCATGCAACAGCTTTAATCCTTAGCTGCACACCCAAATATTTAAAGCATTTTGCCCGTAAATGGGAAAGCTGGTGTGCAAATGCTGTGGAAACCGAGGCTTATAAGAATGTAATGAGAACAGAAAGGAGAAAACTAAGTTAGCAAAGAAATTTTCACTGTGGGACACATTTGTTTTCACGACCAACACGTGAAGGAAAAACTTTCCAAGCTAAACGTGAGCCACCAGAGCTGTGTCAGGGCCCGGCAGTGGAACATCACCTCCTGCTTCCATCCCTAGCAGCTGGTTTTTGAAAGGAAATGTTGGCAGGAATTATTTACTAGTTAGTGTGTTATTTGCTGTCGGCTCTGCCCCACGGCCCTGCCGTTGCCGCGTGGACGTGACAGCAGCGTGGGCTGAGCGGGAGCTGCAGAACCCCCTCCGAGCCGCACGGTGCATCCCGGGCAGCCCGGCGGGATGGAGCCGGCAGCCGCAGCCCCGGCGCTTCCAGCCCAAAACAAGAAGAAAATCAACCCCCCCAAAAAAACCCCAACAAGATAAAACCCGGCTGCAGTAAAACTTCTGACATCCCGGGTGCTGGGACAGTTTTGCATCCCCACGTAGCCTTTGAGTGTCAAGAGCCGAGCAGCGGGGAAGGGCCGGCAGCTGGGGGCTCCAGGCTCTGCCCTGAAACCAGGAGTCGGCGGTGCCGGTTGTTCATTAAACGCGGCTCCGCTAAGCTTGAGGCCATCGCATGCGCTTAGGGCACTCCGCGCCGCGTAAGGGGATGGTTTCGAGGGATCTGGGTGAAGCCGGTTCCCCCGCCGAAACTCACGCCGCGAGTGAGGGCGCTGCGTGCCGTCTGCGATCGCTATCGGCGGAGCCCCGGGGAGCCCGGCACTTAAGTGCCCATCATTGAATTAAACGGGGTTAATGGCCCGCCCCGCCGGGCCGCCCGGAGCCGGAGGAGCCGGAGACGGAGCCGCCGCCGCCCGGGGGCGCCGCGGGAGGGAGCGCGGGTGGCGCGGCGGGGCGGGGCAGAGGGAGAGGGGC
>WBNH01005326.1:20903-429941 GCA_013401255.1 Urocolius indicus
CGAGCCCCGCGCTGTCCGCCCGCCCGGGAGAGGCCGCCGCGGGGCCGGGCCGGGCCGTGCCGCGGGGCGGAGGTGAGGGCAGAAGTTAGCGCCGTGACGGTGTGCGACTGTATTTATTTATTTTGGAAGGAAGGCTGTAATTAACCCTAAATAACAGCCCTTGCAGCTTGCAGGGGGGGAGCCTGCTGGCCCCATCAAAGCGGGCAGAACAGGGAGTGACTGAGTGATGTGAAGTCGCAGATACTGAAACTATGTGCCTGATAATGATATAATTAGGGGGATCACAGACTTCTGGCTGCCGTTGACTTCAAAAGCTTTAGGAGCAGCCTGTAGTCTCTCCTGTAGCCATCTTGACTAAAAGCAGACATTTTTCTTTAATAGCTGCATACAGTAACAAGAAAGAGGAGGGAACAGAAGGGCATTGTTCACTGTTTCAAAATACTAAATACCCTTTCTGGCCTTTTGCATAGTACAGGAAGAAACTTTATGAATTGACAGAAATACAGTTTTAATACAGTAATACAAAGTCCATTCTGTTTCACCGAAAAAAACGTGGCTTTAATTAAAAAGCAGTTGCATTAACCTGATGACTAGCCTGTCAGGTTTTGTTTATATGATTGTCTTAGGTCAATAAAATTTAGAATTTTAAGGGTGATTGTATAAACAGTTAAAATGAAAGTATGCGTGTTGTTTTACTTTCTTCTGTGCAGGGCACTCGGGGAAGGACTGTCAGCTCTGCTGCTGTTCTTTGCATCATATTTTTAACACTTACACAGTGAGAAAATCATAAAGTTTCTTTTTTTTTCTTTTCAGAGAGGGTAGGGGGAAGACCTCACAGAGAATGCTTAGAAAAAAAGACTTGAGTCTTTTTTCCATAGCACATAGCTGGGTGACAGTGTGTGTGAATTAACGAATAAATAAGTTACTTAATCTGAAAGCCCAAGGGAATTGGACTGGAGACAGTGAGACACTCCATCATTTGGCTTCTATTAAGCAGAGTTATTAAAGAGCAGTGAGAACAAGGCCTGGAGCCTGCCAGTAGCATTTTGGGGAAAGCATTCAGGTAGGCTGATGAGGGGAGATTAACTTTCTTGAGATGCTTTTTAACATCTTTTCAGAGTACTTTTTAGGTATGGGGTAGTAGGCAGCATCATAAGAAGCGACAGCAGCAGGGAAGCCTATAGACTGTAGAAGACAGATGTCTGCAATTTAGTTGACTTTAAAAACCTTGCTTGCCACTATGTTGGCAAGTACATCAGGCACCTTAGAAGTAGTTTTTTAAGTCCATTCTTCTAAAGACGGTTCCAAAAAATCTCTCTTCCTCCTGAACCTTGAATTGACGGCACATTGGATTACATTTAACTGCAACTTACCTAGAAAGTGTAAGGTTTCCCTACAGCACGGGGCACGTATAACTTGTAGCAGAGGCGTTTGGAGAGCACAAAATGAAGAGTTTTTATGAAGGGAACTATTTTTTTTTTTTTAATCACTTCCTTCAGAAATTTTTGAGGTTTCCTGAGAGATTTTTCATAGGGCTGGTAGAGGATTTTTTTAGTTTCCCCTTTTGACCGAATGTTGGATTGCGTACAGCAAAGGGGGCAAGGGGGGATTTTTAGCCTTGCGATTTCACCCCTTCTTGCAACTTATAACTCAACATTTGAGTCGAGAGACATTGACTCTGGCAAACAGATTAATTATGAACTGTGCTGTTTTGGTTTTATAATACTGATTAAAAAGGAAAAAAAGAGCCTTTTTGCATGAATGGCTGCTTAAAGAATTTCTCTGTTTCTGGAGAGATTACAAATAGTTGCCCAGTTTCACACAGTAAAAAACCTTCCTGGCTGTGAGACTTAGATGGTAATGGCTCTAGCTAATAGCTTTATAAGGTGTTAGTTAAACCTTTTAAATTTTGGCACAGTCTGGAGAGGTAATAAACAATTCAGGGGTTCCGATTTATGTTTCTTTCATTTGTCACACAAATTTTTAAACCTGGTGTTTTTGTTATGTGCTTACACCCAGTTAAGAGAAGCCTTGTCACCTTTACAAAAATTGAATGCTGCTGCTGTAGTAGTGGTTTAAAACAGGGATGTGACTTCCATATACACCTAAGGTGTATAATGCTTTGAAAAACTGATATTTCATTTAAAATGTGGCTTAATGCAACTGCTGACAGTGAGTGGAAATAGCTATAAAACGGTCTTATTTACCTTGCTAAAAAAGCCACTGTGACCTTCCTTGTGCACCCCCCTGCTCTCCTCCAGTCTCCCCATCTTGGTGAAATGTTCTTGCTTTAATTCAAAGGGCTCTCTGGTACTAGTAATTAAAACAAGTGGCCCAAGGCATTTGGAAGGATTAAAGTTACAGGGAGGTAGGTAATATGGGAAGGAAATCAAACCCCCTGCTGTCCTGGTTTTGCAGGGCAGAGTAGTCCAAAACTGATGCAGAGTTTGGTTGTCTCATGCTTGTGGCTAATAAGAGTGCTGAATGAGGTATCCTTAAAAGACCAAATTCTCACCTTTCTTGTGCAATTTTCTATTTTTTTAGGTGAAATCAGATGCTACTGTGATGCTGCACACTGTGTTGCAACCGGCTATATGTGCAAATCTGAGCTTGGTGCCTGCTTCTCCAGACTGCTTGATCCTCAGAATACACATTCCCCACTTACTCACGGCTGCTTGGACTCTATTGCAAGCACAGCTGATGTCTGCCAGGCCAAACAAGCACAAAACCACTCTGGCACCACCACTGTGTCCACCTTGGAATGCTGTCATGAAGATATGTGCAACTACAGAGGACTACATGATGTTCTGTCTCCTTCCAGGGGCGATACTTCAGGTAGGGCAAGGAAGCTTCAATGAAGAGTCTCTCTCCCGGCCATCAGGCTGGTGACGTATGGTTAAAACCTGTATGTCTGCTGTTGAGTGATCTGTTAATGGGAGCCGTTCTCTAGAGGGAGAAGTGGGTGACTGGATGCAGGGGAGCATTTTGGTTGAGCAGCTTGTTTTTGTCTGCATTAATGTTAGAAGTCTGTCTGGACAACTTAACATTGCTTCTCGAAAGCAATGGCAGTGGCATTCCTACATGAATTGGTTACCAGGGTAGGAAAGTGAACCTTATGAACACCCCTAGAACTCATCTTTTTATTTATAATAGCATCTTCTGTAGCTACTGCAGAGAGTGTAGCTGTGACTGCTGAAAGTTGTTAGTGTGTCCTTTGAGGGAGTTGCTTGTATATAAACCCACTGTTGACACTGAAATAAGCTCGGCATCTTTCCCCTCTGCAGGACAAGGGAGCAGATATCAACATGACAGCAGCAGGAATCTCATCACCAAGGTGCAGGAGTTGACCTCTTCGAAAGAGTTATGGTTCAGGGCAGCTGTAATTGCTGTTCCTATAGCTGGTGGGCTCATCTTGGTGCTCCTTATCATGCTGGCCTTGCGGATGCTCAGGAGTGAAAATAAGAGACTGCAAGATCAACGACAGCAGATGCTCTCCCGTTTGCACTATAGCTTTCATGGACATCATACAAAAAAAGGGCAGGTGGCAAAGTTGGACTTGGAATGCATGGTGCCTGTGACTGGTCATGAGAACTGCTGCATGACCTGTGATAAAATGAGACATTCAGACCTCAGCAATGATAAAATCCTTTCGCTAGTCCACTGGGGAATGTACAGCGGACATGGGAAGCTGGAATTTGTATGACCAATCTCTCCTTTTTTTGTTCAATCTGAGCTAAACTTACTCTCTGAACTCTTGAAGGCCTTTGGGTTCTGCTGGACAGGAGCACTTTATCTTAAAACAAAAACTCTCGTAAATCATCTTTTGAGAAACAAAGGACCTCTGCAAACAGAATCTTGGATATTTCTTCTGAAGGATTCCAAAAGCTGTCTTATTTGCACAGAGTAAAAAAAAAAATACACTCAAATGTATTGTTTGCTTTAAAGTTATGAAAGCAAAAAGTTAGAAGTTGTAAACACTGTCACCAGGGTTATCTGAACTGTAGGGAGCTGAGAACTGAGTTATAATAAACTGTATGTGAGCTCCTATGTTTCCTGACTTATTGTAAAGATTTTTTTAAAAAATATATATATATTTTGTCTGAAACTTGCTTGTGACTTTTGCTTTGGAGAATTTCTTTTTGGGGTTGGTGACAGGGGAAACAAATGAAGGCGTGGTGTGCATGACAACTGGATTATGAAAACAGAATCTCCTTTTTCCTCTGTGTGTGTGTGGGGGGGAAATTTAGGTATTTATTCCACAAGGAAGCTGGTGGCTTTACTGTTTAATACTTCAAGTAGCCTTAAGCCCACATCCTCAGTTCTTGGCTATTGCAGTTTGCTCATAGCATCAGCAAATCCTTCTGGAGCTCTGCATGTAACTAGTTGTTCCTCTTTGTTAATAAGTACTGCTTCTTGCTGCAAAATATGTCAGAAAGTGGCTCCTAATTCTTCAGGGCTGGTTTTCTCCCAATTCTTGTTTTCTGTTTCTCCTTTTGTACCTTTTTACTCTGAAATACTTTGAGTATGGGGAGGGAAACCCCAAGCCCACAGTACCTACTCTCCTCTGTATCTTTTGGTTCTGTTGGACATCTTCCTTGCTCTTTTATAATGTAACTCAGTATCATGTGCTGCTCCTCTTGTGTGGGACTGAGAAATCAACAGCATGTCCTGGCTTTAATCTCTGGCTCCTCGTTTATGCGCTCTGTGCAGAGGTGGCTTTTCTTCCCAGCTAGTGTTTGTGCACTTGGTTGTTTTGTGCTCCTTGGCTTCACTTGATCATTACATTTATTTAGTGCCTAGCTGCTAAAAAACAAACCCAAACCTCTGGATTATCCAAGAAGCTGATTGTATTTATTTTCCTTGCTGTATTAGACTTTGTTGTGGTAATTAAAGTAGACTTGCTTAAAAGGCAGATGCCACAGCATGGTGAAAGAAGAATCCATAATGCTGCTGCAGGAGAATAAAACTTGGCAAGAGTCTAGTATTCACCTATGTTTTAAATACCTTTAGAAGTGCTTCTGCCTCCGTATTCATGTGTATCTTAGGAGGGTTATGTCTCACTTGTGCACCTACAGCTGCTGCCTTGCACTTCCTTAAGGTGCCTGGAGAGTTGCTTATAAAGCAGAGAACTGTGTTCTCTGGCTTCTGCTTTTTTTTTTACTTGTTGTTTTTTTTTTTTTCTTTGCTGCTAAAGTTTTTAAGAAATTATGTGGCTGCAACTGCTGTTGGAATCTGGCCTGTGGTCTTCTGGCTGACCTTTCCAAGGGCCGCTTTCCTAGAAGAGTGCTGCCCTTCCTTTGTGCTGATCTGAAAGTCTGGAGCGCTTGGCTGCCCTGCCAAGTGTATCATTTTGGGGAATGGTGAGCTGGGAACTTGGTGCTGGAAGAGGCAAACCTGAAAATACCCTCTGTGGGGAGGAGCTGCAGCAGTAGTTAGGATGACTAGAAGTTAGAAGGTCTGATGGTGGAAACTTTCAAGTGCTTTCTCCAGCAAGCTGAGGGAGCCCCTGGGAGAGTCATTTCAGCATCCTGTGACCTTCACCACTCATTTGCTGCTGATTTGGATACATAAGGGCCTATTTATGCTTGCCATTAAAAGGCTAGTAAGACCAGGATGCTCTAATTGGCCCCTTGCTGGGGAGATATTCTAAAGAAGAGATTGTGTTCCCAGACAGTCGTGTAGCTGGGCTGTGGGCTGGATGCTGGACTGCACGAGTCAGCAGCTGCTGTCTAGGAATGGCTCTTGGCTGTCCTGGACCTGCTCTGTTACCCACTGCAGTACACCCAGATCAGATGTGACAGCTGATATGGCCTAAAAGTTTCTGGGCTGTGAGTCTTCTAAGGATGAAATCTGGCTTTCCAATTTATTTTAAAGCCTGTGCATTCAGGAAACTACCTTATGAGCTCTGGTCTCTGGCAGCAGCCATGCAAGTTATGGAATGAGCCCCAGGTCTTCTCACTGGAATATTGCCTTCAGAGTCCAAAGGGCGATGGAGGAAGCAGAAGCTCTGTGCATCCCTGGTGTTTCTGTAGTGGCTGCTTTTATTCCCTCATAACTCAGCAACTCCAGCTGGCAGTTGCACTCTTTAGAAAACCTGTATTCCTGTGACAAAGAGATGTCTTGGGGAGCTTCCGTGAGCTGGCTGCTGGGTGCTGCTCTGGCGCGGAGAGAGGCAGTCCCAGGCACCCGCTGCAGGCGACCTGGCGCCTGAAGAGATGAGGCAGTAAGTGATGACCATCCTCTTAAAATGCATTCAGCTTCAGAGCCCGCATTTGTTGTTGTGCTATGCACTCTCGGATTTCCCCCGCAGACAATAACAAACGCTCCTTTCTTTGAAACCTCTGCAAGCCCTGGAGCGTAAGGAGGACAACCCTCTCTATTTCTATCTGAAAAAGTTTCTTGGTTCTGAAGAAACGAAATGAAAAGTTCAAGATGTAATTTAACATCCCCGGTGCCCCTCTCTTCCCCTGATTCTTTTCTCCAAACAGTAATGGTTGTGGCTTTCTTATGTCTCTGCTTCTGCCGCTTTGAGAGCCGCTGAGTCGGTGTGTCTCCTTTTAACTCCTGCTGAACTGATTCTATTAAAACTCCTTTACTCCACAGGGGGCTTGACCTTTTTTTTTTCTGAAATACCAAATGCGTCTGCTTTGGAAATCACAAACTTCTCCTCCTCTAAAGAGCTTGTAAATCTGGTTTCAATATTGGGTGATTACAGGCTGCGCGGAGAGCTTGAAAGCGAGCAGCCACTTCTGGTAGCAGCGTACTGGAGTTGGGCTGCCTGAGCTGAGCTGCGACTCATTTTTCACCCCAGTGTGTGTTTAGCGTAAAGCCACTGACGCCAGCAGATTCACCCCGGATTAGCAGTCGGGTGACTGGCCAGGCTCTGGCCTTAGGATGGCTTACCTTCTCTTATCAGGAGCCTGGAATCTTTTTGTGTTGTTGTACAACCACTTGCTCTGGTGTAAATCCGGTGAGCTCATTGCAAGCGGCTGATGCCCTGGAGAGCAAACACGCAGAAAAGCCTGGGGAAATAGCAAAGTTTTTCCTTAAGTGTAACAGATACATCTGCGCCTTCCCTCTCTGCTGTCCTAAAACAAAGTGGGAGCTGGGAAAATGTATCAGCAGGCTGCCTGTGTGGGATGGGATGTGCCTGTTAGCTGCCAGTCACTGGCATTCCACAGCGAATAAATGAAAGTAAAATTTGGCCTTCTCACTGAAAGGGAAGGGGATAAGAAGATTATCTCCCAAGGAAAAAGGTTTTATCGTTAAAAAAAAGACCTCCACAACAAGGCACAAGTTGAGTGAGTAAAAGAAGGAAATCTCCGAAGGAGGCCCAGTTGTCTTTATTTCGTTTTTTTCAGATGCTTTCCCACGTGGAGATCAGTGGAAGGGTGTTTGTTTTGTTCCAGTGGCTGGTCGCTTTGCAGGAAAACACTCTTGTTTGGGTTCTAGGAGTTACTTGGGGAAATGGTGTTTTGGATCTGTCACTGTATTTTATTTCTGGGAGGAAAAGAAAAGAGTTGTGGAGAGGTGCTGTAAAATTACAGTTATCTCCTGGGAGGGACCCAGTGTCTCCAGCATTATGAATTCTGGCTCCCTCTAAATAAACAACCAGCCTCGTTTTCTTTGTTTCACCTCTAACCCTTGTCTGCAGCCTTTACAATCCCAGGGGGTGAATCCTGAAGTAAAACAAACTGTGAGGGAAGGAAGCCAGGAGGGAGCCGCAGTGCCTGCAGATTAACAGAACCTCCTGCTCTCCAGCCAACCTTGACAAAAGTATTCAATCCTGAA
This sequence comes from Urocolius indicus, assembly GCA_013401255.1. NCBI lineage: Eukaryota > Metazoa > Chordata > Aves > Coliiformes > Coliidae > Urocolius > Urocolius indicus. The sequence continues at coordinate 28,695 of WBNH01005326.1, forward strand.
CTGACCTTCAGGGGGAAAAGCAAAACAAAAACCACCTTCACTTGAACTTTCAAGACTGTAGGAGTTTAAAGCTCAGTTTGATGTCTTCTAAAGGGAGTGGGGAGTTAGAAATGCCAAACACCTGTCTCGAAAACCCAAATCCTGACAAGTTATCAGGAAATCTGAGCCTCAAATCAAATGGCTTAAAAACCTTTAGGATTTGCTCATCACTGTTTCCAAGTCATCCGTTGTTGTAAAAGGCACTAAAAAGATGTTGGGGTTTTGTGTTTTGTTTTCCCAATGTGATTCTCTAGGCAAAAATATCACATCCAGTTAAACAAACAGTGACTTCTGCTGAAACATCAATATTTAGATACAACTAAACTCTGTATTTCCCCCTGAAAGCAGGTCCTGCCTCACAGCCCAGCCCTACTCTGTTCCCTGTGGGCAAGTGGGAGGAACAAGGCAGCCTTGACTTCATGAAAAAAAACAGTGGCCTGACTTTTAAATCACTTTTTTTATTAAAACTGGAATGTTAAAGTATCTTGCTCCTTCTAGTTATCACACTAGTATCATACATCAATGGTCATGCAGCTGGGAAAAGCTTAGTGACATGTAAGAGTTCCCTCTCTTTGGCTATCGGCTGCATTTAAAACATTCTTGAGGCACCTTGTTCAGAACGGAGCCTCTTCTTTAACTGCTTTTTTACTTGTTAGAGTAAGCTTGTAAGATAGTGTCTGTGGGGCAGCAGGGGGATGAGTGCTTGCCTTTCTTTTAATGGCATTTCCATTTTGCAAAGGAAAAGCAACCAGGCAAAGGTAAAAGCAGCATCATGAAGAACTTTGAGCACTTGTCTGTGACGAAGGCTCTGGACAGCAGGGGACTGTCACGATGGGACAGTGCTGGTGCCAAGCTTGCCTGTCCTCTGCTTTTGGGATGGTTTTACTCTAATGGTCTGCAGGTTGCTGAGGTAAATCCCCTTCCTGTCACTGGGGAGGAAAATATTGGTGCACTAAATCTTCTCCTGGCACTTGGCTGTGACAACGGGGAGAGACAAACAGTGCTGGCTCGGGGTCCTGCCCAGGCTGGGCAGTGGGGATGCTTGTATTTGTGTGCAAATCAGAGCTTGTGTCAAGTAGGTTGCTTTGAAATGCTCAATTTGTTTAGTTCTGGCTGTGAAGTAGCTATTTCATCGGTGGAAGAAGATTTATTAAACAATTTTTTATGGCTATCCACAATGGCTTGGCTCCAGCAGGGTCCCCAGCTTTTTTTGTGAAGTGTGATGGGGTTCCAGAGGCAGAAGTGTTTTATATTGTTCTGATATTTTAACCCACGGAACTGAGGCCTCTATCCTGCAAGCACTTAAGGATGTGCAGACTTTGCTGTGGTGCCAGGGGAAGTGTTTTATCACAGTGGCTGGCAGGGTTTTGCTCTGCTCTGCGCTGGGCACCTGCAGCTGCAGCAGGCCCATTGCTGGGGGCTGCTGCAGGACCCAAGGTGGGTCCCTCCTGTTGTGTCATTTGCTTTGTTCAAGTCTCCTAGAGAGGGTTGAGGGTTAATGCTGCGAAGCCAATGTTCAGTCACACTGCTGGTGGCCATGGGGCCGGTGTTCTCCCCACAGCAGTGGCCCAGCTGGCCTGGCTGGGGGTGGCGATGGAGCGAAAGCCCTCACTGGGTGTGATTTAGCACAAATATATGTTTGTCAGGGGCAGACCCTGGCCTGGCACAGGAGCCTTGTCCCGAGTGCAGCTGGTTCCTTCTGCAGGCAGTGTTAGGGGAGCATCCTGAGCACTGTGCTAATGGGGAGCTGGGCTGGTGCTGCTGCACCGTGAAGCCCTTCTCAGAACCACAATTTAAAGGTTTTGAAGTCATTCCTGGTTTAACTTACCAAACACAAAAGCAATGTCCCCCTGGCAAATCCACATCGTCTCTGCCCTGTGCTCAAGGCCACCTCACACTTAAGTGAGCCCCAGGCCAAAACACACCTTTATGTGGCTAATTTCCAGCCTTGAGGTGATGCATTTCCACCCTCCCACCCCTCCAGGCAGGAGCCCTGTGCTTTCTCCTGAATGAGCACATGGCACTAACAAGTGCAGCAAGTGCAGAAGAGCAGATGCTTCTGCAGCAACCATGCTACTGGCAGGATTGCTCTTTTCCATTTCTGCCTGTAAAAAGTTTCTATCAGCTACAGGCTTATTATTCTTTTGCACAATCATAACAACATGGTTGCTAATCCTGCAGAAGACCAGCTCTCAAAGGCTACCAAGTGCCCAAGACTGTAGTTTGGCTCCTTCACACGGATGACGACAAAGGTTTTCATTACATGAACGCATGCAATGCTTTTCCTACAGAACTACCACCCCCACCTCAAATCTCACTCCCTGACCACCTGGGCCCCTGTCTGGCTGGCTGCAATCTCTCCTCAGCTCCTCATCTCGCAGCAGTGCTCCTCTCCAACTCCCTCCCTCCCCTGGATGCCTTTCCCCGACCTCTCCCCGCAGGGCTGGAGGCACAGGGGGCCCTGCCTGCGCTGGAGCAAACTCCCTAGCAACAGGTACAGTTCCCAGCCTCCCTAGCTGTTATCAGTCTGCAATAACCTTTCCTTTATTTGATTTTTTTTTCCCCCCCAAGGAGGACTGTGAGGGACATCCACCACTATGTTTCTTCCAACCCAATTCCACCTGCCTGCTTGCTGGTGGGAGGGCAAGACGGCGGCATGATCTCCCCACAACGTTCCTGGGTGGGTAAGTGGAGCTGGCTTCTGCCAGCCTCAACCTGTGCACAGCCTCACCTTGGGACAATACAAGTCTAAACACTGGGGTCTTCCTCTTCATAAATGTGAAGCATGAAACCAGCTGTCTTGGAAGTGAATTTTCATGTACCTTTTATATCAGAAGCTGACAATGCTTTTTTTCCTGCATCAATGGATGACAGAAAGGGACCTGCTTTTTTTTATTTGATGATCATGCAAATGAAACTTGCTGTAACTTTTTGTTCTTAAAAACATCCTGTACCAAAGCATTGTGTTTCTAATTGTGTCTGTGAGCTAGCATTAAAACAGCTTTACAGCAGCTTTTTGCTGCAGGATGGATTGGTTGTGGGGTTCTGTAATCTCTGCCTTCATTATATACTCTGTTATCTGAGTCCTGATTACTGCTGTGCTTCACTGACTGAGGGACAATTTTGTCTGTAGAAAGGTTGTCACCCTTTACCTCTTTGAAATGAACTTCGTCCCCTTATATCTGCTGGTGGCAATCAATGCTCCCATCTTTCTCCTGCAAGAGAGATGGACCTCTCTCAACTCCAGGGACTACTGTGGTCCTGAGCAGCCCTGATCTGTTCCTCAGTGTCCCCCTCGACGTCCTCACTGGGTGAAGCAAAGAACTGGTGGTTCTGCTGGCATCTTGCAGCTTCCAGGTGACTTGCCTCCAGGAGGCATTTTATGGCAAGCGCCTTATCGTAGATCATGGCTTGAGCATACACAAGCACTCCCAGTGACCAGGGTAATCCACTCTTTACTGGCATAATTTGACTTTATTTTCTATTTACACAGGGAGGCTTGGGTGGAGTGTTATGTACACGGTATCAGAAAAAGAGTCAGCTCCACCTTGGGGCTGGATGTGTGCTGGAGCCAGCACACCCGCCGCCCTGAAGGCTTCAGCAGCTCTTTGTACTCCCCAAGTGTCTCCTCACATGCAAGAGGCATTCGACTTTCTCCTATCAGAGTCTTAGCAGGCAGATTCTAATGGCCCAGTAATCTTCAATGCATGGCCAAATAGTGAATGACATTTCCTGTTCTTTAAATGGCCACCAGTGAGCCTGATGTAACAGGCCCGAGTGCAGCAGCGAGCGGCTGCCTGCTGAACATGGCTAATCTCTTACTGAAGCTGTGGCTCTCTCTGATAGTGTACCCTGACTGCATATTCATATTTTGTCATTCACAAACAATTTGCAAATGTGTAATAAGTAATGAAAAACCCGGGGAACTTTTTGTTGGCAAATAGTTTACAGAGTATTTCGTTACACGTGACAAATTTGTATGCAAATAGTTGCCAGTATTGGGATTCCTGAGTCGTCTGCTCTTGAGGAAAGAGGCTGCAGGACAGGCGGCATAGTGTCTGCCTAATCACAGCTGGGGATGATTTCAGTGGTGTTTGGTCCCAGCATCATTTGGTAGAAACATCCAACAACAAGATTAAAGGGATCTGCTACCTGTACGCCTCGGTGAAAGCAATACAGAAGTGCAAGATACACGTCCAGTTTTCGGTCTTTACTGAGTATCTGATCCTTCTGACTTCCTCCTTAAAGTAAAAGTGGCTCACCTGGACTTGCAGACACTAAACCCACTTCTCTCTATTCCTAAGACTTTTTATTCCCCTAGCTTTTGGAAAAGTTGATACAGTTGAATAGCAGCGATTGGAGAGTAATTGCCATGACACCCTAGGTCTCAGAACACAATGGTGGAGTCCCAGCAAAGAGAGTCACTGGAGTTTTTTTGCCTGGGCCAAAGTGGCAGGATTTGGCACCAAAAGAAGGTCAGAGCATGCAAAATCTGTTTTCTTTGCTGAAAATAGTAAAAACTGTAGCTGCAGTAATAAGCAAGCCCCTTGTGATGTGATGTGTAAAGCAGGCAATAGTATAACCAGGACTATCAAGATCCTATACCAAATTAACAGAAAGAGCAACAGAGATGAGCTTAAAGCTGGAATGAAATGCCTCTGCAGGCTGCAGGGGCTGGCAGCCTGTGCTCAGGGCCAGCCTGGGCTGGGTTTCCTTGCCGGGGCCCTGTCACCGTCACTGCCCTTACTGTCGCCAAACACTCCTCTGGGGTTTGCGTAAGTGAAAGCTTGGCCAAAGGTCTCCTGTCTCTCAGGAAAACATCTCCCTTGCTGAGCTTTGGGTTATACTTTTTTCTAAAATGCATTAAAACATGTGCTTATAAAACATGTAAATAAAGCTGTCTTCTGGCTGGGGCTGGAGTGCTGTAATTTATGTATCAGTGCTATAGAATGTCTTTTGTAATTGTGTAATGTTTTGATATCATGAATAACATACTCAGCAGAACCTGAGTTACCCGAGTGCCCTGTCCATCTGACTACACACTCCTCCTCCTTTGCTCTTCTCTCTGTTTTCTATGGTCAATCTGTGTGTTCTCTAAGTAAGGAGAAGTCTTCACCTCTCAAGGAGTTTTCAGGTCGATCCCAGCCATGAGCTGCATATTCCCTGTAAATATCTCTGTGTGCAATGATACCAGGATGTGTACAAGTGTGTGTGAGGGACTACAGGCATGTGGGGACATGCAAACATAAATGCTTCCCAGGCAAGGACATGTGACAGCAGCTGGTTCTCCAGACCAGCCTTCAAAAAGTTTGCTGTTCCTACTGGAGAAGCCTGTTTCCAGGGATGCTGTGCTTCTGGGCATGTCCTTATAGATGTCATCCTTATCTCAAATCTTTCCAGAGCTGCTGAGGACTTCCCCAGGGCACTGGGAAGCAAGCTACTTTGCTTGTGGTAAGGCTTGCTGCCCAGAGGGGACCAGCCCTCTTCTGTAGACAGGTTACAGAAACTTTTCCCCAGTCTGCACCAAATCAGAAAGGACCCTTTGGAGTTTCCTTCCCTCTTTTCCCACCAGTTAGGAGGCATTCACAGAATTTCTTAACAATAAGAAAAAAAAGACTTAAAATGCAGCTCTGAAAGTATGTGTGTGGGGGGAATCCCCTGCTTGTCCGAAGGAGGAAACAGTAGAGACATGGTAACAATTACTGCTAAGCCTGTTTATATTTGTTCTCCCCAGAACATGAAGAATGGGAGTAAATACAATTAGTCACCAGCCACTGTTGGGGGTTGGAGGGTGATGAGTCATGGCTGCACTCATCTCTGTCCCTGCAAGGTCACTGCCAGCCCCGGTGCAGGGGACAGACAGCAGCAGCTCCTGCAGCCCCTCTCCTTGGGGACAGTGGTCCCAGGACTGGGATGTGCAAGGGCATCAGGTGGTGATGCTGTCACCCTTTCTGCCCCGGCTGTGCTGTGAGATGCTCACCAATGAAGGGATGGTCTCTGGCAGGGGGTTGGACTAGATGATCTTTCAAGCTCCCTTCCAGCCTTTCAGATTCTGTGATTATGTTGATCACTTCTCAGTGGGATCTCTCTGCTCTTCAGGGTGATGTTGTGCTGATGTTTCGGTTCGTGCTTCAGCCGTATGGAGGATTGGGCCACTTCCTCACCCCTGTCTGAAAAGTGGTGGCTGCAGATGCCACGGGTATAGAGAGGCAATCAGGCATGTCAGAAGAAGGGATCTGGAGGAATTTTTCCAGCCTGCTGTGTATAAAGTGAATTTTTAAAGAACCTGTTCCAATTAGTGACTGGGATGACTCACAAGCAATGTCTTACCTGAGACTTTCCTGCCCAGTGAGTGTGCAATGTTATCACGTGAGCATCTTTGGAAACCTCTCTGATTTCTCTGCTTTGCCCCCTCAAGGCAAACAGATGGAAGTTTAATCCTCTGCCCTTAGTGTCTCTGGATTGCAAAGCCTTTGTCAAAATGGAGCCTGAGATCTTAAAACCTAATGCTTTTTCCTAGATATCGAGATAATTGCTATGGGCCGGACACGAGGAAAATAAAGAAGCCAGGCTAGACAAATGGGAAATGGCAGAAGGAACTAGATAATGGAAAAAGTACTTCAAAATGATTTTCTTCATGTCTCCGTATACCAATTGGTTGCTAGGGCAAATGGAAATGAGCTTAATGGATTCTTCTCTGCTCTGAAGGTTTGAAGACTAGGTGAATTGAATTTCTGCCAAATTAGGGAAGAGTCTGGGCATTTCCTATTTAACAAGATGAGAGAAAGGCAAAACCAAAAGAAATAAGGTGTCTTTCCTTATTCCAGCATTCTAATACATTAGATGAGGTGCTAAGGACATGGTTGAGTTTAGTGGTGGGCAACGTGAGGTTGGTCATTGGACTCGATGATCTTAAAGGGCTTTTCCAACTGTAACGATTCTGTGTGATTCTGTGAAGCAGGTGGCTGTGGTGAAAACCAGGGTAACTCTCTTCCATATTGCTTCTTACTGGAAAGCAAGCCAAGTGTAAGTTGCACACAACCACGTACAGCAGGGAAGCAAAGCTTGAATTGCTTTGGGTTGGATTGTCCTTGGCTCGTGATGCTGTGGCTGGCTTTGCTCTGCTGTGAGAGACTGCCTTTTTTGCAGGAGAAAGCTGAAGGAGCCAACATCTCCTCCAGCCATGCTCTGAGGGTGCTGAGGTCCTTCTGCAACAGGTGTAGTGCTGGGGATGGCTTTTCCACTCAGAGGATGTTTGGAAAGCAGAGGCTCTCCACAGCCTGCCTCTGTCAGTGTGTGCTCACACCTGTGTCAGTGTTTGGAAGCCAGAAAAAAAAATAGAGGCTGTGCAAAGGTTTTTCCTTTCCAGGCTAATTTGTTGTACATATTTTATTATTGTAAATCTATTATCTGTGTAGGATAAAAAAAGGAAAGGATGAATGTAGGTGGATGTAAATCGATGCTTTCTCCTGAATGGGCAGAACAGTAGTCCTGGAGATGTTTGGTTGGATATGTGTTGTTGCAAACCAGCTCTGTGTCATGTACTTTAGCAAGACAACATCAATCTCTGCATCTCAGACTGTATGAGTGGGCATTTCCTTATGCATCAAGGCTGTGGTTTTATTTAATCCTCCTGTCTGTAACAGGAAGACACTTGTGACATTTGTAATTGGCAGCAGGAGGTCACATGCTTGCAGAAAATGTCCTGTTGAAACCACCTGGAGAGCAGTGCATGTGCAAGGGGATGAGAGAGGAAGGTCCTCAGGTCCCCAGACAGGAGCTACACGTCACCTGCCCTTTGGTTTGGTGATGGAAACTTGCCCTAGCAAGACCCTCAGGATTCGGTGGGCAACCACGAGAGAAGTGTGAGCAGCTAATTCAGGTGTTTGGTGACAAGGAAATGACCTTTTTCGCTGGATGGGAGATGTATGGTTGTTCCTGTGAAGCTGGATGTGCACTGTAAAGTGTTGTGTCACAGGACCAGCTTATGCACAGCTCCCAAGTGGATCAGTCCAAGCAGTGTAAAGGCAGAGATCAAACGTGACTTTACTTGAGTTGATATAATGTACATAGCAGTTAACCATACACACAAAACAATTATTAGGTGAACTACACAAATGATCAATGATGCTAATTACACTTCTTGGTGAGGGAGATAATAGCAATGCAAGAGAAAGTAAATACTTATTAGCTCTAAAGAGCATTCTGTTATCTGTATGAAAAATAAACACATTTATCTGGGCATCACCTTAATGGCTTAGGCTATGCAGAGGCAGTGTGCTTACTTCACCCAGATGCTGGCATGATTTATCATGTCTGCTGGAAAACACGAGTAGCTCTGCTGAGGCTAATGAATGTAAAACTGGTCTGAAGGGCCAAGTGGACCTTAATATTCACCTCAGCTGATGCCAGGACCAGCTTGCTACCTTCCAGCTGTGGCAGGTGTTAGGTATTACTTAGCAATATCCTATACATTATATATGTAATATGGTGCATCCTCCAACCCCTCTCCCTCCTGGCCATCTGTAACCCTCTTGAAGATCTCATTAGCTGTAATGCAAAGTCAAGGGGTACTTAGTTTAAGGGTAGGCAGGACATGCTGAGGGCCTCTGGAGCCAAGATGGCACAGGGTTTAAAGCCTCTTCTTTGAGATCCATGTGACAGTTTTGCTGAAAGCTGTTGTGGTTTCATGTTTAGAGGTGCTAAAAATCCCAGTGGTTACAGGGTGGGTGGCAAGTGCTAAACACCTCTGGAGGTCAGGCCAGGCATGGCCTTACTGGCCAGCTCTCTTCAACCACCTCCAAACAATTCCCCGATTTATTGCCACTGAAGGCTTCAGCCCTGTCTCAGCCGAGCTCCATTAATGGCATAATGAACTGATACAATGTGAAGTCAAAGGATTCAGAGCTAGTGTGCAGTAAACATAAACATATGTTTAGCGTTGGGTTATAAACTACTGTAGCCAAAGTGGGCAAGTGTTATAAACTTCAAACACGAAACAGATGCAAGTTAATTAGAGGCATGAAAGTGATGACAATAGAAGTGAGCTGTAGCAAGGAAATGAAATGTTAGTTTAGGCAGAAGTTGCTGCAGCTCTGCCTCACACTGAAAAAGCTTCAGTATCTGCTGAAGATGGGAGGGCATAGACATATTTGATCAGGACAGCCAGGCAAGTTTCCTAAATGCCAGAAATACAAATCAGTGGTATGAACAGATGCTCAAAGAAAACTCAGTCTGTCAGGCTTTTGAAAGCTGAGAAGTAGCTTACCATGAACTCATCTGTGGCTGAAGCTAGACTACAACACGTGTGAAGGTCCCCTGCCCTGTCAGTGATCAGCGTGGCCATGGGGAAGCAGATGTCCCCCTGGTGTGGGCATCCTCTGGGAGAGGGGGAGGGGGCTCCCTGGGCAGTGGGAGGGACCTCCAGCTCTGGTCAGGGGCTGTTATGAACCCAGCTGGTGCCATGAGCCCTGGTAAGAAGGCAGAAGTGCTTCAGCAAGACTAGGCAATCTCTGAGACTACAGAGCTATCCACAGTCATAGGGGATGCATTCTGCCTCTGCCTTACCTTTGGCTTTCTTCCTCTCTATCATTGTACACAGTAGATTTAGTGACTTTCTTCTTGCCAATAACTCTTCTCCCTAGGTGCTTATACTCTGCCCATCTGTCTAACATCTGAGTAGCCCTTAAAGGAGCGATTTGAGCAGTCAGTGCTGTTTTATTAGGATCTTCTGAGCTGGTGTCCTCCAGGGCCATGCAGCTTTTTGTGGTTTGCATGGGGATTGTGCAAAAGAAGAGGTGTCTGGTGTTGGAGGAAAGAGGAAAAAATGTAAAGCAAAGCCTAAACAACTGTAACTCTGAGGTAGCTACAGAAACGTTGGATACATTTGTACCCTTAGTCTAAGATGAGCAAGTGTGAGTGTGCCTCTTAGTCCTGTGAAAAGCTGTGCTCTGGCACAGACAGACTGTCTTTGTCCTCCAGGATTGCTCCTCTGATGTTCTGCCCTCCAACATTTTCTACACCTCTGCCTCAGACAGACCTGGGAGCCAAAAGGGCTACCCACAAAGAAGATGGTTTAAAATAGCTCTCCTGACAAAAAGAACATTGCTGTTCAGCCTCTCCTTTTCTCCAGCCCTCACTTCTCAGCAGTTTTGCTGCTGGATGCTAAGCCTCTGTGCCCAAGGCTCTGGGCCTCTGTTGCTGGGTCCCCAGCCCATTCCAGCTCCCTGGCATTGCCATGCACCCTCAATGCACAGCACATGGGGCAGAGAAGCTCACCCTGGCATTTGCCAGCTCTACCCAGTCCAGCCCAAGCCACAGCACCTTGATGCAAGCCAGGGCCTCGGTGAGATACTTGAGGGATCAGCAGCAGTAAAAGCCCTCCTGTAAATGAGAATTTCAGGTTGGGGCCTGAAACTGTTAGCAGTTTGGAAAGCAGCCAGTGGCTGTGCTGTCAGGGAGTGCTCAGGAGCAGTAAAACAAAACCGTTGCCTAATTACAGTTTCACCAAGGGGCACCGTGATGCTGGGATATGAACTCCTTGCACACAAACAGTGATGGGCAGGGGCTTGCCAGCATTGCTCGTACCTCCAGGAGATAAACGAGTAGCAGGGTTGAGGTGCCGCCGTCCAGACAGTAGACAGCTACGTGGCAATGAAGGTGAAATTACAGGCACATTTACTCACCCTGTACCAAATCACACGTGTCTGGGGCAGGGATTACACCCAAGTGTTATTCAGCCCTCCCTTCCCTGCAGGAAAAATCTGTGATTGGGAACCAACAGACTATGGTGGAGTAAGGAAGGAACAAAAAAGGGACTTCCCGCTATTTGTGGAAACTGAAATTAAAAGAAAGACAGAAAAGACTAAAAAGCATGAGCTCAGGGAAGGCTGTAATTACTGTGCAGTCAGGTACTTGTTGCAGGAAACACACTGACGCAGAGCTAAAGGGAAGACCTCGGCTGATGCAGTGCTGCAGGTGACAGTGGGGGAGAAGCTCAGACACTGCTGATGTTTTTATTTGGGGAATGCTTTTCCCCTTTCATTAAAAATGAGAAAAAAATTAATCAGGTTACTGGAAAGGACTATGTCAGCAGGGAATGGTGGGGGAAAGTGTGAGGGGAGGCTTCTGTCCACACCGAGCTGTTCCTCAGGGTCAGGTGCTGTGACTCCCATGGTGTCCTGGCAGGAGCTGGGCATGGGCCAGGGCCAGGTCTTGCAGCACGGGCATGGGCTGACACCAGCCTCCCATCTGCTTGTGCTGGAGGACATACCGGGCAGGAGTGGCTGGGAAGGACATGGTTGAGCAGAAGGGCAGAAGAGCAGAGCTATGTCTCCCAACTCAGACCCACCTGCATGGATTTCTGATGCTCTGAGCAAACACAGTAGGTTTGTTATGTCCTTCCTTGGGGAAAAATAAGTAGTTTTGTTAGCGCTTCCAGGTCTGTGTGTGTTAGGTAAAAGAGTGCAGCAGTGTCATATGTGACCATTAAATGGGGCTTCTTACCCAAGGAAGGGTTGCTGACTCGGGCAAGGAAAGGGACTGGAAATACTCTGCCACAGCAGCACAAGGTCATATTTCATTTCCGTATTGTTTTGAATCCCCAGGAGGCAGCCGGCAATCAAAGCAAAGCTCTAGTCTCTGAAGAATTCCCTTATTAAAGATTACCCAGCTCCTTTGCTGCTCTGAGATATCTCTTAGGAACTGCTCAGCTTACACAGAAAGTATTTTGCTTTGTGTATGTGGTCATTTTTTTCTCTTTGTTTGTTTGTTTGTTTGTTTTTTAAACTGAAAAATATCTTTCATCTCCCTACCATCCCTCCAGGTCAGGATAGATGTTCTTTGACATAAAAAGAGATTTTTTGCATGTTGAATTACACCTTCCTGACTTTGACAAAAAGTGACTGCAGGGCCATGATAATTGAACCGGGCTGATTTGGTGACTTATCTCCACAGTTCAGTCTCAGCAGCACTGCCCGCTGCAGAGCTTTGATAACTGCTGCTGGACACTCCACAAGCTCCACAAAGGAAGAGAGTTGAATCACCTTTCAGGATGCTTTTCTATCAACCTCGTATCTGCAGTTGGAAAGGTCAAAATCAAGGAAAAACCTGCAGCCTTCTTGAGAGGTCTGAATTCGGTCCATAAGCAGCACGAGTGGCCCTGAGGCTCCTCACCCTTTGGCTGCCCCACAAGCAGTGCCAGCACTCACATTGCTCATTCTGTCCTTGACTCCACTGATGAGAAGAATGCACAGGTTCATATCGACTCTGCCCAAACTCAGAGAGGACAGCTATGCTCATGAAGGCTGCTATGGGACTGAGCTTAAGAAGAGACATCGGGGAAAACAATAACACTACCTTCCTATCAGACAATAACTTGGCCTTGATATTAGTGAATTTGCTGTAATGGTGATTAACTGGTATGTTTTGAAAAATATATATTTTTTTCACTTGGAGAAATATGAAAAGAGCAACATTAAATAGCTTCAATTTCTTTCTATGACAGTCTGAAAGCATAAATGCCCAGGCTCCCCATGACTGGATTTAAAAGCAGCCTGACTAGGAAGAAGTCATTTTATTTTCAGCCCAGTCTCAAGGGTCTCTGTGGTAGTGAAACCCTCTGCTGCGTGGCTTCTCTCTCCATGGGCACCCCGGAGCTCCCACTTCCTCCTGCCACGTGCTTGAAGATAGACCTGAGCTCTTAGGGGTTTTTCCCAGCCTTGTGAAGCTTATACATGCAGGGACCATACTCAACAACGGGATTAGGTGACACACTGTTTAACGTTGAGTTACCTGTTCAAAGTGAAAAGGGTTTAAAACCCAGTCCTTGTTACTACCAAGTTCTGTGCTAGTTGCCTTCACGTCATGCATCTCCCCAACAGGCTGGCCTTTGGTGCACATTTCTAAGGAGGCTTTGCCTCCAAAAGCTCTGTTTCTGCAGAAAGAGAAGAGCACAGATCTGGCTGGCATCACCTCTTGCTTGCCAGTGGGGTTTCAGTGCTTGTCTGGAGTGAGTTGCCTCCAGGGCCACAGGACTCAGGTGGAGGTTTGTGTTCCCCACCCATCACTTCTCCCCTTTGAGTGACAACAAGGGGATCAGCCATATCGTGGCTTTTGTTGCTTGACTGCTTTGCCCTTCAGGCATCACACCTTTCCACAGCTACTTCCAGGTTGTCATCAAATGAGTCACAGTCACTTCTGAGCCAGACTGGGCTCATGCAGCTCAAACAGAGAGGCTCCACATCTCAGAGCCACTTCTGCCCAAGTGTCTGTGCCAACTTTGGCCTAACATGAATGCCAAGAGCTGAGATTGCATCTGCTGGCCAAGGCTTTGATGTAATGTTCGCTGTGCAATAAAGCTTCTCTGATATAAACTGAGTTAAAGTAACCTGGCCCCAGCTGAGTATAACAGGACATGTTCTCTGCACAAGCTGTGTTACGCTTTGACTTAAGAGTCCAACAGCTCTTAATACCTCTCCTAAGCTTTCCTGTTGAATGTTGAACAGTAGAGATTATTTAACTGAAGTAGCTTTGAGAGATTTAAAGGCTCCAAAGACTAGTTGACTTTTAGAGGGAAAAGAGAGTATTTAAAACCGAAGCAAGGGTTACTCTGAAGGTTCATTTTTTATTTGAAGACAGCTCAGGAATGATTTAACAGGGTTAACTTCAGAAAGAAATATCCTGAAGTCCTATAGGAGACATATTCTTGCAAGATTGCCAGCTAGTTTATAACTGAGATTCCTCATGCTCTGTGGGGGTAATTACTGCAGCTGGGTTGGAAAGGCTTCGGTATTAAAACAGCAGTCATTGAGCTACCGAACACAGGCTGAAATCCACAAGGAGATTCTCAAAGCCTGGGCTGATTAGAGCAGAATAAATCTTGGACTGGATTGCCTGTCCCTGCCTTAATGTCTCACACGGAGGGGGATACGGTACGAAATAGGGTAGGCTGGTGTGAGCGGGTCATGCATTTTGTCTGAGAAATGAGCTTTCCTTTTTCTGGGAGGCTGCCTAGAAGAGTTACTTAAAGTGAAAACCAGAGGTAAGGAATTCAGCACCAGGTTGTTTAATATCCAGTAGCAACCTTTCTTTCTCCACCAGCCATGAATTCATTTAAACAGCTGTAACGTCCTCAGAGCCACAAGAGCCAAGTGACATCTTTTAAGTAATTCTTCCTAGGCAGTTGCTTACATTCAATAAACCCAGCCCCAAATCTATGTGCTTTAAGGCCTGTCAATGCTCCTGTTGCCTGGGTGGATGCATGGAAAGGTGGTTTAGCTTACATGCCTTTGCGGGGCATTACCCGTCTCCATTCTTCCTGCCATGTGGGCTGAGTGCTCGCAGACTCCTGGGCTGCTGAAGTGGCAAACCTGCCTCCAGAGCAGCTTTTCGAGGCGCTGCTGCAACCCTCTGCTCCTACTCTCCTTCTGCTCTGACTTTCCATTGCTGAAAGCAGGGCCTGGTGTCCCCGTCATGAGTGCAGAGATATTTTCTCCCTCCTTTTGATTGAAAGGTCCTGCAGGAGGTGTAAAGGAAAGGGAGAAGCTGTGACAGAAGCAAACCCTGACATTCCTGCTGTGCTCAAGGACTGCGTCTGATTGACAGGCTGTCTCCAACACAAACATCATTCTGGCCAGCTTCACACTGTCCTGGCACTGAGCTCGGTAGCCACCGCCGTGACGAGCAAGCAGCAGCTCCCTGGCTCTGCATCCTGGACAGCCCCATGGCTGAGTGGGTAAATAAAGCTCCATTTCATCAGCTGCGACCTCCTGGGTGTTTCTGTGGTTCTCAACATATTTTGTCCTGCACATGAAAGAAAGAATGAATGGTCTCTTGGAGATGTATACAGTGCTATCACTGTGGTAACAGAACACTTTGCCACGATCTTGAACTTCTTTATCCTCCTATACCTGTCGTAAGGACAGATTTGCTATTATCCCTCCCTTGAGGAGGGGAATTTGGGGACAGCACAGCGAAGACAGGACATGAGCTGCAAGATTTGAGGATCCTGAGTGTAGATGTGCAAAAGCAATGGCACTGTTTCAGTAAATGTATTTGCACATCAGAGCTGGCAGCCGGGAGTTACTGCGTAGCATGTTGGGATTTGAACTCGGAACGGTCCAAACGTAGAGATGTGAGTCACACCACTTTTTTTTCAACCCCTGCTGCAGTGCTTGGTGCTGGTACATGTGTGATTCAATAGTACAAGACAGATACAAAACACACAGTTTATCTGGATGTGGGCATGGTCTTGTTAAAGCCTATGTAAAGTGGTTTTTTTTTGATTGAGAACATTGGTGAGTTCTGCCATTTCCAGCTCTCCGTAGGCCAAGAATGGTGCTAAGCTGTGGCAGCAGTGCATGTGCTCTGCCAGAGTCCTTTTGTTAGGGATCTTTAGGGCTTTAAAAACATTGTCTCTCAAACAAGAAGAAACAGAAGTGAAAGGTGAAGCAATAAATGTTTCTGACAAGAGCAGTGGGGTCTGGAGAGTGCCTGTCTTTACTCATCCCACTGTGAGTCTGGGGAAGCAGGAAAGATTTACAGCATAATGCATCTACAGAGCCTGTTTCAGGGTCCTCATTCCTACTTTTCATCCCTCACCCAGAGAAAAGATGCTTTCCAGGTTTTAAGGTTGTGATTTTGCTCTTGGCAAAGCCCTAAAGAGCCCGGCCACCTGGAGCCAGACCAGCAGGTAGTATCATCAGCAGGGCTCTAATGGCATCGAGATTGCCTTGAAATTGTAGCTGGTGAACAGCTCATTCTCTTGCTCTTACTGTGGAATTGGGAAGCAAGTCATAACAAATACATGTGCCTGAACAACCACTTATTCTCAAAAGCTGGAGCAATTATGATGACTTGGATTTGTTGGCTATTGGATCCCAGGGCCATTCTTGTAGAAAGGAAAGGGTTTTTCCCTCCCAGCTTTCTGGAAAAACTGGGAGTGCAGTGCCTGCCAGGATAGCTGTCGTTTTTATTCTTGTCTTATAAAGTTTGGCAAGATTTTGCAACACTAGGTTGGGTTAGGAACTTTACAACTGGAGTAGGTGCCTGGTCCTTCCCTTGAATTATAATTAGAGACAATGGGGAGCATTTGGACAGAAGGCCTTTTTCTATTCTTTGTATCAGAAGATTTTTGGATGGCAGTGTGCCAACTTAGGCTAAATTTCACTCAGGGAAACATCTCAGATCCATCCCTGACAAAAAGTGTTCTGCAGAAAGGCCGCTGACTGGGTGGGTTTGATTGCTCCCTGGTGGGATGGGGCTGTGGTCCTGGTCCTTTGGGTCAGCTGCCTCCCTACTGCTTTGCTGTTGAAGCTGTTCCTCTCTTGCTAAGCAATAAAAATCTCAGGGAGAAGGAAAATTGCCCATATCACATCTCAGGGTTGATGGTGACTCTGGTGAAACATCTTGTTCTCAGGAGCCCTCATTATGCTGCGTTGACTTCGGCAAGTACTATTTTTACAGGCATGTGGAGAGCTTTGGTTTGGTTTTTGTTTTTGGTTTCTTTTTCAAGCAGATTTCCCAAGGTCTCAGCTACACTCTGTTGTAGCATGAGAATGTTTTTGAATGCTTACAATTGTTTACCAAAGAGGAAACCCGTTTCTTACCCAGTTCCAACTCTGCCTGGAGCTCTGTGGAGGCATTGCCCCTACCTCCCAGAACAGCTTCACCTTCTGGAAGCAGCACTGGCAAACCCCTCTATGTAATGGGATTTTTTTTTTTCTCCTTTCTATTTTTTAATCTTCAGCCTTGTCATGCTGCTTTGTGAGCTGCAAGCGTGATGTTTCCTATCCTTTTAAAAAGAGATTGTTCACTGAAAGATATAAAAGCGTAAACAAAAAGTTCATGTTTGCTGGCACAGTTTTTTAAATGCAGACATCTGGGTTAGAGATGTGAGAAAATTGTAAAGAATTTGGGAAGGTTCAAAGGCTCACGTTATTAAAGTTTTAATAATCTCCTTTTCTGCCTAGCCCCAGCCCCCTGCTAGTCTTTGAATCTTGAAGGAAAATGCCGTCTGAACAAGATTATAGTTAATTAGGGTAGGATCTTCTCTTTGAAAGCCTGTAGGAAGCTGTCCTGCCTTTTTATTTTTCAGACTAGAGTGAGCCGTGTGTAGGAGGAGATACATGGCAAAAAGCACTTGAGTGCAATGTTTTAATTTAAAGACTCCAGGGGCTCTGTTAAGTTTCTATAACGCAGACGCTGGTATTTTCACAATCACTTTGTTATGTAATCCCCGGAGAAATAATTCACCTGAGGTGAAATTCACACCTCGTAGAGGGGCCGGGGAGGGCTGACAACAAACACGAGTGCCCATACACACAGACCCCCTGTAGACACCCGTGCACAAAGCCTATGGTGCAGCCCCTCTGGGAAGGCTGGGGTGAGTGCATGGGAATGGAACAGTCCCCATCCCCAGTGCCCTTCTGATCCTAGCATCATCGAATTGTTTTATTGGAAAAGACCCTTAAGATCATAGAGTCCAACCATTAACCTCACACTGCCAAGCCCACCACTAAACCATGTCCCTCAACACCCCATCTACAAGTGTTTTAAATATCTGCAGGGATCATGACTCCATCTCCTCCCTGGGTGAAAAAGTTCTTTCTAATTTCCATTCTAAACCTCCCCTGGAGCAACTTCAGCAACTTCAACCCATTTCCTCTGGTCCTATCACTCCTTATTTGTGAGAAGAGACTGACCAATACCTCCTTACAACCTCCTTTCAGGTAATTGTAGAGATAAGGTCTCCCCTCAGCCTCCTTTTCTCCAGGGTAAACAACCTCAGTTCCTTCAGGCACTTCTATTCAGACTTGTGCTCCGGACCCTTCACCAGTTTCTTTGCCCGTTTCTGGACATGCTCCAAGCACCTCTTCTTGTAGGAGAGGGAGAGGACGAAGCCTCTGCTTTGATGGTCATGCATAGCTTACTGTAGGGCTGTCTCCCTTGGGGTGAAGGACCCCACCTTTGGGGGTGCAGCAGGAAAAGGGGTTGGTGGCTCCATTAGCTGGCCTTGCAGCACCGTGGTGCTGTGTGCTTCTTGTGGTATGAACCTATCTGTCACCCTGACTTAATCTTGCACTTTGACATGTGTTGTGTCCAGCATCTCCCCAGCAATGCTAGTGGAGAGCCCATGGCACCTGCTTGCTGCTCATGTGCTCTCACAATGACTGTGGGGGCAGCTTGCAAATGCGAGAGATCTGCACCGCTCTCACCCATCCCCTGCACTGCTGGCTCTTGCTGCTCTGATGGCTCTTGTGGCTCTTTTTCCCAACTCTGCTCCTGCAACTGCATGCTCAGATGCTGCTGCAGCCATGTCTGGCATGTAGGAGCAGGACTCCTTCATCTGCAAGAAGCTGCTGAGTCTTAGGAGCACAAAAATAACAGTCTAGTCTCTACATTATGTCACTCAGCCTGCAAGAACTACAGGCAAGAGTGTACAGACAACCTGACGCTGGCTCTGTGTCTGCAAGGGCTGTGCTGGTCAGAATTCCCAGTTAGCCCAGACAGGACCTGGGAGCTGTAAATGATTCTTCATGGTCTCAGCCTCAGCCATCACCAGGTGGCAGGAGGTTTAGGGCTGACAATTTGTTTTATAAAAAGAAAGTGTATCTTTTTTTTTCCCCCCTCAATTTGCTCTAAAAAAAAAAGTGTCAGTTATATTTCTGGTCTGTTTTGTTTTTAGTGCTTGCAAGATGTCCCAGGGGAGTTTTTCTTTTTTTTTTTAGCAAAATAAGGCGTTAAGAACCATAATTTCCCTAACACAACAATTCTATATTTATTTCACTTTCTTTTTCTTTACACTCCCTGGCTCATAATGGCAGTGCTTTTCCCCATCTCCTCCTGTCTCTCTAGTCTGCTAACAACCCAATTAGTGACTGCCCAGAGCATGAAGCATTCCTGGCCTTGCTGCTGTTCCAGCTAGTCATTAACTAGGTGGAGAAGGTCTAACAAAAAATGAGGGAAAAAAAAAAAAAAAGAAGTGAATTTGTTTTTTAGAAGTTAGTTGAGTTTTACAATGTAGAAATAGGAAAGGTAGTAAAAGAAGGGAAGGGGGGAATAAACACATTGCCAAAATACTAAGTCAATTAGCTTACTCGAAGGGCCAAGATTTTTTGATGTAGTCCGGACTCTGAATTTGCTCTCACCAGTAAAACACTTCCAGAAGGTCCAAAGACCAACTATATGGCTTTGCTTTACCCCAAAGTATTTTGGCATCCAGGCCTAACCCCATGATCTTAACAAGGATATGCTTTTGTATTTTGTGTTATCACTGTATCTTGGATGCTTTATATTCCTTTACTGGGGATTTGATCTACGCCTCGTTTTCTGCAAAATCCTTTAATGACTCTGAAAAACAACGTTCCTCAGCCTTAAGAGCCTGAAATCAAACATTCAAGACCCTCACAACCAGCATCCATTGTCAGTCTTCTGAACTTTTGTTTGGGTGTCCAAATACAGTTCTTCAATGTGAGGCCACCAGCAGCACTCCAACTCTGCAGCACAGACAGGCCATTTAGCAGGGAATGGTGCCCGAGGAGGGGCAGTGATGGGACAAAAAAGAGCAGCCTATGGCTCTGAATATCAATAGGCAATACTCGCCCTGGAGACACACTCCAGGGAGCATGCAGGGTGACTGATCTGTGCAGCACCTAGAGCATTGCACATGGACAAGGGAGGATGTTTTTAGGAATGTTATATTATGGAAACGCCAATCAAGCAGATCAGGACTCCATCGCACTGGGCATTTACAAGCAGAAGTGGACCATTGTCCAGCTTCCACCTCATTATCACACAGGAAAGCTGTCATTGAGAGGGGTCTGATGGGAAACTTCCTAAGAAATTTAGAGTTGAAGCCAGTGTTTACTTAACATAAAGTAACACAAAGAGCCCAGGTTTGCTCAATTAAGGCTTTTCAAATGAGAGAGGCTGGATCACTCTCCCTAAGCATAAACCCTCCCATCCCTGAGGTATATTCCCACCTGAACCTTTCAAAAGCAGCAAAACCCCGGAGTCCTTGCCTTTAGCTATCCAATCTCTGAATTAGCTGATGGCATGGAGCCCAGAAGTAGAAAGACCTGTTTGCACTGATTATCCTAGGTGTCATTAGCAGGATTCTTTACAAGCAACTCCCTCCTTTGAAGGGCAGACATCCCCTTGCCTGTGGAGAACGACTGCAAGCACTGGCTGCCAGATTTATCCTTTCTTTACAACGACCTCTCCACTAAGTGTCACACTTCTTTGAACTGAGTGCTCTCAGAAAAGAAAGCTGAGTTTTCTGCTGCTGTGTTGTCCTGTCTCTTTGTCTTTTGATGGCATGGTCTGTGAAATAAAACTGGAAATAATCCATTGTCAAAAGGATTCTGTGACCCAAAGGTGCTAAACACCTTCTAAGTGAATGCCTAGAGCCAGATGAGGTGGCTACAGGGAGAATCTTTACCTGAAATTTGCATTTGGAAATTCTGATATGAAGAAGCTGAAGAAATGCAATGGTGCATTTGTCAGGTAGCTCTCTTCTGAAAAGGGAAGGTACAGGTGGTTGCTGCTCAAGAGGAACAGAGGTGGGTGTGATGTTCTGCAGCCTGCAGCTTTGCCCTTGGCATGGGATCGTCCCCTGGGAAGGATATAACATACCATTAAGTTCCTCTTTGTTAGAATAATGAGGAATAGTGTTTCTTGAAGTCTTGCTGAAGAGGCTATAGACTGTATGGACATCCTTTCCCCCTCCCCACCTTGTTACCTCTAAAAAAGCCTTATACTAGCACACAGTAGATGAAGAGGTAACAAGCTCAAGAGTGACAAGGAAACTTATGCACATAATCCTTGCTAACTTAGAGCAAAGTGTAGAGTTATTTCCAAATGCTGGAAAACTCATCCCAGTTTTTCATTTTCTGTGTAATTTTGCACTATAATGGGATGACAACTGTACCTTCTTTTCCTGTTGTGGACTATACAGTGTGTAAGAGATTGACCTTTTATTCCTATGGTATAGAATAATGCTGTAGTCAAAATTTGTGTCGTAGCAATCACTTGGATCACATCTACACAAGTTTCTGCCTTAGTTTAAGTGTGCTGTGTCTCTGGGACTAGTGACTGGTTACAAGAAAGTGCTCTGCACTGCTGAAATTTCTTCCCTATGGCTTGAAAATGTAAACAGGCTCTGTTGTTTTAAGGAGTAACACACTTTATCTGACTAAAATGGAACAAAGCCTTAGGCACATCTTTGTAAAATAGGTACACCATCTCAGTACTTATCAATACCATTCTATTAAATTAAGGAATGTGCTGTTTGCCCTGTATCACACAGAGATAACTGACAGGATTCAGTTGTTTCTTTGTAATATTTGGAGCTAAGTAGAGAAAAACGGTATAAGAATGTTTGAAAGAGTAATGGTTTTTTGGGGGGGAGAAAGAGTGTGCAGTAAATATAGGTTAGTTTTTAAAGGTATTTGATATGTAAAATTAATGAAATAATGAAATATGGGCCAAAGAACACGTTCAAATTTTGCACATTTTGTAACAGTTATTTCTTTAATGTGATTGTCCTCATAGGACAGGAAACTCAGTTCATCAACCTGCTAACAACTGTGTGAGAGACATAACAAAACACTCATCATTTTTACCTTCATCAAATGCATGAAGGGGAGGTCAAAAACACAACAAATGTTCTTACAGTGGTCATTAAAAATTGCTAGATGATGTTGAAGAAATGCACACAACAGAGTTCCATAATTCAATAAAAAAGGACTTCTCAATGGTATTAATTGCAGGAAATGAAAAAGGAGGATGCTGAGGTGTGTTCAAGACCTAGCCTACATTTTGAAGGCAGGCTATGTTAAAGAAAGGAAATAATTAACCATGAAAGGCACCAAGTGGTTTAATAATTGTTATTCCAAGAAGGAAAGTATCATTACAAATAGGACTGGAAGGAAAAGTTGGATAAATGTATCTGGAGTCTCCTTTGTGCAGTGAGCTGATGGGGCTACACTCAGGAAAGATCCATCCATTAGTTGGTTTGCTAGGTACAAGAGAGGTAATGTCAGCAAAAAATTGAGGTAAACCAATAGGAAACAGGAATCTGTGATGAAATGTTCCCATTACAGCATTTTTCAATGTATAGTGCCTGTTCATCTCAGCCAGCTGTCCCCAGCTGACAAGTTGGTGTGCACGGGCCTGTCCTGCTCTGGCCCTGTGCTCACCTCGGTGTGAGCTGCCTGGATTGGTGATCTTGGTCCATGACACCTCTGAAGTCAACTGAAGCTCAGTGTTTGCAGGGTGCCCCTTTACAACTTAGATTTACAACTGCTGTAAGAGGCAGCCAGGGAAAAGGTAATTTAATTCCCTCAATGTATAATGTACCTGTGGGAAAGCAATTTGGGGTGGGTGGGGGGTGGAAAGAGAAGAATATGGGAATGGTCACTTCACAGAGCATTATGATGAGTACAGTTTCTAAACATGAGTAGAGGATGAAACAAGAACAGGTGAGATTTCACTTTTTCTGCTTGTAAATGAAGTGAAAGAATGAGGACAAGAAAAAGATGAATAGCCTGAATTTGCAGAGAAGACAATCTGAGAGTCCTCCTTAGTTCACTCCCATTTTGGTGCTTTATGTTAGACCAATGACGGTCAATTAAACTAAAGGGAAGCAGCCATAAAACAAACAAGGGAAATACTTCAGTACTGAAATGATGCTTGGTCTTATGGAGCAAACTGTTCTAAGGAACTGCTGAGGTGCTGAGTTAGCAGAGTACATAGAAGGATTAGGTTTTCCAGGGAATACTCAGAACATCCAGGATGGAAATGTTCAGGTCCAGACAATCAGGGTGGAAATGAATAAGGACTATGAGCAGTTGTGTCTGAGAGGTGAAGGAAGTGACTTGCCATCAGCTGGCAGTGGGGTCTCCTGCAGCTTCCCTCAGCATTCACCTGGGGGGCATCTGCTCCAGACCCTACTGTGATGGGATTTGGCACTGCCTGTACTTTTGGTTTCTCCAGCAGGAAAATTCATCTCTTCCTCTGAGTAACGAGAGTGCAAATCATGAACAGGAAGAACTAACGGCTGCTAATGGAGAGCTGCTTCATTTAAACCATCTTGTTCCAAGCCTCTGTTTGTTTCTTCAAGTCAGATTGCATAACCAGCAGGGATGGAGAAACCTCAGAGTTCCTTTGGATACAGTGTGGAGCTGCTTCATTGCAAAGTGCATTATCTCTTTAATTCTTTTAGTCTTTATCTACCTTTCTGGTATTTCACATCAGTTTTGAATTAATTCCAAAGCTCATCTGAAATTGCCATATCTGCCTAATCCTGAGTACATGCAAGTGCTGCTGCAAGGAAAGAAATTATTTCGTTCAAAGGGGAAGCAAAATTAGGCATAGCTTGCCATGCATTTAGATAAATTTCTAACTAAATTTAGAAATGTAATTTTACTACCTGGAAACTGGCTGGGAAAGAGCAGTTTTCTTTGTGATATTTCTGGCAATTAAACAGCATTTTTAGGCTTCTGAATCTGGCTAACAGGGCTGCATGAAAATTTAGAAAAGGCCATGAAGCAGATGGAACTTTTCCAAACCTTTGCAATGTTTCCTGTTCTATTGAATTTTCATCTTCCATTTTTCTAAATGCCTTATTTTGTCTGAAGAAGCTCTCATCAAGGTGCTGGGTTTTCCTGAAATGGTGTGACAGAGGGGCTAAATGCAAGTTTAGAAAAAATTAGCCTTTAGAAAAGACTCCAAGATTCTGGCTTTATGTAACTGAATGGTGCATAAAGACCTTCATTGTCCTGAGCCAGCACAGATAAGCAACTGCTCTGCCTCCTCTGTCTCACCTTAAACCAGCTAGGTTAATCCCAGTGATCCTGTCCTCACCAGCCAGTACAAGGATTTACTGAAGAAGCAAAAGGACTCAGTGACAGAGCTGCATGGCAGGGGACATTTTTTTGGCATCATTCATGGGTTCTTTTTGCAAAACGGTTGCAGGCTATCCTCTTTCTCCTTGCTCCTTCTTTGTCTCTCTCCATGTTCCCTGGTTTACTTTTTGCTGCTCCTTTTTTTTTTTTTTTTTTTTTTTTTTGTTGTTGTTTTCAGTAAGAGACTGGTCTCTTGGTTCCCAGGCTGGGATTGGTTCAATGGTACATTGATCAGCCCCCCATTGCTAAAACTCTGGTCCAGAGTTCAGTTGCACAGATGAGCATGCATTCAGTTGACTTCAGTGACATTACTCTGATTCTAACCGCTGAGGACCTCCCTATAATTCCATTGAACAAAATCTAACACATGTAAAGAGTGTTGTTGGGTTTTCTTTAAAGCAAAAAAAAAACCCCAAAATCTCTTTCTGGCAAAGTATATCCGTTCTAACCAGCACTGTAAAAATGCAGTTATTGTGGACTTGGTCTCATAGTAACAACAACAATAAGGCTGTGGTGAGAGCTTTGGAGTCACTGGTGATGTTGAAAACAGAAGGAACACATCCTGTGCCTGAAGGAGCGCTCCAGCCTCATTGGCACCCAAGTCCAGCAACACTGCTGGAAAGGCCTCACTGCCCTTGGTGGAGGTGACCAACTGAGCTGTGGGATACAGATGTGTGTGGTCAGCCCAGGCAAGTATGAAGAGCTCTGGCCTGAGAGCAGATGGAGATAGCCCTGAACAATGGGACTGGCAGCAGAGGCTGCTCCTCGAAGAGGCCCTTACAATGCAGCCCTGCTGCCCCAGTGCTGCGCATTGTTCTCCTGTGGTCGAGGCCCCTATTCAATTAGCGAGGAAGAATCCTTTCCCCTGCTCTGTCGCCGCTTGATGCTATCACATTGGTCCTTGGGTAACCACAGTGGTTTGACACACACAGCTCCAGTTGTGAGATGTGCTGCGCATTCATGTGGGCTTGCTTGGAAAGGGCCTGTGGACATCTGGTCTGAATATCCCTCCCATTCACATCCATGTCCCCGCCACTGCCTGAGGCACTATAGAAATCTCATGGGGTTGATATTGCATGCAAGTCTGGACCTTGGGGAGCAGCTTGTCCCTTCCCTCGTGTGACTGGTGAGGAGGATGGCAAGCATGCTGCTCTGGCGTGGGCAATGGAGGGCAGCCAGGCGAGTGCATTGTTCCTCTCTGCAGGGCTTTGCTAGATGTCTCTTCTTCCTTCCCACCCTGGTGGCAGGAGGAACCAGCCCATCATTTCTCATGCAAACATGTAGCGTCAGACCTGGGGATTGCTGTTGCTGCTTCAAGTCCAGTTTACCCAGCAGGATCCTGACTGATGTCTGTGGGAACTAATGCTTCTGCATACAGGTTTTAGCACAGAAGATGATCTGTGGGACTTAGACAGGACAGATATAGAGCTTGGCTTTTTCTAACCAATCCATCACACATCATCTCGGATAGTGATACATTGTCACATTTGTTGAAGGAAGCCTGGAAGAGAACGTGTTAACTCTTCTCCTCCTACTCTTTGTGGTTTAATGGGAAGACTGAAGGAAAGTTAGCTCATAGAAACACATTGTCTTAACACTTGTATTAGGATACGTGGCTTCTGTTGTGATGTTGTCAGCCCTGTGGCTGGACAGTCTCACATTTCCTGGATGTGAAACTGCATCTGAACATTACAAAGCTTGAGTTATCACCTCTTCCCTTTTTCTCTTGCCCCATCTCCCATGAGTCCTGGTAAAAGCTGGTGATAAAGAGACAGGCTGAATAGGGAGCCTTCTAACAAAGAAGAAAGAGGCTACTGGAGCCAGGGACAGGTGGTGTTCTAGTGCCAGTAAAACCTGTGCCTGTGAGGAGAAAGATGCTGAACACTGGGCAGAGGAAGGACAGGAGGCAGCAGAAAGGTAGGACAGAGAGCAGAGCACCGCCTCTGATTTTATGCTTCCCTTCCAGGAGCAGGGACTTGGCATACTTGATGACAGAACTGCATAACAAGAAGAAGAGCTACTGAAAATCATCAGATTTGTTATCCTTTCTCCCTTCCAAAAGTGGTTTCAGCCCCTCTGAGGCTTCATCCGGAGTGCCATCTGCTCAAAATCATCACATAGACTAGTCATGAGGTCTCCTATAGATGATGTTTTTCTGATGTTAGGACCCTTCTATCTGCTTTGCTTGTTTCTGTTGGTCAACATTTTTTTTTCTTCCACAGTTAACACTGTGAGGTGCAGGTCCAAAATCTATTGGTCTTGAGGGAGACCTCTCAGCCTGGTCAGGTTTTTAGTCAGGGTCACAGAGCACGAGAAATCATTCTTATAGAGTGCTGGAGCCTGCAGCCACAGTGATTCCCTTGTCTCCCCATTCCCCACCAGATTCTCTGTGGCTTGGGAAAAAGGAAAGGTTTGGTAAACTTAGAGAAAATATTCATAAAGTTTTGTGCAGAGAGCTGAAGTCTTAGGGCTTTACAGTGAATAAAGTGCAATTCATCCAAGCTCCAGTTCTGGCTAAGGAGAAACTGTGCTGTTGTGAGGTGCGTGGTCAGGCCAGGTCAGATGAATGTCACTCAAAAGCAGCAATGGGAAGCTGTACCCTCAGTGTCTGGCATGTGGATAAATGGTGTCACTAGTTTATTCTTCATAATAATTACATGTTTGTTCTCAAAAAAGATCAGTGGCTGACTGGTGGCATGGCAACAGCCCATGATACTGCCATAGAGGAGACTTCGGTTTGGGGGAAGTGAAGGAGAATGTTGCCTCTAGGAAATTAAAAATTATAACTAGAGCCTACTTAGCAAACGTCTGACTACACCCTTGTAACTGCACCACAGTGCATCACAGCAGAAGAGCTCCTGTTTAAATGTCAAATAGCAACTTTTTTCCGTGATGGATTTTATAAGTGAATGGAAAAGTCTGTCAGCTACAGGAATTCTTTTTTTTGTTGAATCTTTTTTGTTGTTGGTGAAACCATTTTATTTTCATGGGAATATGCTGTGTTCAGTGAATACTTCTGAAGAAGCTGAAGGGTGAAACCATTTTATTTTCATGGGAATATGCTGTGTTCAGTGAATACTTCTGAAGAAGCTGAAGGTGTTTCAGCTCCAGGCTAGATTTATGTACAGAGTTTCTCATCACAAAAGAAGTCTGAAGACACACATTTGGGATATGGCAGAAGCAGAGTGAGGAGCTGTGCCTGGGTTTTCCTTAGTCTCTGGTTGCTCTGAGATATAGATGTTCCTCTGTGCCTAAATGCCTGGCTGTATGATCAGGCAGTGTTCTCCAGTCTCCCCCTCTGCCTCTGACAGAAATGGCAAAAGTTTTGTTTTTCTGAGGAGTCATAACAATGCTGAAACTTAAAACATGCCAGCAGGCAGATGATGAGCTTCCAGCTCAGTTCTCCATGAGGTCTTTGACTGTGGTTTCCCAGTCTAGGAGATTACACGGTCGTTATATTTTTCCATTTAGTTTCATACATGGAATGGTTAAACATCACTTGGAAACCCAGAGTCAGTTTGCTTGCTTTAGCAAGGCATAATAGACAAATTTCATCCCAGAAGAGGCTTACAACTACTTTAAATTATGATATGGGAATAACTGATGGTTATGACCTCTAGAAATGTCAGGAGAGTCTCAGTTTAGTTTAGGAGTACATTATGCAGCTGTATCTACATATAAGTGAAACAAGACAAAGCTGGAATTAATGTGTGAGCCATTAGGTACAGCTTCCCCCACTCCTCTTTATCTTTGTCTGGTTTTAGACTTACCATTGAGAGATTCATAAAAAATGTGTGCTATGCTTCCTGAAGAAGATAAGCTTCCCCAGGCCCCCTTTTTATATAATTGCTCTTTAGTGAAATTAGCCTGGCTGAAGAAAGTCAACAAGGTACAACTGAAGCTTTTGTGGATTTTGTTGTTAAGACCTGCTTTCTAGTATTTCTCCTTGCAATAGTCTCTGTTTAGGTAAAGAAGTGGCACAGGATGGGTACAAATGTGCTCACCCAGAAGTGGGCAGAATTAACATGTATGTATTTACCCTCACTCCTCTCAGCAGTCTCTGAGAGACCTACCAGGGTTTCTATCTGGTGACATGTTTTGTGCACATATCAAAATTGGAAGGAGGCAATGAGAGTTCAAACCATGGAACAGGACAAGAGTGTAATGTATCACAACATGCATCACCTTTATATTTCTTTGGATTGCCATGGATATTTGGCACAGAGAACTTTACAAGTTCCCTAAAATTAAAATCTGTCTCATCTGGGAGGCTGCTCCAGCACTCAGCTCTGCTGGATGAATGGATAAGCTTGTTATGACCCTCTTAATCTACTCATGGCAAGTGTTGTCTTTTGGTTTAAATATTTCTCCCCTAGTTTTCATACTTGCTCAATCTCTGTGTTTCTAGATGATACAAATGCTTCTTATTTCCTTTTATAAGGTGATGTCCAGTTTTCCCCTCAGCCTAGTAACTTTCCTCTTCAGCATGCATTAATCCAGCACAAATTCTGGGCACACAGAGGTAAGTCCTCAGAAGACTAAACAGAGCAAGAAGTTGGGCCAAGGACTCCTGCACAATTTACTGTCTGCATGGTTTTTGCCCATATTAATTAGCACTCTCTCAGGCAATTTTTGGGCTTGGTTTGGGAGCTAGCAAAGTCCAGGGACTGCTTCTAAAAGGCAGTTTGAACTTGACTCTTTGAAGACAATGTGAGGATCTGTGCCACGCTACTTGGCCTCCAAGACAGAGAGCAGTCCCTGACATGTGTTCTTTTAGTAGCACACACATAGCCTTGGGATTAAAACTGGGCATCATCTTCCTGATGAGGTCCTACTAGTGCCTGGCATTTATTGATTTCAGCAATACTTCCCTTCCTGTAGTGGAAATACTTAATGCTATACAGCATTCACCTTTTCCAGCGGTCAAGCCACATTGCTGGCTTGTCATCACATACATGGTTAGCACAAGTTCCTACTCATGATTTCTTAAGTGCACACTCTTTTACCTTATACAGTAAAATTTCCCTCCATGTCTGTTGTTTCTGAAGAATATTTGTCTCTTCTTAGGCAAAATCCTGCTGCTTATCAGTATGGACAAGGCTCCTCAGCCATCAGAAAGTTTCATTAGATGTTCTTTGGTTAAGGAAATAAACAGGATTGATAATGACTCTTGCAAAACTCTGCTAGTGATTTTCTTCCTTTCAGCTCAACCCATTGTCACCTCCCCTTTAGCCAACTCCTTAAACTACTTTGCAATTCTTATCTTAATCCCCACTTTCTCTACTTGAACTAATAGTTTCCATCTGGCAGAGTATCAAATGCTTTATTCAAGTCCAGATAAATGACATCTTCCCGTACTTCCTTTGTCTGTAAAATCAGATAAGCCTATTCTGGTAGACAGGCAGAAGCTGCCTTTGTTACGGTTAAGTGTAATTTTATTCTAGTTTTAGTTTGTGACTTTGTTTTTAGTTATTCCTTCCCTCAAAATCATTCTAAACCAAGGATTTACTCTATGGAGCCTGGGTGACATTTATAGTATATACAATCTTTTCTTTGTAGCCTGCAAGGGGACGACTTTTCAGTCCATGTTGTTTTGAATTATAGCCGATGAAAACCTGCTGCCCAAGTCCCACCCCAGCACTGCTAAGGCCACGATGTCAATATCTATATACCTGAAGCATAGTGTGTTGCTTCTATGGAGCCTGCAAGCTCACTGAAGGATGAATTTTGGTATGTGTTTCCAGTTTGACAGTCCTACCCGAGGACACATGAAGGGCTTGTTGTCCTGTGGGTGAACATCAAGAAGTACTGATGTGAGGCCCAGAATACTGCCCACTAATAACTTCTGCACCTCATTGCACTTTCTAAGTCAGGTAGTGCCAATTAGACTGTTACACTTGTATTTTCCTTTGGACTGTCTATGAAGCAGACTTAAGTTAATGCAATGAGTAGCAGATGTGGAGGCACATAGGGACCAGAAAACTACCAACACAACCTGAGTGACACTGGTGAGTTTGTAGACCCTGTGCTGACTTTTCTGGTGCCATTATATATATCTGACCCATGTAAATAATCATGAATTGGCTTCTAATTTACCTTCTTGGACTCCTCAGCTCAAGAGGGACAGAGCTGGAGAGAGACCAGCACAGGGCCACCAAGATGATCAGGGGACTGGAACATCTTTCATACGAGGAAAGGCTGTGGGAACTGGGGCTGTTTAGTCTGGAGGAGAGTGAGGGGGATCTTATTAATATTTACAAGTATCTAAAGGGTGGGTGTCAGGAGGTTGGTAAATCCCTTTTTTTCCATGGTAGCTAGCAACAGGACAAGGGGTAATGGGATGAAGCTGGAACACAAAAAGTTCCGTTTAAATATAAGAATAAGCTATTTCACTGTTCAGGTGAGGGAGCCCTGGCACAGGCTGCCCAGAGGGTTGTGGAGTCTCCTTCCTTGGGGGTCTTTAAGACCCACCTGGACATGTTCCTATGTCACTTGATCTAGGTGAACCTGCTTCTGCAGGGGGATTGGACTAGATGATCTCTAAAGGTCCCTTCCAACCCTACCATTCTATGATTCTATGAAGTTCAGTGTAATACCAAAGCACAGTGAGTATATGAGTTTGGTGCTGGTTGGGGTACGTTTGCCTGCACCACCATCCTAGCTTCAGGTCTGATGCATGTATCTACTTTTGGCATATAGGATATAAAAATTATTGTGGTTCTAAATACATGATCTAACAAATGTCACTGCAAATAAAAGCAACCAAGGTGGAAAAGCTATAAACCTATTCCATGATTGTTACATGCCTCTAAAAGCTATCTCCAGCAGTGAAGAGAAGGTTCCTTGTGTGTAGATGAAGTTTGCACTCAGGAGTTAAGAACAGCAATTAGAACGCTGTAAGTACACTTATTAACTTTCAGCTGCTGAGCTGTGGTGACACACGCTGCCAGTAACAACTAAACTAATACTGCTCCAGCTACCTCTCTGTTTTCTCTGCTCTGAACAGATTGGGGTACAAAAGGAGTGCTAAGCCAGCCTCACTTGTACTATTTATTTTCCTTTTTGCTGATGTGCTTATTTTAATTTTTAATTATGAAAGTAGGATTACTTTGAGCTGAGGGTCTGTGCACTTGGGGAAAGAATGGAGATGCTTGTGAGTCCTCTCTGCTCGATCTGCAAAAGGCAAGAAAGGAAAACTAGTTCATGGGTATTATACAGCAATGTCCTTACATGAAACTTCTAAAGGAGTCCACTCCTCCTTTGAAACCTTCTAGGGACTTTCAGACTGGTAAAGGACTGCAAACCCCAGCTCAAGAGTAAGGCTTTGTTCACAGTACTTTCAGCTTCTTTCTGTGTGCTTGCTTATTTATACAATCTCCCTTATCTTTACTTGTGTGCCTTGCCATTTCCTTAAGCTCACATCTCTGCTTCTTGACCTATTCAACTTCTTTCTTTCATGACGTCAGTGTATTTTCACATTCTCCTTCATTCCATCCCAGAACAAACCCCAAGTTTTCTCCTGCATGCTTTTTTGGTGATTTCTCTGTGTGTATTTTGGTTTGGTTTCAAGAAGAAAGGAAGATCCATGACATGGATGGTTTTGATAGTTCACGCTGCTGCACTGCGGATCAGGACTAGGAACTCCCATCAGAGGACCTGTGCCCTAAGGGAGCCTCCTGCTCTGACTGGCCCTGAGCCTCTTCTCTCTGCAAGTGTTATGTGGATATATGTGGTGTAGCACGTGTGAGCACATTTGTTATTCATACTTAAGTCTCAGATGCAGGGAAGGAAATGCTCTGAGCCAGCTCCTCACCTCACAATGCCTGCGTCTTGAATCTGTGGAGCACCAGTGCACTGCTCCAGGCTGGGACAGTGGACCAGGAGGGATGCTGTCATCTCATGCTGTATCTGAAGTGTCTGAAAACACTGCAGACCATGTCCATTGTGTGACCACAGGTGCACACATCTTTTACGTGACCTTGACAGAACTGGTTACCCACTCCCAGGCACTCAGGCCTCTGCAAGTGAGGCTTTGATTGTAAAGCATTCAGGGGAGCCAGGACAACTGCTAGACATTTTACATACATTTTTACAATTTGAAAGCCATGCACAAGCCTTCATTTTCATTTTTTAAAGCCACCTTGAGGGACAGCAGGATTTTGACTTCTCGCCTCACACCATGTGCTTTGTAGTATGCAGCGAATTCTTGCCTGTCCTAGCAGATGGCAGGCAACTCCCATCCCCCAAATACAGTGGAGCAGAATTAATATTTTAGTACTTAATTTTTCTCTTAGCAATTTAGATCTGCCATATGAACTGCTTGCTTTGATCACTTGGGGAAAAAAATGCTGATAAAATAAATGAAAGGAAAAATCTTGACTTAAGTTTAAAAACAACTTCCTTCTCATTAGGCTTTCCACGGGAACCATGTATCATATTTATTTAAGCATTGAAGAAAATATTTAGCCTATCCACAAAGGTTAAATAATCAGCTGATAAGATTTGTAGCTAAAGTATGTTTAAATGTACTCATTAAACATATTATGTGTTAGGTAATTTTTCAAAAGCTTTGCTTCTACATGTAAACCGTTAAGAAGTGGAAAGGAAAAAGTCAAAAGGAACCAAAGCATTCTTTATGAACAAATACAGTTGTACATTGTATAGACTGCAGCTAGCAAGAGTCAAAAAGTCAGAATAACAAGACCCAGAAGAAGGCTATAATGATACAATTTATTCTTCAGCAGCAACCAAGAGAACTAACCCCAGCATTTTGCTCTAAAAAAGGACTACATATTTTAGCTTACCGTGTAATTTATGTCTATAGTAATTGAAGAGAGAAGGTTGAACGTAACTTATAAAAGTCTCAAAGCCTGTGGAAACAAACTTTTCTTGGTGAACCGAATTTACTTTCCAGCTTTGGCAGAAAGTATTTTTTCATTTGATTGGTTTTACTGGTATACAGAATGATTCCACCCTGCACTTGTGTGACATTAAAAAGTTACTTTTGTTTAATAAATAAAAAGAGGACCTTTGAGAAATAGGCAATTTGAAGTCTGTTTTCTAGAGTCTTCTTTCCCCGATTTGAAGTTCCACTTTAAGCAGAAGCCAAAAATGTCAATCACTTTATCTCAAAGCATCAGACAAAAAAAATAATATGTCTCTTTGCTTAAACAAACCTTTTCCTTTGAAGACTCCCAGCCTGGTCTTTGCAATGATGTGAATGACATCTCTGGGCAAACAAATGAGTGAAAAGTCTCCTTTTTTTTACACAGACTGCAAACTTGAGAATTGAGCTCATGAGAAGGAGCAGATACCATCTGGTGGGTCTGTACTGAAGATTAGATTCTGCTGCTTTATTCCCAAAGAGGCTTGCTCTTTAGGAAATGACAGTCATTCCTTTGGTGCTGTGCCTGATGGTGGACAAGAATCTGCAGTGGGACCAGTAAAGGGTTAAGCTGCTTCTCTGTAGGTGTGTGACAGGATTTATCGATAGAGCACTGTAGTAAGAATTAAGAGTTCAATGCTATACAAAGGAAACAAGCCCTTAATCATGCTCCTGTTCAGTTGTTATTGTGGAGTTGCTTGTTTCTCTGTTTTGGGGCAGATATTAGAGAGGAACAGCCAAGCAGGTCTTTCTCTCTTGGAAATACTTATGCCAGAGTCTTTTTTTCCTTCTTCCTCCTTTTCTTGGTCGTGCAAACAGCTGTATTTATTGTGTCAACAAAACTCAAATGTCTTTGATCACACTACAGTGCACTTCTGGTCTTTTGTTGTTGTTGCTTTATGGATGCATGTCTGTTACAGGCTCAGAGGTTTCTGGAAGAAAGGATGATATGGGGTCTGGTGCAGTGTAAATGGACAGCCTCAACCTGCAGGCATATGGACACCACTGAGGTAAGGCTCTGACAGTAATATCTAGAATATATTGTTAGTCCTGGTAAAATGGCAACTTTATCCAGAGTTGGATGGGTCATGCAGGCAGTATGGGTTATGGATCTCTACAATGCCCCTGCTTGTTTTGATGTCTTCAGGAAGGAGGAGGTAGTTGTGGATCACCTTTGTCCATTAGCCTGGCAAGAAATCATCACCCAGCAAAACACAGTTCAATGACCTCTTTTATTGCATGCCATATAGACATTTTATTTTTTAAGAGCAAAAGCATTTCTTCAACTCCTGGGTTTTGTTTACTTTTGAAAATCATTATCTGTCAGCCTTGGTGACCTTTTTTCAGCATTGCAGCAGTGTTGTGACGTTACTCAAAAAACTATTTGGAAAAGCTGGAGGGACAAGCGGTGCCTCTGCCCGTGCTCCAACACAGCTGCTCCTTGTGGCTTTCAGTCCCACTTGTAGGCCTTGTGAGGCAAGAAAGGGTTAATAGGGAGGTTTCATAATATTTTACAGCACAACAATCAATCATGGGAAACTGACTGTCACGTGAACCGCTTCCTCGCCCAGCCTTTAATGACCTTCAGACCCACTCTGAATCACAGGTCATAAATGCTTAAGTACCTTGGCAGCTCTTGGACATGCTGAGGGCCCTCAGAGTACCCAAAGCAGAATAACAGGGAAATGTTATGTACACACAGTCTGCATCCATACACATAAACAACATTTTAAATGCAAACAGCAGAGATCACGGGTTTGCAAAACCTGTGTTGGTTGATGTGAAGGGGGCTATACAGTATCTAATCTGACTGCCATTTGTTGCCCGAGGAAATGTGTTCAATCCAATAGTGTTATCACTGGGATTTAGCTCTGCACAAAATGTTGTCTTTTCATCAGAAAATTAGAAGGCTTTTCTAACCACAACCTGTATGCAGTGCAGTCTAGTTAGTAGGTGTTCAGATTTTTGTCAAAAGCTCAAACATCTCAGCAGAGAGCAGAAACATGGCAAAAAGAAGTCCAGTTATGTTGAAGACAGTTTTTCACTGGTAAAAAAGTTAGACAGAAATCTCCACATGTCTTTAAGCTGTGCACAGGCTATGATATGATGTAAGACATTTAAACGTTGGTCCACCGACGTCATTCTGCTGACTGCTGTTTCATGGGCGGCTAACACACAGAAAGAAAACTATTTAGGATTATTTTCTATCCAAGCTCTTTGGACAAATCCAGTGAGACACCTGAACACATGTTTATAACATTTTGGCATAGGAGTTGAGCCATTGACTTTAGTAGTGTAGCTCACGTTCTTAGGCTTCAGTGTGTGTCGGAAAACAGAGAAAAGACCCCTGTATTTGCAGTCAAAACTTCAGCAGAGCATGTGGACTAAAACAATACTACTTGGAAGAGTTGTTTGGGTTTTTTTTGTTTGTTTGCTTGGTTGGTTTTGAGTTTGTTTTTCTTTTCACCTGGTTTGCAAGATGACACTCCTGCCATCCCTGGACTATACAACAAAGTCCATCTCCCAAAACTACGAATTCCACCATACATTTCAGAGAAAGCAAAGTGTTAACCCAGAAATTATAGTCAAGATCCTTCCTCCCTTTCCCCCACTTTCTCCTCTGTTCCTTTTGACATTTGAGAGGAGCGACCACAACTGCATACCATTTATAGATTTGCCTGATTAAAACCAGTTTTCCCTATAGGTCACATCATGTACAAGACACAAGGTTTTTGTCAAGAGAGCCGCTACTGGCAGAAACTGTTTTGCTGCTATTGCTAGTAAGAAATTAGTAACTAGATCCATGTCCTGTTCTACGCCAGCTTTATAATTACACTATTTCAGTGGTAAGCCAGGCATTTGGGCCAAGGGTAATTTAGAAATTCTAGATTTCTGTTCAGTTTTCCTTTTTATGTTCATCTTTATTGCAGCTATGTCTTCTTGCAACATGTAATCTTCCTGCATTTTCCTTCCTCACTATGGTTTCTGTGACCCACTGTCATAATATAACAAATGCATTTTATTCAGCCCAGCTCTGTGAAACCATAGGAAACAATTACTGGCTTGAAACAGCATTATTTTCTTGTTCTTTATGTTTCTGTCCTCAGATAATTAGGCATAGCTCACACGGCGTTGTGCGACTGGCGGGGCAGGATTTAGCCATTCAGTTAGAAATGCTTCTGCTTTCCTGTCATTTCTGTCTTTTCAAGAGCTCTGTGGAGCCTAAGTGACTTTCTTGAATGCAGTTTTTTATAACCTACGAGACTGTGGTTGGCTGGGTTATCCTTTTGGTGTGGTAATGGTCCCTGCAGTCTTTACTTGGACCATGATTACACAAAGTATATATTTGTCTTTTTCAGCTCATATATGCTGTGAATGTCCTGAGCTAATGGTATCTCTGAGATGTGGTTTTTGGAGCACTAGTGTGTTCATTATGTAGTGTTTGCTTTCTACAACGAAACATAAAGCCAAAAATAAAACTTGCCCATTTCTTTTTGTGCAAGCTTTCCTTTCTCTGCTCTTTATCATTTTCTTGTTCCATTGTCTATTCTGCAAGGGGTTTCATTTTTGTTTTGATGTTTTTTTGACCACTGGAAAACAGACTCTGCAAGGCCTCAGTTTCAGCTATGGGTCTTCCAAACCTTATGAATTTCAACTGAATCATTTTTCCCACTGTGTGTGATAAACTGAAGATCCATTCATTGCTGACCATATTTCTTTATAACCTACCTAGAAGCCATAGCTCCTCTCAGCTCCGATGTGTCACCACCACCAAACACCAAAACCACTTTCCCATGCTGAATAATGATTTTGTTGATGGGAGTCCCAAATAACTACCTCGTTTTTAGCCATCTTTCTGTTTCCTCTGGGATGCATAGTCCTGATGGGGTATATAGAGCACTGTACATACAGTCATTCATGTTTACTCTTCCAGGGCAATAAGGAAAAGAAAATATAAGTCAAGTGAGGTGACTCGTGACCTCAGTCCTCTGCAGAGAGCCTTGTCTTCTCACGCACTGCTCATCATTAGAGCAGGCGGTGCCTTCTCAGCAGACAGATCTTTCCTCAGCATTATGACGTTATATATCTCCTGGTAAACATATCAGCTTTTCTGTCTGTCTCTTCTTCCTCCTGTCACTCAAGTGGCTCTAGGATTTCCATGCCTCACAACATGGGGACGCATAAAGCAGAGACAAAATCTTCAACAGTTTCCTGTTGCAACCTTCTCCGTCACACCCCACAGCAACTCTACCGTACCACTTCCTTTCTTCTTTAAGCAAATGGATTAATAGTTATTTGTCCTTTCTGCAAATTAATCTGTTTTCTGAGGCTCAATAGCTTTTTCCTGTCTTCCTATTCATCTGAGTTACCAAACAATCACACTGTGAATCGTGTTTCCTCAGTCAGTCCCCGGACTGCACTCGCCCTGGAAGGAGATTCATTGAGACACTCAAGAGTGATCTCCTTTGCAGAGCTGTTGTGGAGCCTAGTCCAGGAAAGCCTGTATTTAATAGAAATGTCTGCTAAGGAAAGATTACCACCCCAGCTTCCAGGAAGCTTTTTCAAATAACCTGGGATATTGTCTCCAGAATGAACTTTTGAGGTGTTGTCCATCACCAAGTTATTGCTCCTCTTTATACATTCTATTCTTCTGACTCCTAGCTAATAGACAATAAAGTCTACTGTGCACTATTTACTGCCTACAGGTTTCAATTTTCAGCATTCTGCTTTTGTTTCTAAGTACCTGGTGTCAGCATTTTGTCACCCCTTCCTGAGAGATGTGCTGATGAGGGGGAACCTGTACATTTCTCAACTATACATTTCTCAGTTTATGTGCCCTGCCCCAAATTATTTACTCAGGCCACAGGTTAGATTCTCAATGGCTGGTTTCTTTTTCCAGAACAGCTGCCATGCTTGAGATAATAGCAAGACTCAATGCTCAGAAAAGCTCTTGCTCTTTCTTACAGCCAGGATGATAGTGGACAGTTTGTTTTACTTTTGTTTATATATATCTGCAGAGAGCTGTTAACATGAGGGATGTTCTGGCAGAGGTAAACAGGAGGGGGATCCATCCTTTTGATTCTGTGACATTTTAGGATAACTTTGGCATCTTGGGGGAAATACTATTACATGAATGCTCCATATGCACTGAGTCAATGAGAAGGCAGGAGCGAGGAAAGATGTGGCTCCTCTGTTAGGATTTCTCCTGAAATCTTTTCCTCACAGAGGAATTTCTGTCAGACACATAAGTAAAGAATATCTATCTGAACATTTGTTTATTTTTAGTGTCATTTAAACTGTTATCATTTGAACTAGTTTTTATCCCTTCCAGGGCTGGAGCTCTGTTCTAATATCAGCAAAAAGAATAGATTGTAGAATGTAAAAGCTGCACTATATGTGTTGGCTGTGAAGAAGGGAATATAGTGTGTTCTAGTGAAACACTTAGCTTTTAATTTTTTTGCCACTTCAAGGAAATTTGATGAGGCTGAACTAGGAAACAAGCTGAGCCATTAACTCAGATGATGTGTAACGGGGAGGCTGATGCTTTCAATATGTAATCTCTCATTAGTCTTTTTTGGTTGTTGTTCTTTCCTATAATCCTAATTTTTACTTAACTTCCCCACATACCAAAAAAGGCAAGCAAAGTTATGTATCTGATTTGACCCGAGCAGCTCTGCTCTGCCTTTTCAACTCATGACTGATCAAACCAAATCTGCTATCTCTGGCACGGGACCTCAAAGGCAGGCCGGGGTCTACGGAGCTGCAGGAACTACTGTCAAGTGTTCACCCAACCTCTGCGACTTTACCCCTCCTCTTCTCATAAGGACGTGTACCCTGAGATCAAAGACCCTTCAGTGTTTTTATGGGAAGTCAGCTGGAGGCATGGAGGCTGAATTGGGAATACCAAGAAAGCTCCGGATGCTTTCTGGAGAACTTGTCAGCTGCCTCCGCAAAAATGTGTCTGTCTGCACTGATGAATCCTTCTCCCCCTCTTCGGCTTCTTCCAAGATCCCTGCTTAATATAGAGCTGTGTTTCAACAACAGTATGATAAGATTTCTCTGATGGTATTATGAGGACGTGATATGGAAAGAGCCAAATTAGGAGAAGGGATAAGAAAACACATCACTGCTATCAGGCACAGCTGTGTTGCTGTGTTCTCTTTGCTTACCCTCTCTGTGACACTTAGCAGAAG
This sequence comes from Urocolius indicus, assembly GCA_013401255.1. Lineage (NCBI taxonomy): Eukaryota > Metazoa > Chordata > Aves > Coliiformes > Coliidae > Urocolius > Urocolius indicus. The sequence goes on from WBNH01005326.1 coordinate 67,718, forward strand.
GGACTGGTAGTGCTTCTTGTCTTGGAAAGACCAGTCTTGTGCCTTGATAACAGGACATCTTGCTGCTGTTGCCTTTGTCCCCAAACACGGCCAAGCCACAAGCAGCATCCCAGAGAGGTGACAGTGGGGCTTGGAGGCTGACAGGCTGTTGGGGCTGCACTCAGCCTCGTTCCTTCCTCATCTGCTTCCCTCTGCTTTGGGCTGGTGTGGAAACAGTTGTCTCCATCTGATTCAGACTTTAAAAGGGACAGTGAGAAAAATAAAAAGGGTTGGGAAATGCTGAGGTGAGCTTGATCAAAGCAAGGGAGAAGTAAAGCAGACTATGGCCTGGCCCAACATGGAGCTTGGCTGCTGAGCCGTGGCATCAGCATTGCTCAACTTCAGGGATTGCTTCAGTATCTGCTTTGGGCAAACTACAGTAGTTATAGATGGAGCCATAAATGGAGGGTGCTCCAAGCACAGCTACTGCAGATGGTATTCCTCTTTCAGTCCCCAGGAAACTCAATCCAAGATTTTATTACTATTGCTCCCAGGTATTTCACTATATATAGGGGAAAAAAGAATTTCAACCCCAAAACAAACTTAAATCTAAGCTGGTTGGTTTAATAGGTACCACCATGCAACTGAACTGTATCTTGCCTCACTGTTTTTGTAGTTGCAAGAGAACAGGGTTTTTTTTTTCTTCTTTTTTTTTTTTTTCTTTATGAAGGTAGCAGGAATGAACTGCAGTGTAAATTGCCTTCTTGACCACTCAGGGGACTAGCAAAATGTTGATTGCTTTAGAGAGGTCATTTACTTGCAGGGTTAGAGTAAAGCTGCAGCTAGTAAATTTCAGGATACCCTAGGGGTGGTCCTTTTAAGACAGGTAAGGACGTAATGTGATGGAGTCACACAAGTTTCACTGTATTCTTAAAGCTGGATAAAAATCCTAATGAAAATGTAAAACCAACCCAAATTGTCTTTAGGTGTGCTGCCATGGGGGACTGCTGCCCTTGAACTGATGCTGGGCTACTGCTGCAGAGCAGCAAATGATGACTTTCTGCTGAAATGCATGGTTTAGACCCTGAAGTTTGAAGTGGGATAAGGAGAAGCACTACTGGGCAACAGACCAGAGAAGATTTCTGAGCTAGAACACATCTTCTTCAGCTCAGATGGGTTTTATTGTCTCGTTGCAGATGGTATCGAAGAGGGCTGCCTGTCCTTGAAGTCGGTGCTGCTGATCAGTGTGTGTAGCTGTGAGGTTGCCTGTGGCCTTAGGCCCTTGTTGCTGTGGTGCATCTTCTGTTCTTCCCTTCCCTCCCTCCTGTCTCCTCACTGCCCTGATGTCCTTTTGTTTAAATCAGCTATCAGCTGCCATTTTGGAAACTAAAAGCAGCTCCCAGAGCATTTGCACTGATAACACAGTGTGGGCTGTGATTAAGTCATTTCCTCCTGTATTTATTTTTATTTTTTGGCTAAATTATTTTTGCTGCTTGCTGTTTTGTCCATTCAATAACCCCTACATGTCTTTTTTAGTCCGTGCTTTTAACCCTTTCTTCCTCTCTTAGCTCTGCATCTTCATTTTCTACAATGCACCTAAATAGCATTGACTTAAGTCACACAGTCCTGGTGAGAGGACTCTGCAGAGCCTTTCCTCTCCAATCCAAAGCACAACTCTTCGTGGCCCTGCTCTTTGTGGAAAGCACATCCTGCTACCCAGCCCTCAGTGGCAGAAATTCATCCAGATATTTTACCCCAAACAGAATGGGTTATTTATTGACCACAGAGAAAGGGTTATTTTCTGGGACTCCAGATAAGGCTGGGGCCAGGAAACAGCTTGCAGTTGTTGCTTTAAATTCATCGAGTCTTTATTATAGAGTTTTGTTATTTCCTCCCCTGTTATCTTCAGGGCAGGGGCTGTCAGGAAGGGGCAGACTGGTGAGGGCAGTTCAGCCTCCTTGAAACAGTCTTTTCCCACATCTTCACAGTTTCACTGAGGACAGCAAGCTGAGCTCCAGGTGCCCCCATGTCTCCTCTCTGGCAGCACATGAAGAAAGTTGTCCTTTTCTCCCCACTCAGCCGAGAGGGCTCTAAGAGCTTTCTAATCAGCTCACTGTCAGCCTGTTTCCTCTCATCATTTAAAACGAGCCTGTACTAGGTTTACAGCTGCCAAAGCTTTTGCTTGGATTGAAAACACAGGAGCGTTTGAGAGGCAGGTCGTAACTGCCAGGGCAGATTCTAAGGAGGCAACAGTCTGTGGAAGATGGGCCTTTTCCTCTTGTCAAAAATACTCTGGATGAGAAATTATCACACTGGCTAACAATTTTTACTTGCAATTATTCTCTTTGAAAATCATCTGCTTATTTTGTTGCCTGTTGTCAGATATGTACCTTTGTAAGTGAAATGACCCAAATATCAGTGTAAATAGGTGAAATTCCTGTAGGAGGTGAGTGGTGTCAGACTTTCTGCTTTATTCATGCATTCGCAGGAGACTGCAGGTTTCTCCTGATGATGTTTTTAGAGACCTCACTGGTGTCTTGGTGCTCAATGCACACAATTTGTTGACCTGTTTCTGCGTATCCAAAGACGAGTATTGGCATGAATGATGCTAAAATATGTCCTGGCTATGAAGAGACAGTTCCAGCTTTTTTTCACAGGTGTACAGGATGCCTGTCAAGATTATTAAAGCCAAGCAAAAATTTGCAAAAAAGAATGTTGGGAGAAACTAATTTTGGCGTCGGTCTGATTTTTCAGAGAGGATGTAGCTCTCGTCTTCAAAGCAGGCCTCCAAACCAATGAGTGGTATGTCCTGCACAGCAAGTCAGAACAACAACATGCAAAATCACCAACTCATATGAAAACCTTGGCATAAGTTATTAACCATTAATGCAAACACGTAGCCATTACATTCAGCAAATTTGACATCTATGACATGTCTTTGTAGCTTAGACATATTACTGAGTGGATACTACCTTGGGGTATTCAACATGAAGCTTTCTTCTACCTTTTCTTTACTCCTTTCTTCCTTCACACACAGAGTGAAGGTGACCTGCATTGGCACAGAGTAAGAGCAGGCATCATGTTGGTACAGTCCTTTGGAAAACCTTTGTCAATGCTTGTTGCCAGGAGTGAACAAGATGGAGATGGCCGACAATGGCCTTTCTTATACATTTGGGAAGTTGTAGGTAGCTGTGCATGGATATCAGGATCAGCCTGAAGGACCAGCTGGGGTCAAATGTGGTCTACACTTCTAAAAGGTGAAAACACCTGCATCTATCCAACATTGGATGTACAAGACATGGCTGCTGACTTGTCCTGCAGTTCCTTATGCACCCTTGGTGTGGGAAGGAGACAATGTGCAGGAGGGTGAAGGACACCAGAGGGGTCCTGGAGGGTGTGGAATACAAAGGTGGTGGGGGTCATGGTGGCACAGGGTTGGGATTTGAGGTGGGGTGATGTGGAATAATGTCTCTTGGGTGTAGGCTGCATGGGCTGGAGAAGGAACAAAAGCAAGTCAGCTTCAGGCAACCCCAGATTCATAGGTACATGAGAATGGCAGCTTCATGTATTTTGGAGCCACTTAGGATCTCCCTTCAGGTCTTGCTGGGAGTTGTGCACCTTCTAAACTGAGCCCTACCACTTAGTACATGATTTTAGCAAAGTGTTGTGGTGTTAGAGCCCTAAAATAAAATCCAAATGCCCCAAAGATGGTACCTGTACAGATTGCACAGCAAAGCTTGGAAATGTGGAGAGGAGTTCCTTGTATTGCCCGTTTTCAGCCTTCATTAGGAGAGACATGCTCTTGAGCAACGAGCTTGTTGTGGGCAATATTATTCCTAACACATTCTGTTCATATCATATTCATGTAGAAAAACAATTCCTTTCTGCTGCCATTGACTTTTACCATCAGTTATTGAATGTATTTGATCTTTTACGTTCTTAATTTCATGAAAATAAAAACGGATATATTTGTCTTCTGGAAAGTGTTGGACAGCTTCAAACACGGAAGGTGCACTGTACGCTGCAATCTGGGGCTTACACAAGAAAATGCTGCAGCTGAAAATCCACCCTGACATAAAAATGTCTGGTTTTCAAGGTACTGTCCTTTTGCCCTACTTTGGTTTTCTGAAAAATATAATATCTATAGTAAGTTGAATTTTAAAATGATGATATCAACAGTAATAGGACAAATTATGATGCAGTATTTGGGCTTCATTAGTTTCTTTAAAGTACTTCTTTCACATTACAAAATTTCATTTAGGAAAACTGGTTCTGTTTTTTTGATGTGGGTTAATTCCCCTCCACCTATGATTGCTGAGTTTACCATGTAAAAAGACACAACTGTTCTTTCTAACACCAGACTACCTACAGGACCAGCAAATTGGTTTAATTTCTTCTGGTGCTAGAAATACATAAGCTTTAATCATGAATCAGATACACACCCTCTGAAATATGTTAACTCATCAAAGCAAAAGTCCCACTAGCCTTTAAAGAGAAGTCTTTATTATACATGCTATATAATACCAGATATTTATATTATATAGTTTGGGTTTAGTTAAATAGTTTGATGTGTATATACAAGTGTTTGATGTGTGTATATGTATATACATTGGTTTCGCTCCAGGTGTAATGCTGACCTACAGGAGATGGGGATGGGCCATCTGACGTTCTCTTTTAGCTTTCTCTAGAAGTGTGGAGAAGTAATGCAGATGCTCTGCTTATGACAATTCTTCATGGATTTTATATTTTCCCAGTTTCAGTAATGACTTGAGTTTATTCAGGTTCATCTGTGACAGTCACTGTTCTGTGGAGCGAAGCAAATATCCTTTGTTGCACCTTCCCTTTGCTGTGTTACAAATGAAGCTTACCGAGGATGGAAGCAAGGATGAGTAACCTGGAAGGAATACAGAGACACTGTCTGAGTATCCAGGTGCAAAGTTAGGAAAGCCAAAAACCAAATGGAGTTGAATTTGGCCAGGGATGATAAAGAAAAGGTGGCAAAAAAAAGTCTAGGGGAAATGTAGGCCTGTTGCTGAATGAGGTGGAGGTCTTGATTACACAGGACATGGAAAAGCCTGAAGTACTGAATGCCTTTTTTGCCTCAGTTTTTGCTAGCAAGACCAGCCCTTGGGAATCCCAAGGTCCAGAGACCAGAGGGAGAGGCTGGAACATGTACCCTTAATGGAAGAGGACCAGTTCAGAGAATACTTAAGCAAACTGTATGTACATAAGTCTATGGACCCTGATAAGATACACCCATGAATGCTGAGGGAGGTGGCAGATGTCATTATAAGGCCATTCTTGATAATCTTTGATAATGGCAATGGTGAGAAGTACCCAAAGACTGGAGGAAACCAAACACCATGCCTATCTTTAAGAAGAGCTAGAAGGAGGACCCAGGGAACTACAGGCTGGTCAACTTCCCCTTGATCACCAGGAAGGTTGTGGAGCAGCTGGAATCCTGGAAACCATTTCCAGGCACGTTTAGGAGAAGAAAATAATCAGAAGTAATCAGCATGGCTTCACCTAGACGAAGATGTGTTTCTCCAACTTGATAAACTTTTACAATGAAATGACTGGCCTAGTAAATGAGAGGAGACCAGTGGAAGCTGCTTACTCAGACTTCAGTAGCGCCTTTGACATTGTGGATGTATGGGTTGAATAAGCATACAGCAAGTTGGATTGAAAACTATCTGAAAAAAAGTGGGCCCAGAGAGTGGTGATCCACTCATGGAGCCTAGTTGGAGACCAATAACTTGTAGTATACCCCAGGATTCAGTACTGAATGTGGTCTTGTTTAACATCTTTGTCAGCAATCTGGATGATGGAGCGGAGCACACCCTCAGCAATTCACTCATGACACAGAACTGAGAGGAGTGGTTGATAAGCCAGAGGGTGATACTGCCATCCAGAGGGACCACAACAGGATGGAGAAATGTGCTGACAGGGACTTCTTGAAATTCAACAAGTGCAAATGCCAAGTCCTGCCCCTGGGGAGGAACAAATCCAGGGACCAGTATATGCTGAGGGCCAACAAGCTGGAAAACAGCTAGGCAAAAAAGGACCTGATGGCCTTGGTGGACCAAATTGAACAGGAGCCAGCAATCTGCCCTGTGGCAAAGTCAACAGTATTAAGCAAAGTGTTGCTAGCAGGTTGAAGGAGGTGATCCTTCCCCTCTACTCAGCACTAGTGAGACCCCATCTGGAGTGCTGTGTCCAGTTCCGGGCTCCTCAGTACAAGAAAGTCATGGACAGAGAGACACAGTCCAGCGAAGGGGCACAAAAATAATTAAGGGACTGGAGCATCTCCCTTATGAGGAAATGCTGAGGGAGCTGGGACTGTTTAATGCGAAAAAGTCTGAGGGGAGAACCTTATTAGTGCATATACGTACTTGCAGGGAGAGTGCAAAGAAGGTGGAGCCAGGCTCTTTTCAGTAGAGCCTAGTAACATGACCAGAAGCAATGGGCACAGACTGAAACACAGGAAGTTCCCTCTGAACATTATGGAAGACTTTTTCACTGTGAGAGTGACCAAGCATTGGCACAGGTTACCCTGGGAGGCTGTGAAGTCTCCATCCTTGGAGATATTAAAAAGCCACTTGGACATAGTCCTGGGCAACTGACTGTAGACAGCCCTGCTTCAGTAGGGGGGTGTTGGACTAAAGGACCTCCAAAGCCCCCTTCCAACCTAAACCATTCTGTAAATCTGTGATTCCTTGACTCTGCCATTCTATTAATTTTTAATTCCTTGCTCATGTTCAATTTTTCCATGATTGTTGTGCCAGAAAAACCCTTTATTCGGTTATATCTGTAAAAAGTACTGCAAAACACTGTCCCTTTTGTCTCACTTGGTGTGTAGAGGAGAGCAGGGTTTACTTGTGCAATGGATATATTTTCTATTTTTAAAAAATCTGGCCCATTGTTTTGCTTCTACAGCAAATCATCAGAGTGTCTGAGTCCATCTGCTTTTAAGAATCCTTATTGTTCCTCCGGGAACAATAAACAGCATGTTACCAAGAGCCTATGAAACTGGCTTGGAGTTCTCATGTATTTCTGTTCCCAAACAGACAAGTAATCAATATGTTTGTGTGCAGTGGAAGTGTCACTCGAGTTTGCCTGAAAGTGTTGGGTATCTCTGGGCTTCCTGTTGCTGGCAGGTAACGGAAGTCCTAAAATAACCTTGTACCTATCAGAGAGAGCTCCTCCCACATCCCACAATTTGGTGTTATTAACTTCCCCGCTGGCCTTATTAGGATAGCAAGAAACTCCCTCTGATCTCTGGAGGTCCGAAACACTGCTGCTGGGGCAGGTCTTCTGTACTCCATTTGACTTTGTCATCTCCAGACAAATCTCCCTCCTCTTTGACAGCCTTACTCAGATGGCCATGAGCTAACATGAGGTGAAAGATGTGTTTTTTNTTGCCTCAGTTTTTGCTAGCAAGACCAGCCCTTGGGAATCCCAAGGTCCAGAGACCAGAGGGAGAGGCTGGAACATGTACCCTTAATGGAAGAGGACCAGTTCAGAGAATACTTAAGCAAACTGTATGTACATAAGTCTATGGACCCTGATAAGATACACCCATGAATGCTGAGGGAGGTGGCAGATGTCATTATAAGGCCATTCTTGATAATCTTTGATAATGGCAATGGTGAGAAGTACCCAAAGACTGGAGGAAAGCAAACACCATGCCTATCTTTAAGAAGAGCTAGAAGGAGGACCCAGGGAACTACAGGCTGGTCAACTTCCCCTTGATCACCAGGAAGGTTGTGGAGCAGCTGGAATCCTGGAAACCATTTCCAGGCACATTTAGGAGAAGAAAATAATCAGAAGTAATCAGCATGGCTTCACCTAGACGAAGGCGTGTTTCTCCAACTTGATAAACTTTTACAATGAAATGACTGGCCTAGTAAATGAGAGGAGACCAGTGGAAGCTGCTTACTCAGACTTCAGTAGCGCCTTTGACATTGTGGATGTATGGGTTGAATAAGCATACAGCAAGTTGGATTGAAAACTATCTGAAAAAAAGTGGGCCCAGAGAGTGGTGATCCACTCATGGAGCCTAGTTGGAGACCAATAACTTGTAGTATACCCCAGGATTCAGTACTGAATGTGGTCTTGTTTAACATCTTTGTCAGCAATCTGGATGATGGAGCGGAGCACACCCTCAGCAATTCACTCATGACACAGAACTGAGAGGAGTGGTTGATAAGCCAGAGGGTGATACTGCCATCCAGAGGGACCACAACAGGATGGAGAAATGTGCTGACAGGGACTTCTTGAAATTCAACAAGTGCAAATGCCAAGTCCTGCCCCTGGGGAGGAACAAATCCAGGGACCAGTATATGCTGAGGGCCAACAAGCTGGAAAACAGCTAGGCAAAAAAGGACCTGATGGCCTTGGTGGACCAAATTGAACAGGAGCCAGCAATCTGCCCTGTGGCAAAGTCAACAGTATTAAGCAAAGTGTTGCTAGCAGGTTGAAGGAGGTGATCCTTCCCCTCTACTCAGCACTAGTGAGACCCCATCTGGAGTGCTGTGTCCAGTTCCGGGCTCCTCAGTACAAGAAAGTCATGGACAGAGAGACACAGTCCAGCGAAGGGGCACAAAAATAATTAAGGGACTGGAGCATCTCCCTTATGAGGAAATGCTGAGGGAGCTGGGACTGTTTAATGCGAAAAAGTCTGAGGGGAGAACCTTATTAGTGCATATACGTACTTGCAGGGAGAGTGCAAAGAAGGTGGAGCCAGGCTCTTTTCAGTAGAGCCTAGTAACAGGACCAGAAGCAATGGGCACAGACTGAAATACAGGAAGTTCCCTCTGAACATTATGGAAGACTTTTTCACTGTGAGAGTTACTAAGCATTGGCACAGGTTACCCTGGGAGGCTGTGAAGTCTCCATCCTTGGAGATATTAAAAAGCCACTTGGACATAGTCCTGGGCAACTGACTGTAGACAGCCCTGCTTCAGTAGGGGGGTGTTGGACTAAAGGACCTCCAAAGCCCCCTTCCAACCTAAACCATTCTGTAAATCTGTGATTCCTTGACTCTGCCATTCTATTAATTTTTAATTCCTTGCTCATGTTCAATTTTTCCATGATTGTTGTGCCAGAAAAACCCTTTATTCGGTTATATCTGTAAAAAGTACTGCAAAACACTGTCCCTTTTGTCTCACTTGGTGTGTAGAGGAGAGCAGGGTTTACTTGTGCAATGGATATATTTTCTATTTTTAAAAAATCTGGCCCATTGTTTTGCTTCTACAGCAAATCATCAGAGTGTCTGAGTCCATCTGCTTTTAAGAATCCTTATTGTTCCTCCGGGAACAATAAACAGCATGTTACCAAGAGCCTATGAAACTGGCTTGGAGTTCTCATGTATTTCTGTTCCCAAACAGACAAGTAATCAATATGTTTGTGTGCAGTGGAAGTGTCACTCGAGTTTGCCTGAAAGTGTTGGGTATCTCTGGGCTTCCTGTTGCTGGCAGGTAACGGAAGTCCTAAAATAACCTTGTACCTATCAGAGAGAGCTCCTCCCACATCCCACAATTTGGTGTTATTAACTTCCCCGCTGGCCTTATTAGGATAGCAAGAAACTCCCTCTGATCTCTGGAGGTCCGAAACACTGCTGCTGGGGCAGGTCTTCTGTACTCCATTTGACTTTGTCATCTCCAGACAAATCTCCCTCCTCTTTGACAGCCTTACTCAGATGGCCATGAGCTAACATGAGGTGAAAGATGTGTTTTTTGTTTTTTTTTTTTACCAAGGGGAGATTATCATCACAAACTCAGAAACAAATGATCAGAACCCCAAAAATGCAAATACAATCTGAGTCAAGGCTTAACACCCCAGGGTGACTAGTGCTGTTCACCTGCAGCTTCTGGGGTCCATCTCAGCCCTCCCAAACAGACAGAAAGTGAGTTCAAGGGGTTCCCTTCTCCCTGCCCTCTGCTAGCTACTGAAGGAGTGAAATGAACTGCATGATCCAAGGGACTAACAAATGCTGAGATGATGTTTTTGATGTTTTAATACCGCACACTATTTAACTTAATGACTGATGGATGTGGGAAATAGATGAGATTGCTGCTGAAGGTCAACACCCTCAGGCCCTCAATTAAGGCATTTGAAGTCACAATAAATTTTTCCAGCAAACTGAGAGACAAGTAGTTCCTGGGTGAAGATCCAAACAAACCAAATGTACCTTATCAGCCACATTGTAGCTCTTCTTTATGCATCACAAGGAAGCAGAATTAACTCAAACCCATGAAATAGTTTCTAAATATCCATAGTTACCTGGGGATCTACAACTTGGTTCAGTCAGCAGAGGCAAGAAATTATGTTTGTAACATTGCCAACCATTAACATGGGAACAACTCTGCAGGAACAAATTGAAATGTGACCTAATCAGAGAGCTGCAGGAGAAGCAAGATGATTAAAACAGAGGCACATTGGGTCTGACGGTGACAAGAAAGGAAAAATAGATCAGTAGTTTCTCCAGGCTTGCTTAGAAGCAGTCCTGTCCAGTTGGGAATGCTGGAGTGAAAGCAGCAGTGAGTTCTGAACGGAGATGAACAGTTTATGTCTAAATAATGCAACAAATTCCTGCCCTAAGTAAATGTACAAACCCAAGTTCTGTGCAGTGCCTGAGGCCCCGATCCTGCAGATGATTACATGCATGAAAAAGCCCACTGAATTCAGGTCTATTCATGCATGCATAAACACTCACAGAATTGGGGTTTTATTGTGCATCCCCTGCAATCTACTGGATGGGATAGACATCAGCCTGAACTGTGGCCCATGTTTTCTCAGGGAGAGTTAGAAAACTAAACAAAACACATCACAAACCTGAGGCACATTTCACATCTGAGTCACTGAAAGTTTGTACAGTAAACATATGTATACAAAACTGGACAAGTTTATTTTCCACAAGGCAAGCTGGTTTTGTAATATTTTTTTTAAACTTATAAGGAAAGAGAGGAAATTCCTCCCCCCTTTTTTCTGCCTGTATATTTCCCTGAGTCTTCAGAAGGCTATGAAATTGCACCAGGAGCAAACAAGGATTTTCTTTAATGAATAAATATTTATGACAGCCAACTTGGATAAGGTTGAGGTTCATTCTCTGAAACATGCACCAGAAACTCTCAGGGCTTGGTACTGCCCAGACTGAAACATGCTTCCTGGAGCAGCAGCTGCTCCTCGTAACACACATCTCAAATCCAGAGTGGGACTGCAGAGCACTTTGATGGAACTGAGTTGGCCAGTTTGTGATGGATAATTCAATATTTGGCATATGTGCCGTCAGAATGAATCTGTTTCACTTTACTTGGTGTCCCTGACGTAATTCTGTACACAAAGCTACTTGACTGTTTGGCCAGTGCTTTCCTGGGTCCAAAAAGTTTACCTCTGAAGCATGAGCTTGGCGTTTGTCAGTGCTAACAAAGATGAATTTCTGATGCTACAGTATTAGTGGTACCTCAGCTGGGCACCTGGGGGAAAAAAATGGAGTATGTCTGTGTTTTTCCTCATGTCACTGGTCAATTCTGATTGCTGTGTAGTAAGAGCATTGGGATTGAGAGGCAAAAGAAATCTTTGTTGAAGTAGTACAGAAGTTGAACAAATTAAGAACTTAAAATATGAGTCTGATATAAGGCTGTGGGTAATAAATAGAACAGAAGATCGTTTGGCAAGTTGAAAACAGGAATGTAATACGTTCCCAAATGAGGCATATTTGTAAGGCTACTGGAATGCCATTATCTGAGGAGCCCTCCTTTTTATTTACGATCTTGACTCTCCACAGTGTATAATTTAAGGTCTCATCAAGTTGTCTAAAGGGCACAGGATCAGCATTCACAAGTCGTGAGATAACTTTTCAGCTCCTTCAGTGAATGACCTTGCCGTCCAACCCCTGTCACTTCTCTCTGCCCACTCTCTGCTCCTTCAGGAGGAGGGCAAGCGCTGAGTCCAGGCTGGCAGGTCACTGTTTGCATGGAGCTTTATTTCAGCTCCCAGTGCTAGACGCAACGGCAAACTGCTCAAAAACTTGAGTTTCCTGTAGGTGAGTTTCTAGCGTGCTCAGACCCTCTAGATCTCAAGCCTGGGGTCAGATCTGGGAAGATAATGCATAAAACTGCCTACATACAGTGACCAGAGCAGAAAAGGAAAGAGGGCTACCTGTCTGTGCTGGAGGAAGTCTTCTCTGGAATGGCTAGTTGCACCAGTCTGAAGTTTCTTGTTTCATTGCTTTGTTTATTTATTTTTCTCCTTGGAATAAGTTGAGTTGCTTGATAGTTTAGGCAAATAAGATTTATGGAGAAAATATCCCTACTCCTTATGAGGGAAAATATCACCTCAAATTTATTTCCACCTTTACTTTCCAGCTGCCTCTCCTTTTCTCTGCACTCAGATGTTTTGGCCACAACTTGGAAGCCCAGCCCTGCTGCTACATGAAAACTCTGAGAGCCAGGAGGGATCTCATCACACTGAGAAACTGGAAAAGCCTCTTGGTTCTGACTCAAAACATTTCTAGAATGGAGTTTCAGGGCTCACACTGGAAGTGGTTTGCTGCAGTCAAGCTGTGCAAGGTGCCACAATACACCGCCTTGCCCATCCCCTCTACCAGCTCACATGCATCTCCAGCTCTCTGCTGCTCTTTCTTTGCCTCTGCTGGTCACTGAGCATTTGGTTAGCATACGGGAAGGTGCCATGTCTGTCCCTGCCAGTGCCCTTGCATCCCTCCTCCCCACCTACTCTGGCAACTGGTGCCATCCTCATGGCACCAATTACATGGGATGAAAATAATGCTAACAAGAGCAGTCCATCCCAAATTGTCATTGAGAATGTGCCTGGCTCCCCTTCTTTGCAGCTAGCTTAGGTCTCTTCAATGCCCTCCACTCCCACTCCTCACTTCTGCCCTTGCCAGGTCCTCCCTGGGTGGGCAATTCCTGTTAGCAATGGGCAGTGAGGTCCCTGTGTGGCAGGGGCACATCCACTTGGCAGCACAGTCCTGCCCTGTGCCAGGGCCATGCCTGGCCATGCCTTCCCAGTGCACCCACCACTTATGTCTTTATGACCAGGCTGGGGATTTCCACATGCATCTGCTGGAAATGTGGCTTAAATATTGAACCTGTTCAACTCCCATCCTGGAGTGATCTCCAGTGGCAGTGTACAGTTGTGTACACAGGGATAAACATCCTCTGTGGATGATGTTTATTCTTTGTGCGCAACAATTCTGAACATTCATTCCTCCTCACTGTGAGTTCAGAGGTGAAGGTACCGGCCTCCAGTTCTCTCCCCTCTACCCTGCCCTGCCAGTGCCAAATGAGCTTTGTGCTGAGGCTGATGTTCAGTTTAAACTCTTGGTAGAGGAACACTGACATGCAACTTATTTCTCCAATAGTTAAAAGGAACAATCAAGGGTTCAGGTGCAGCCAGCACAGCTTTAGGAAAGGTAGGTCCTGCTTGACCAACTCAATCTCCTTCTATGACAAGGTGACTTACTTAGTGGATGAAGGAAAGGCTGTGGACGTGATCTTCCTGGGCTTTAGTAAAGCATTCGGCATAGTCTCTCACAGCATCTTCCTGGAGAAACTGTCTACCCATAGCTTGGATGGACCTGCTCTAAACATGAGCCAACAATGTGGCCATGCAGCTGAGGGAGCAGTCTGGAGAACAGGATGCTGAGAGGAGACATGATCACTCTCTACAACTAACTCTCTACAACTAACTGAGGGAGAGTTATAGTGAGGTGGTAGTCAATCTCTTTTCTCCAGTAATGAATGATAGGGCATGAGAAAAAGGGTTCAAATTATGCCAGGGGAGGTTTAGATTGGACATTAGGAAGAGCTTTTTCACTGAGAGCTCATTGGAACGGGCTGCCCAGGGAGGTGGTGGAGTCACCATCCCTAGAGACATTAAAAAGACACCTAGATGAGGTGTTGAGGGACGTGGTTTGGTTTAGTGATGGGCTTGGTAGTGTGAGGTTAGTGGTTGGACTCGATGATCTTAAAAGTTTTGTCCAAACAAAATGGTTCTATGATTCTATGGTAAAACAGTCTGTGAACTGAAAAATCAGTCCAAACTTTAGAGCATAATAATTTAGTGCAGATGTACCCCTTGGATACCAAACACTGCTTCCCTCTCACAATGCAACATACTTTCTGCCACATTTGTCAATGAAAAGCTTTCTTTAAAGAATGGAGAAAACATCTAGGTCAGTTAAAAATGTGTGATCAGTTCTCCTTTAGCTCTGAAATGTCAGCTAAGTGACAGAAATAAGAACTAGAGAAAAACACTAAGTCCCCTTCTCACTCAGCAGGTTGTTATTATGGAGTGATAGAACTGCAGGATCCAAGACCAAAACAAGAAAACAAAAAAAAGCCAGAAGATAGTAATGTGAGCCAGCTTGCTCTGTGTTCTGCTATAACATCCTCTTCCTGACGTTTTCAAGCTGAAAATTAAATACACAGTGCAGTTAAATTATTCAAATTTTCTGATTATTCCAAATGGGTTCATTGGCTCCCAGTGTGAATTTCATCAGTTCTCCTTGCCCCTAACTCTGCTCGTCCTGGGGAAGTGTACTTGAGCTGGATGCACAGAGAGTGTCTTGTTCTGCACTTTTCAAAGCATTTTTTTATTTTTTGGTTTGTTTTGCACGTGCCGTGTGGTGGGAGAGGAGTTGAAGTGGGAGAATAGAATCACAGAATCACACAGTCACAGAATGTTAAGGGTTGGAAGGGACCTTGAAAGACCTAGTGCAACCCCACTGGCAGAGCAGGACCACTTAGAGTAGGTCACTCAGGAACTCATCCAGGTGGGTTTTGAATGTCTCCAGAGAAGGAGACTCCACAACCCGTCTGGGCAGCCTGTTCCAGTGCTCCATCAACCTCACAGTGAAGAAATTCTTCCTTATGTTTCTTTGGAACCTCTTGTGTTCCAATTTATACCCATTGTTCCTTGTCCTATCATTGGCCATCACTGAGAACAGGCTGGCTCCATCCTCCTGACACCCACCCTTTACATATTTGTAAACATTAAATGAGGTCACCCCACAGTCCCCTCCAAGCTCAAGAGCCTTTCCATAAGGGAGAGGATATTTCATTTTAGAGTAGCACCCCAGCCTGGGCAGGAGTCTCATGGCTTTGGTGCATCTCCTGTGGCCTGCTACGCCTAGGAGGAAAGCTCACATTGACTCAGTGCTCCTGGCTTGCTTGCTTTCTTACTCACCCATGCAACTCAACTGATTCCTAGTAGAAAATGGGAGTAGTAGCATTTGTTTAAAACAGAAAACAAACCACAGAAAGCTCCCTGATCAAATGGCCTCTCCCTCTTTCAGATAACACATGTCAGAGTGAAATTCATTATTAGCCTTGCATTTTCTCAGTTTAAGTGCATGTTTGCCTGTTGTCTGCCTACCATGTTCAGTGTAAAAAATAAACCAGCTGTGCTGCCACTCTGATAGGTAGCAGTCCAGATTCGCCTCTGGGCAGATATTTACTGCTACATCTGGCTTTGCTTTGCCATATTGTTAACCTCCCTTTTCCTTTCTACATTTGTTTTGCTTTTATTAAATTTCCTATCTGAATCCTTTAGTTTGTGTTTCTAATGTCAACAATTGCTTTTATCACAGATAATAACTTCCTTTTACAAAAGCTGTACCATCCTACATGCATTTCAAATTACATTTTATGGACAGTCATTGAGGTACAGTATTTGGCAGTGCATGCAACTGTATGTATTTATAGTAATCAAATTCTAAGATATGAGAGCCAAGAAGTAAGTTTGCTGCCATTTTCTTAATCGTGTATTTAGTTGACAATGTAGTTACTTCTACTAAACCTTAATGAAGTTTGCATTGTAATATTGTGATATTTATGAAGTAGATTATGTGGTATGCTTAGGCATGCTATAAAAACAGTTATAAACTGTTCCTTAAACTTGCCACAATAAGCAAAATCTGAAATCACTACAAGGATAAACATCTATTGATATATAGATTAGAGAAGGAATCATGATATCCTCAAATAAATAAGACAAGTGACTTCATTTTTATTAAGCAGGACCCAGGAACTGTATCTTTTACCACTACTGCCACAGGCTTTATGTAATTTACCCTTTTGGAGCTTCATCTCCCACATATCCAATACGTCAGAGAGGGATTGTGAGATGGAGCTGAGACTTTATTTTGGAAGATACCAGAAAAAGCCTTATTTATATATTTAGTTGAGAATTCAAGACAACAGAACCATTTCTGGCAATCCTTCTGTGAACACTCTTTATCTGGAGTAAAGCTACTTTATCATACTCTGGCATAGACTGAAGCGAAGAAAGGTAAGGTATCCATAATCCTCTGGTTAGATGTAGCATCTGTTAGCATGGTCAGCTCAGGACAGCAAGGAGCATTGTCTGAGATGGGCATTTTGTTTTCTTTCTTGTTAAATGTATCCATCCCTACTTTACTGCAGAGGAACAATTTCCTCAAGTCACTCACATGAGCCTGACTTGGCCTGTATTTTTTTTGGCATCTGCAGTAAGGTATTGTCTTCTCTAATTCCACTGCTTGGTATAAAAATTTCTCAGTGATAATTCTTTCCTGAGATATTTTAATCACTAACTGGCTTCTTCATATCCTTTGCAAAGGACTGTTTTCTATTGCTAGTGTAATCACAATGCCTTCAAACAAATCCCCACCTAGCACTGAGACTCTATCTGAGATTCTTAGCAGAGTTTGGGAATATGATGTCTTGGCTTCCCTTGGCTCACAGACACTTTCTACAGCATCTCATCCCCAGCAGTCACATGAGCAATCTTACTCCGTTTTGTCTGTGAGCTGGCAGGACTTTGTCTATCAGATCATCACATTGAGGAGATGCTTTGGCAGTCAGCTGTCAGATGATAGAGGGAGCGTGTCTGCAGCCACCACGTCTCATCCTAGCTCATATGTAGTTTACAAGCTGAAGTTTTCAGCTTAAAAAAAATATATTACTATTGAATATTCACCCCTCAGCACTGTTACAAAATGTGCCCTTTCCCATGTGCTTTTTTTTTGCATGCAGACATTTTTCATATGCTTTTTCAGATCACCTCTGTAAACCTTCTTCAACTTCTTATCTGCTTTGCTCTGTATCAAGTTTTCTGGGAATACCACAGTTTGTGAAATAGCTTCACATGAATAATGGTCTCTCTGGCTTTCAGGATGAATCTTTTTGTTGACAGTGTCTGGAGTATCCATAGCTCTGACAACTAATTCCTTGTCACTCTTCTAATACTGTGCTCAGATCACTGCACAGACATTGGACCCATTTGCTGCTGTGTGCCATGCTTTGTGGACCCTAATCTTGAGCTTGACACAGTTTTATGCTTTGGGTCACTTTTCTGGTTATTGCCTGGTAAATTGGAACTGCAGAAATAAAGAGTAAAAGTCAGTTCTAAGTGTCTGGGTGGTCTCCTACTCTGAGCATCTTGTCTTGGAATAGATCCCATCCTGTTCTCCAAAATGGTAAACGGCTCCCTTCTGCCAGGGTGCATCTAGGAGGCCCAGTGGGAACACAGGAGTCAAGAACATTTTGGAGTAATCTTTGAAAGCCTGGCTAAGGAGTGAATGACACAGCTACCACACAGCTCATGAGAATCTTTTTTTCATGCATGCTGGATTTGTCACCCCACTGTACAGCTTATGTGCCCCAAGCCCAGACACACAATAGAGAGCTCCTTGATAATGTTACCATCCTAGCACTTAGTGTATGCAAGCCATGTTTTACAGGTGCATTGGTTTCACTGTAACCAATGCTGGGTGGAAATGCTTCCTATGGTGTTTCTGCCTCTTCCCCCCATCCTTTACACTTGCTCCAGTCCTGTGCATATCCTAGTCTGTGGTGGCTCATCACTTTGAAGGTTGTGCTATGAAACTGTTTGAGAGAAATCCAGCTTTAGAAAGTAAAGCTTTTTTTTTTTCCTTACATTTTTTAAAACTGAATTTGCTTCTTAATCTGTATTTGAGCTTGTCACATGAAAAGTGATGCTGGCACAAGTTACGGGCTGTGCAATACAGCATCAGGCTGGGATTGAGAAATGAGAATGGACACGGCATTCAGGAAAATACCCAAAGCTGCGTTTGCTTCACGTTTTACATCATGAACACACAGCCTGTGCCAACCTGATCTGCACTCTCTCTGCTAAGGTGAAGAAATGTAGCCATCCTCTCAGACACTTCCAACATTCCTGGCCACTTCATGCAGCAGGATACAAAAGGTTTTTGACATCACTGGGAAAAAGAATTGTCCCTTCTAGTTCTTTCAGCATTTCTGTTTCTGTGGTCTCTGGGGTCGCTGGTCTGGATACTGAGGTGTATACTCTGCCTTGGCAGCATGTGAGGAGCAAACTGTTTCATTGATGACCTTGAGGAAATGAGAGCAGATGGCAGGTTGCTGCTCATCATCAGAGACCTCACAGATCTCTCCCTGGAGTGGGCTCTGAATGGCAACAGCCTCTATGTGTTTAGTTTTTGCTTAGAATAGATGTGGAATAGATGTTTCAAGAGCAAACACTCATTAATTAGAGGTGAAGCAGAGATGGGCAGACTGGGGAAGGTCAGAGCTCTGGAAAATGTTTGTCAGTTTGAATCTATCTAAAATTAGGCAAAATGAGTGCGTGTGTGGCTAACCAATGGTTTGTTCAGAGAAGTTAGGCTTCCAGGGCTTTGAAACCTGGTTTAACTGGGAGATGCTCCTTTCAGGATACCTCTAGTTCTTTCCCAGCCTACACAGGGTGCTGTACAGTGCCAAGACTTTGGCCATCCTGATGCCTGAGCTTTTCCAGCCATTTACTCTCTGTAACTCAGGTCAGAGTCCTTGTGTTACAGCCCAAGTAGTGTCAAGGCCCTTTCTGTTATACGTGTTTGAATAACAGTACATTCGTTTGACTTGGCTTACGTGCTGTTCTGTCTCTTAGCTTGTGCTGTGCTTGTAGATACAATTGATTCCCTTATCCAGTTCCCAGACCAGCTGAAAGATGCTCCTGAGGTTTGCAAGCAGCCAGGCAAAGATAACTAATTAGAGAGAAGTAGAGTAGCAACTCAATAGATTTGAAGAGTTTTATCAAATGTTTACAATCTACTTTTCTAAACTACCTACATGTAGTTTTTGTATCCTCAGAAATTGTTACATGGTTATGAGATATACTGGCTGGGTGTAGAGTTTAAATTGTGCTTCATTGTTTCAGGAACGTGTTAGAAAACCTTATGTCTTGGCCTTTTTGATCACAATTTGCAGAGACCTGTCCTCTCTGATTTAGTTGCCTCTGTCTAAAGAGCCTAGAAACAATGTCTCCTGACACCTCCAAGGGACTTTCATTTCATGCAAAAACTATCATGCTCCAGAAGATCCAAGTGCATGAGTTTAAAATCAGGTTTTGACAACCGTGTGGTGGAGGGAATGCAGAGGCGGGCAAAAAAAAAAAAAGCCAAGAACATGGCTGAAGCAACATCCCTTTGACTCCAGAGGGAATACCTGTGATACTTACTCAGCTGTAGATTGGAGCCAATCTGACACAACTTGTCTGTCAGTTGTGTTACGAGTTCAAGTTTAGTTTTAAAATCAGTTAATTTGTTCTACCGATTGAAAATGCTTCAGTCAAATTGTCTTCATTGTGGAAGCAAATTCTTCACACATCCTAGCTGATGATAGCAAAGAGACAAACCCTTTGCTTTTTTTGTTTAGTTTTGCTTTGTTAAAAGAATGTTTGAGAAGTTCAAGTCCTGCCCCTAATGAGGAGTTAGTTTTCAAACATATCTCCAGCTATCTCAGAGCATTGCTGCTCAGGAACTGGGGGGGAAAAAAAGAAGTATACAGACCAGAAGAACAGAAACTATGCTCCATTTACTATTTTTCTATGGTGTTTTTACTGTGGGAGCTGAGTTAATATTTTCCTGATGGAGTTCTCTGCTGAGCTATGAAGAGTAAAGGCAAGTACAGGCAACAATGCTCCCCAAGGCAGCAAGGGATTTTGCTCATGGGGCATTTGGAGATGTTTAAAGGGCAGATATGAGTGTATAGAGCCCAGTGGCATTTGTCAGATTGGTGCTTCTTTCTGTACCTCCACTGAAGCTGATGACAACTACCATCCCTTGAATAGCTGCAGGAATGCTGGTAGGAGGGTACTGCCTGCACCCTGCTGATGACTGGAGTGGGCAGGGGGAGAAGGAAGAAAGGTGCAGCACATCTTTAAATTCCCCATTAAAAATCAATGGGAAAAGGATTTCCCATTAAAAAACCCAATCCTTCTGCTCATATGCTTGTCTCCTCACCAAGGGGGTCACCACAAACAGGGAACTCTTCATGAAGGTGATTGATTCTCTGAAACCTGTATTTATCAGTGTACAGCTTTTTTGTATTTCAGTGAATCCTGGGTCTGGCAGGCATGTTTTTGGGACCTACTGTTGCAGTTGTTATTGCTAACATTTCCCACTGTTGCTTTCCAGCAGGGTTATTTCCTATCTCTCTGCAACTTAGGATGATATTTCCTCTTGTGAAGAATGCGTTTCAGGTTGAGACATTTCCAGCCTACTGACCAGAACAAACAAACTTTTCTAAATCCCTTTGTCAGAATAAAAATATTGGGAATGCTGAAATGGTAAGAGAGGTGAAAAAAAAAAGCCCTGGAAGGTCAACTACACTACTGCTGTCATAGCAGTCACTCAAAACCATGAGCTGATTTACATGGATATGAAGCCATGTCTCTCTCTGAAGCCCACATCTTCACAATATGCAATGAACTAAGTGAAGTTCAAAGTCAACACTTGGGTGGGCCTGAGGAGTTCATTCAGAAATAGCTGTGCCTTGAGAGCCATCATGATCTCCCTTCTCATAGTTCTCTCTACATCAGCCTTTGGTCAAGCCTGTTGCAGAGATGTTCTCTCCCTCTGGTGCAGGACCATGACCCCATCTCATGGTACCTGGGCCTAGACAGTGCATAGCGGCTTCCCTAGGACATGCAAGTAGCAAATTAATAAAGGCTAGAACCATTTTATTTAGTTTTAGTAAGTGCACTGTTGAAACTTATAGTTGAGTTAAATGACTTAGTCTATCTTTATTATCCAACAGAGAAATTGGTGCTTCTAGGGAGGTATTTTGGGATGGCAGGAAGCATGTGGAAGGAGCTCAGTGCTGCTCATCCAGACACAGACATCCAAGCTGTGACTGTCCTAACTAATATGGAGAAGGTTATCCATGCATTCCAGGGGAGGGAGACAGATGTCCCAGAGACCTTCCTTGCATTGCCCATGTGAGTAGCAAAGATGATTCCAGCAGACTGACAACTCAGTGTTCAGATGTTAGATGAACTCAATTCCACTCCATCTTCAGATGCAATTGGGGATGCCTTGCTGTAGCATGGCCCATACCAGCCATGCTCTGCCTATGCCTTCTGGAAGGTGTCATCATGTAAACTACCTGCCTGAGAGTCCCTTGAAGAAAGCAGTGCCATCCTTAGCATGGGTTTCACTATCACTAATCAGGATTTGAGAGATGTGAGCCTCATCACCAGCCCTGCATGGGAGTCCTTACGTTGCTCCAGGCAAATCCTTCAACTAGGCACAAGTAGAGATGTCTCTCATGGTCTGTCAGTAAAACCCTGTGTTGAGGGTCTGCAGGGTCACCACAGTGAGGCTGTACTGAACATCAGGGCATTCCCATGATGGAAATAATAGTTGTTCATATTCCATGAGATGGGAACTCAGTTTCAACTGAGACCAACTCAGCTCTTCTGCAGAGCCAGAAGCGGGCTCAAACGTTTTTGCCTTTACAGGGACAATCAGGACTGGGAGACATGACTATTCTCCAAAGCAGAGGGAATTACATAAAAATGCTGATGGGAGTAGAAGCTGAGGCAGTAGAAAAAGCTGGACTTTGCCCCTGGATAGCAGTTCCTACGTGCGCTGGGGGATCAAATTGTGTGTCAAACTTGCTTTCCTGCTTTAATGAAAAATGCATTAGGGAGGCCAAAACATGAAGAACTCTGTAAATAAAAGGCAAAGAGATAAGATGCAGTTTCCTATGATCTCTCCAGAGCCATGTTGTCCCATCTTCATCATTTAATTGCAGATGCAAAGTTGTGTAAGTTGCCAAAGTAAACTGTCCTGAAACAGAACAAATATTCTGGGCACAGAAGCAGCCTTTTGATAAGGTTTTACATTTATCTGTGAGAAGCAATGTGAAGAGATTTTCTGGCAGCATTTGTATTTTTTGTAAACTATGTGCACTTCTTCTGGGGTTTGTTTACTGGCCTGAGTCTGCTATCTGTGTCTCAAGAGCCCTTAGCAATATTGTTATATTTTGACTGAGCCTTATAACAGCCATAGTGTGGTCGCTGTCTTTCAGCTCACCTTGCATGTTAACTACACCATCCCGACTGTATTCGTCACAGTTTGCAAACATTTCTGTAAACAGCTGACTTAATTTCTGCTCAGTCAAAAACCATACTCGACAACTTTCCTCATTATTTTTGTCCCAAACTCATCTTGAAAGAATTGCTCTGAATTAGATGTTCAGGGAATAGGTTTGAAACATTTTTCCTGCTAGTTCATTAACCTGGTTTAATAGATTCCATGGGAGATTACTTTCTCTATACAGTGGTTATTTAAGCAACCATTTCTATTTTTTTCCAAATATTTATAAACTAGTAAGTTCCTCTGATATATTTATTGGTACCTTGGAGCAACTTACTGCACATATAATGGAGAGGAATGGATAAAGTTATGTCTGTTATAAAACTACGGTATTTTTATTTGTACTTTAAATACTTTTGTGTAACTTCTGAAGCTGGTGTACAAAGGAGAGGGTTGTGGTCTTGTACTTGTTTATCTTTACTTTGTTGTTAGGGAATTCTTTCTGCTGTCATGCTTTGTACACGGCTGAAAAAAGTCATTAGGATTAGAGTCAAACATTAACCTTGTGACCTCCTTGTTTATATACCTACTGTAAGGCTGTTCTGCTTGTATTTCTGCAGTTAGTAAAAGCAAATTTGTGTGCACAGTCCCTGGATGGCAGTGGGCAAACTGAAATGTTTGTCAAGATCACTGATACCACATCCCTTCAAAACCAAAGCTTCAAAGGCATGTCAGTGGCTGAGATTAACTGAGAAGGTGGCTTTTAAAAAGTCTGTGTGTCTCCTTTTAAAAACAGTAAGCTGACAAAAATAGCATCTTAGCCCAACGTGGTGATGCACAGAGCAATGAGTGGAAGATGAAGACACAGTTTAAGACTGGTCCAGTTTGGTAAGTGAATATAGGCTATAAAATTAAAATAAAAAAGACATACCATCTGTTCAAATCACAATCCTCAAGACAATACACCCCAGAAAACTAAAAAGGGCTGGAAACCCCAGATGTTCCTATTGTTTTTGCAAAGCTGTTGTTCTCACAACTCCCTGGGCTTTTAGGGACATGTTCTCCTCTCCATGTGTGGGGGAGGGAAATCACTGGCCAGGCTTCAGGTGGAAGATGAATGCAGCTAGATAGGTAATACCAAAGAATAGTGCCCTGGCTTCCTCATCTCCATGTGTAGGTATCCTGAAAAAAGACTAAATTCAGAAGGTTGTAGAAAGCTTTTAGGCTTGTCCATTTTTACCAATAAAAGATCAATATGCCACAGTCTCTTGTGAAGCCATGGTGCTGAGGGATACTACAGGGGCAGAGGTTGGGCACAGATGTTACCCTGGGGCAGAAGACCACAAAGTGCTTGGAGGCTCTGGCCCCACCATCAAAGACTGAGTGTTCCTCCCTCTGGTGGCCCAAATGGCTTCAATGGCTCCTTGGCTCTGCAGCTGTAATGACCAAACCTCACAGTCAGGTCTGTCTCTTCTAGACTCACTCCAAGGTCATGAATTCCTGGTGAGTGCATCTGGCACAGCTGCCAGATTAGCTTCTGTGTCTGTCACATTTGTGTCTCAGCCTGCATCTGGGAAAAGAGAGGGAGAAAGGCAATAATCAGACCTCAGCTGGTTGAACACACTCCTTTTGATGTGGTAGGTAGCACTGCATCCTGCCTTGGCTTGCCAGCACGAGCTTGTTTGCTGGCTTGGACCTGGCCAGAGGAGACACTGGTGTGAATACTCACCCATTAGCCAGCAGCTACTTGCTTGGGGATGTCCCAAGTGCGGCTGCTAGGAGCCCAGCTCCTACCCGGCTGCTGCAGCTCACTGCTACTGTCCACACCTTGACTAGGTACCAACAGGCACAGGCTGTCCTCTCTGCATTTAATTTTATTGCTTGTACCAGATGCTGCATCGTATATCAATGAGAATAAGAGCTGGACTCCTCTGCATGCCTATTATCATGCTTTCAGAATAAGGCGAGAAACAGCCAGCCAAGTCCCACCAATCTACCTCTTCCCTGTTCCCCTAATTTGTCCATCTGACTGGGCCAACTCTTCCCTACAAGCTCCTGATACTGTGTTTGCAGATCCCTCCTTCATTGGCTTCCCCTCCCGCCACAAGGCAAATGCATCTTGCTCTCCCCTTTCCTCCCCTTGTGTGCATGCTTGTATGTCAGCTGTGCTGGGTTCAGAAGAGAGTATTTGATTGCAGCAACATCCTTATGAGAACACTGTTACGTAATTCCATTATCAAACACACCACGTGTTTTGATCACACAAATTCACTCCATCAGTGCATGTTTATTGTCAATACAAATCTCAGAAAGGCATTTTTAGAAAAAATCCCTAACAAAGCCCTTTCATTGTAAATTGGTACACTTAAAAATTGATACACTTTCTCCAGCTGCTGAAAGCCACTGTGCTGTGAAGTCCTCAGGCACTTAAAAATCCTTGCAAATACTGTTGATGGCATGGCAAGCTTTGAACATGTCCTTGGTGGATGTGAAATATGATTATCAATGTAGAAGGTGTTTGAGCAAGGTTCCTCCATGGAAAAGTAGGGTTAAGCAGAGGTAACTTCCTGGCAAAAAGTGATCTTTGTAAATACTTTTTTTTTTCATGCTTTTTAGTGGATGAGGGATACTGTCTCCAAGGTAGTGCTGCAATTCAAAGTGGAGATAGACAGAAGCCCAGCCTATTCTGACCTGAGAAGAGACCTCAGAAAAGCCAGACAGATGCAAACTCATATTAAATTTTTACTCCAATGGAAACCAAACAATAATTTGATACTATTTTCTTGTCTTACAGGGATAGCTTCTGAGACATGTTAAATTTCTGTTCATTCCCCAGCAGATGTGAGAGTGACAGATGAATTAGAAAAGGGAGAAGTCTTTGGGAGATGACAGATGGCTCTTAACTGTAGACAAATTTCTCTGAGATGCAAAATAAAAGGATAAAGAGAACAAGGGGCCAGCCTTGAGTTAACAAGGTACTGCATGTGA
Organism: Urocolius indicus; assembly: GCA_013401255.1. Classification (NCBI taxonomy): domain Eukaryota; kingdom Metazoa; phylum Chordata; class Aves; order Coliiformes; family Coliidae; genus Urocolius; species Urocolius indicus. The sequence goes on from WBNH01005326.1 coordinate 93,054, forward strand.
AACAGAGCTATGAAGACAGAACAGACTGTCCTTGGGGAGCTTATGGATATGAGGAAAGATGCAGAGATAGAGGGAACAAAGAAGGAAAATTGCTGGAAATAATGAGCCTTGGAAATCACTGCCTGCTGTCTTTCCCTATCCTATCCTATCCTATCCTATCCTATCCTATCCTATCCTATCCTATCCTATCCTATCCTATCCTGTTGCATCAAGGTCCTCCTCCTTATTCCCAAGAGCTTATTCAGCTCATGCAAGAACTTTACTCCTTTCTACTCTTTGAGACTTAGATTCATTCCAGTTCTGGGTCAGATGTTGGCCCTCTCAGTTAGAAAATGGGAATACTTGCTATGTAGAGAAAAAGTTTAGATTATGTAGACAGACCTCTTGTTTGTGTAAAAACAAAAAGAAGGTTGGTAGGAGAATGGCTGTTAATCATGTGAATGAGATAACGGATAGAGACAGTCCAGGCGTGTGTGCACATGTATGTTTGTGTGTCACTCCGATGTGGCCTTCCATTGGGATCAGACTCCTTTGTAATCTTGTGGTAGCTTCATCGGAGTGAGAAAACAAAGGAGAGTGTTGTGTTCTACCAATACTTCAGCACTGTAAAGTAAATACTCCAGCAAGTATTTACTAGCAGGAATACTATTACCATCGTTAATGAGACTCTAATCAGTAAATGGAGCCAGCTGCAAACATTGGTCATTCTTTTTCCTTAAAATGTCTAAGTGTCCTAATATACATTTTCATCCATCAACAAAAAAATATCAATTTTTAAAGCTAAAAAGTGCAAGGAGACCTATGAGAGCTCCAGCGCTGTGCTGCAATCAATAATAAAAGTACTAAATAAAATGTTAGTGGAAAGTATAAAACTTCACTTCCGATATGGAGGTCTAACTTTTTCTAGGTACTTTGAGGTGTTACAAAGGAGCCAGAGTCTCAGAAATGCTCACTGTTGAGAATATTTAGAGTATGTGGTAAGTGTCTGTCATATGTTCCCAATAAGCAGGCTATTGAATAATTGACTTGAACACCAGTGGCAGCCTGAGTTGGGTTGAAAGGCTGAGGAGTGTTCACTAAATCATGCAGAGTGGGATATCTCCATAGAACTGCCCATGCATGGCCCTCGACTCCATCTCTGCCACCACTGAGGGCAGCTCCCAGCCTCCAGCAGCTTTCTATCTGCTCAGGATAAACAGCCTGAAGAGCATTTCCTCCAGTTTACCAGCTATGGTATTTCCCAGTAGCCTTGTGTGGAGATGGCCTTGGAGAGCACAGACCCAGGCTTTGCAGTGCTGCAGGAACTGCCTCCAGAAATCATTCATTTAAAATCTAAAGTTTTTCTTTCTCTCCCCAAGGCCCCAGAGTCCCTCATCCCATTACTGGGATGTTTTATTGCCCTTTGGCTCTGCAGAGCTTTCATGCAAAGCCTGCATTTGCCTATGTGGGGTAATAGCTGGCTGCGAGTTAAGTACATCTGTTTTCCAGTATTGTCTTAAGTGAGTTTGAGGATGAGTGAAGTGACTGTTTGCATGATCCAACTTCAGACATCTAATACAAGTACTCTCTGGAGGAGCAAACCTCTCTGTTGGACTCCAGAAGGAAATTTGGGTCTCAAATGTAGGGGCTTTAACCTGCACTCTAATCAGAAGTCTACAGAAGGAGATTGGAATAGCTCCCTCAGTGAGAAGTGTCCCAGACATCTCTAAGCACATCCCCCTCTGGTGCAACTTCAATTGCATGCAGAGAATTGAGTGCTACATATCATCTCGTTAATGTTTCTGTGGAAGGAGAATAAACTTTGCAGCCAAGAGTAGTTTCCCTAAGATTGTTTTCCCAGTGCAGCTCATTGCATCCTTAGTTGTATTTATGAAAAAGCATTTTTGTTTACATGGATAAACAAACCACAAGAGTTTTCTCATCTATCTTCTCTCTGTTTCTGCAAGTATACACATGTGCTTGGTAAAAGTTCTACTCTGGCACTGGCTAAGGTTCAATGATGGCATCATGCATTTGTGATGAATAGTCACATACCACCAGGAATAAGCAACTTATGCAGTTAGCAAATAACCCATAGGATTGCTATAGCTCATCTGTGGCAAATGCAACATCCAACTATGTCTTTCTACTAGATTTGGGAGGGTAAATGCAAAATATATAATTGCTTACAGTCAGTTCATTGAAAATTAAAGGTGATTCCAAAAGTGGCAAAACAAAATTCCCCACTATATATGTCTTTCAAGTGGGGCAGCAGAGTCAACATCAAATTTTCCATTTTCATTTCTGTGATGAAGTTTATATCTCAGGCCTTTAAATACACATCAGTGAGACAACACCATCACTGATAAAGGTGCTTCTTTCTCTGAATCATGCAGCAAGGCTTTCAGGAGAGGCCCTGTGATGACAGGCTTAGTCCCAGGGGCAATGGCTGACAGAGGGATGCCCATCTGCTTGTGGTGCAGAGCCAGAGTGATCAGTAGGCCACCTCCCCCTCTACTCTGCTCTGGTGAGGCCTTATCTGGAGTATTGTATCAAATTCTGGGCTCCTCAGCTCAAGAGGGACAGGGAACTTTTGGAGAGAGTCCAGCACAGGGCCACCAAGATGATCAGGGGACTGGAGCATCTTCCTTATGAGGAAAGGCTGCGGTATCTGGGACTGTTTAGTCTGGAGAACTCATGATTACTTACAAGTATTTGACAGTTGCATGCTAAGAGGATGCAGTGACGCTTTCTTCTGTAGTGTCCAGTGATAGGACAAAAGCGAGAACACAGAAAGTTACACTTAAACACAAGGAAAAACTTCTCTACTAAGGATGAGGGAGCCCCGGCACAGGCTGCCCACAGAGGCTGTGGAGTCTTCTTCTCTGGAGGTTTTCAAAACCTGCCTGTATGTGCTCTGTTGCTCCGGGCAGAGTTGAATGTCTTTTCCTTGAGGAACATCTCACCAGGGTGGCCCTGGGGATGACACGCTGGTTTTACACTGCGCTGCTGTGTGAAACTCTTTTCTTGTTGCACATCACTCATTTGACAGCCCTTAGCAGAGAGACCTTGAGGAGAAAGACAGGAACTGTTGAGAAGGTATTTTTTTTTTAATTTCCTGGTCTCATGTTTGCTTAACTAGCCCTTAAGAAGCTGTTTATTATAACTAGCATGGAGCTAAACTGCAGCAGTGCCTGTCGCTCTGGTTACAGCTTGTACCGGCAGTTTGGTCCTGTGTGACCTGTTCCTCTCTGAACCCTTACCAGGGAACATCTAAGTATACTGCAGCCTCAGAAAGAACATATGCCTTGTTTTTTGTACCCCTGATGCTTTAGAAGGAAAACTATTTTAACACTGAANCATGATTACTTACAAGTATTTGACAGTTGCATGCTAAGAGGATGCAGTGACGCTTTCTTCTGTAGTGTCCAGTGATAGGACAAAAGCGAGAACACAGAAAGTTACACTTAAACACAAGGAAAAACTTCTCTACTAAGGATGAGGGAGCCCCGGCACAGGCTGCCCACAGAGGCTGTGGAGTCTTCTTCTCTGGAGGTTTTCAAAACCTGCCTGTATGTGCTCTGTTGCTCCGGGCAGAGTTGAATGTCTTTTCCTTGAGGAACATCTCACCAGGGTGGCCCTGGGGATGACAAGCTGGTTTTACACTGCGCTGCTGTGTGAAACTCTTTTCTTGTTGCACATCACTCATTTGACAGCCCTTAGCAGAGAGACCTTGAGGAGAAAGACAGGAACTGTTGAGAAGGTATTTTTTTTTAATTTCCTGGTCTCATGTTTGCTTAACTAGCCCTTAAGAAGCTGTTTATTATAACTAGCATGGAGCTAAACTGCAGCAGTGCCTGTCGCTCTGGTTACAGCTTGTACCGGCAGTTTGGTCCTGTGTGACCTGTTCCTCTCTGAACCCTTACCAGGGAACATCTAAGTATACTGCAGCCTCAGAAAGAACATATGCCTTGTTTTTTGTACCCCTGATGCTTTAGAAGGAAAACTATTTTAACACTGAATGTGCCCACTCGAATTCTAGAAGAATAATTTATATTGAAACAGCAGACATGGGTAGAAAGAAACTCAGACAATGCACCCATTGGGCTAGAAATTGTATTCTAAGTTGTTTCAAATCAGAGGTTATTTTTTTGGCCCAGTTTCAAGTTACAGAATTTGATTTAAGGTGTTTTGCTGTTGCAAAAATATTTAAAAAGCATATCACATATGTGATGTTGTTCTTTTGAGTGAATAATATGCATCTCTGTTTGATCACCAGAGGATGTTGCAAGAGGATGTTTCTGAGTGCCAGACATACATGTTACTTAAATAAGTTTTTTTCTTTTAAAGCCAATTTACATTTCATGCTTTTGGCTCCTCAAATAAATACTGGAGACAGAACTATGGACAACTTAAGAAACAAGGGAATAAAATGAAAAGAACAGAAGGAGGAAATATTGATAACAAAAAAAAAAAATTAATGTCCTGAATAGGAGATAGCATTTGTCAGGGAAATCAAAATCAAAGAGGGAGAAGAAACAAAGAAGGGAAAAAGGGGGAAGTGGTGGGCTCCTTAACATGTGTAGGGGAAACCTAATGGCCAGACAGCCCTGCCCATGGGAGGAAAAGAGCTGGCTATGCTGGAGAGGAGGGTTAGCAGCCAAGGAGGGACTTAGTATGCTCCCCGAGGTATAAACATATTTTTATAGATGCTAAATTATTTTCTTCTGTCACAAGAACATATGACAATTTGAGACCTTTTCTGGGTAATTTCTGAATTTTCTGAGTTTTCTCTCTGTACAGTTGCTGCTGAATTCTGTTGTTCTCCACCGTTCCTGTGCCCCATGCCAACTGGTCTTTTTCTGTTTTAGAGAGGTAGCATTTCTGCCCTGTTGCAGACGAACTCTGGGTCCATGGCACAGAGAGGAATTGACCTCAAAGCTTTCCCTGCCCATCACCCTGGGAAACCTCCTTACCAAGGCTGGCTTCCTCCCCACAGCATATACCACACCTTCCCACAGCCTTTGCAGCAGATGGGGAAAGGAGGTAGAACAATTGTGAGAAAGGTCTGTGTGAGTTGATGTGGGGTTTTGCTCTGCAAACAATCTCTGCAATGCTGTTTCATGGCTGAGGCTGCTGAAGGAAGGCACTGGCTGCACCGTTATACCCCTTTAGATACGTCAGCATTCACAAAGTTTGCTCCCAGCACTGTCTGAAACTCCGCAGCTCCAAGACAATAAGCCTTGTCCTCATGAAGGAACATTACCAACTTTCTCTGCTTTAACCACACAGTCTTCTTCAAGTCTCCAGCCCTGTAAGCCATGTGATGGAGTCAGAGTCCCAGTCTGCTGTTCAGAGTGAGAAGGAAAAGCCCACAGGCTGCAGGGACGAGTTGCGAATCAGGAAATGTAACAGGCGGTGTTGAAAGGAGAAGCCCCTGTTTACTTTGAAAAATGGTGAGAGCTTCAAAACACTCAGGAACTTTGGGTGTCTTGGTGTTAACAGCATCGTAATTCAATATGGACACAGAAGGCACGACAACCATGAAGGGTTTAGTCTCCTCTGGGATGCAGTAGTTCAGACACAGAGCTTTGAAACTACAGATAATTTGAGGCTCAAAAGGATAGCTGTAGGCAAAAGCTCAGAACAGCCTTTGAATTGTTGTCATCACACTTCCTGTGTCCTTTGTGCTGGATCTGAAGCTTTGGTGATACATGAAAGAACCACATCCTGGCACTGCACAGGGAGCTCTCATTTCAGTCCATGGGATGCATTTTCTGGATGTAGAATTTATCATGAGGGGAATGCCAAGCTGGGAGGGCTCACCACATACACTCTAGGAAGGTCAGACAGACCTGGCAGATGCTCATCTACCAAAGCTCTGCCTGGACACCTCCAAGGACCTCAGCAGCACGAGAGGTCACTGCTGCCTCCTTGCCTGGTTATGCTGGCAGACGGGCTTGACTCCATGGCCCAGGCACCAGTGCGAGAACATTGCACCACATCCCTCCATTTCTGTCTAGTCTCTCTCTTTCCTCACTTCTTTCTCTCTCTCTGTCTTCCCTGCTGTTCCTTGGTTTCATCAAATCTCAGAGGGACGTCCAGCAAGCAGCACCGCACCAGTGCCAGCACTTTGTGGTCTGAACTTTTAGAGATCGCTGGAAAGCCAGTGGCTTGGGCTTGGCAGTGGCACTCCCACATTTCGCAGCCATGAATGTGTGGAGCTGATGGCTGGGATTGCCTGCCAAGGGAAGGTGAGCACAGCAAGCAGACATCCTCTCCAAGCTGCCCACCCGGGTGACAGCAGAGCTCCCCGGCCAGCTGCCAGCACGCTTTGCAGCCACAGGAGTGAAGCAGTAGGACACAGTTAAGTGCTAGCAGGGGCATGTCAACACATGGAAGCATTTATGCCCATTCTTTAAAAAAAAAAAAACAAAACAAACCCAACCCCAAAAAACTGTTCACAAAGCAATAACAGATTTCTTGTATGACAGTGTTTTTATTCAGGACGTTTACAGTTAAAATGTTGCTGGAAGTTGGACAGGAAAATCAAATGGAAGATAACTCTAACTTAATTAGGAGGGCAAAAATGCTTCTTTTGAAAATGTAAACATATTATTCTATTTCCTTCTAAGTGAGTCAAACTAATGTTCCATTATTTAGATCTATTTCTCCTTCTTACTGCGTTGTCATCAATGGATATTTTCCTCAAGTTCACTGTCTCCTGAAGAGGTCTTTTCCTCTTACTTCTCTAAGTTATCACACAGTTCTATTGAGAAGCATTCAATCACCAGCTCCACTTCTTACTTTTGTCCTTTGAAATTGTTAATGAACATACTTACTTTAAATGAGGAAAATCAAATAAAGAGAATCTAAACCATACTTTTTTTTTCCCCTATTCTGACACAAGCCATGAAATATTTCATTTGCCATGAATTTAAATTAATATATCCCCTTATTGTGCCAGAAATTGTTATTAATTTAGTTGAAAGAGCTTATTTCATGAGCTGTTTTACAGGTCTGGAGTCTGTATTTCACAAATGTGACCTTGTAACAAAAGAGTCTGTGTTATCTTATAGTGTCTCAAACATGGATTGGGCAGGGCTTATTCATGTTAAACAATGACTTTCCATGATAACAGAGTACATACCAAACTAATAAGATGATTACTTGACGCTTAGTTCCACTTGGCAATTGAAATGTGGAGTTAGATAAATGCTACAAAAAGCATTTACTTGTCTTCCCACCGTTTCTTTGTGAACTTGGATTTGCATAAACATGAATGCTTTGGAGATGGTCTGAACTGAAAACTGTACCCATATTTCAGTCCAGCCCAGGCTTTGTTTTGTGTATTAGTTTTTCCATCACTCAGATTTGCCCAAACCAGTTGTGTTTTTTAACTTCTCCTATTAAAGCATTTTCATCTTAATTCTGTTTTAAGAGAACTGCTGATCAACTTCTTAGATTTCTGCTTTCCAAGAGGAAGAATGAGCTGTGCCTCCTTTGCAGACCTGCTTTATAACTCTGAGCAAGATGTTCGTTGCCATCTTTCAGCAGAGGAGAACTGCAGGAATTCAAAAGTCAGCAGGAAACAGTTTTAGGCTCAGGACTGCCTGAAATGATGTTTAACAGCTCAGGCAGTGACTGGACTCTTGCCTTGGAGGTACAGGATGCTGTTGTTCTATCTCTACTGTAGAGATAATACATTATCCTCTGGTTCATCACACCGTTTATATTGTGCATAAGCTTGCGATAGAACCACACAATAAACTGCTGTGAAATCACTCCAATAGCAAGCGCTCCATGGCTTGAACAAAAGCACACTTGAAAACATCTGTAGGTCTTTTTCACAGTAAAGCTTCCAAAGACAGTTTGCTTCTTGTTGCTTTTATATCAGTTATGAGTCAATCCTATGAGGAAGGGAGAGAGAAAAAGTGAAACGATTTTACTGCCCAACAAGACAAAAGACTACAACAGCTCTGGATACTGAGTTCTTCACAGCCCTCTCCTCTGAGGTATCCTCCAAACTTAAGCTAAGTTCAATGACCAAATCCATAATATCCAAAAGGACCCAGCTACCTAAACTACTTGTAGCTACACTCTTCTCTCTTGATTAGACCCATGTGCTCCCTTGTTGTCCTAACGAGGTTCATCATTAGAACACATGCTTGTACAGGAGACCTAGTGTCATGTTAGTAAAGGAGCGAGTCAGAATGCAAGACTCTACGTGCTGGTTCAGAGGTGCTTATGGTTTTGTCAAGGAAGATGATAAGCAGACTTGCTGTAGCACGTTTACTCTTCTGGTAAGTTTGTAAAGGAAACAGGCTTGGTAACTCAAGAAGTAGCAGTGAATTTACAAGCTGACCCTTAAATGGGAGGAGGGTTAAATTCAGAAAGCTTAGTAAATCAGATACAATCTCTCCTAATATTGATATAAGACCCAGGCCTCTGCTGAGGAAGCAAGTGCTTGTTCATGTCTCCTCAAGACAGCATTTCAGAACACGCCTTCAGTTCAGAGTCTCTGTGAGCACTGCAGGACCTGGGCTGATAGCACTGCCGGTGCAGCTGCTGGTCCTCCCAGGGGAGCTGCTGCTGGTGTAGGTGCCAGCAAGCCTTAAAGAGGCAAAGTCTGTCTGGTAACATTGACAAGATGACCCTAGAGATAAGGACATTCAGAGACATTGACAATGGGTCTCTGCAACTGATTTTTTGACAGGTTCTTAACACAATGGTCTCTGGAACATGAGTTTTTAAGACACTGGTTGTGTCTTACCCACTGGACTGTGGGTACTCTGTAAAAATCTGGATCCAAAGGTTGCAACAAATTTGAACTGCCTCCTTTTCATCCTAAAAAATGTGCATAAAGATAGTAAAGCATTTTGGAAACTGTCCATACTGTACTCATCAGTACTGTTACCAAGACAGTGCCCCACACTGAGGGGTGACAGTGGGGAATGAGTAAGCCACAGCAATATACTAATTTACTGGAAAATAAGAAAAAAGGGGAAAGGACTGAACTGAAAAGTTCACGGTTGGATCCAGCATAACCAGACTGATATTTAATTGTTTGCATGGACCCTACACTGTCCATAATTGCCAGTTGGTGTCTTCAGTTGTGTCTGGCTCTTCATATGCCTGGCATTTACCTCAGGGTTTTTATTGGCATGCAGAGATGTGGAGGTGGTGAGATTTGGATGTGGATGTGAGAAGGAGGGAAAAGTAAAGCAGAAATTAGTGTGTTTCTTGATAGAAGTCTGCTACTAATCTAGGTTCTAAACATAAACCTAGGGATAATGGAAATGCTCTAGGATGGGTCAGGAGTAGCTTAATTAGCACCTCCTGGAAAGTCCAATGTTTTCTGCAGCTTATGGACCCCATAACACTAAATTATTTAAGACTTGGAATTGCTTCAGATTCATTATTTCCTCTCAGCACAAAACAAGACAGGACTGCATGCCCTCAGTCTCTTTTAGGACCCATGTGTTAACTTTCTGTTAGAATTTTGTTTTCCAGTGATCCAAGAATATTAATTGAAAAAAATCTTTCAAGCTGCTTTTTCTGGGATCACAGAATCTTTGGGTTTTGAGAAAACAAAGCCTCAAGGGAACAAGATAGGAAAGTCAATTAAAAGTAGAATCGTTCTCAATTAAATAAAACAAAGAGATAATTCCCTACCCCAAAGTATTTTTGTAACCAGTACAAAAAAAATTCCTATTTGGAAGGGAAAGTGGGGATAAATAACTGTGAATGATATATTACTGTTATTTTTACATTTCCTTAATAGAAATTCCTTTTAAAAATTACAACTTCTAGTTTTTCTCAGTGTTTAAGTCTTTCCCTTCTATGCCAACCTCTTAGCAAACATTTAAACGACAGACCATTCTGAAAAGGTTCAGATATGCTCCAGATGCATTTCACAAGCGCAGGACTTCTTAGAAAACTTCATCCTTTAGAGCCTGGGGAATGCAGCTGGAAATCTGAGGGCACAGATTTTATGTGGGATTTATTTGGTGTTTCCCTTGCTCAGGCAGGTGACAGGAGCAAATTTTTCTCACTACAAGCTGTAGGGAGGCTGTTCCTAGTCCTGGCAGAACCAAAATAGGCAGGAATTACTGAAGATGAGAAAAGTAAAGAGAATAAAGCTTAGCTGGATTTCTGTTGTTGCAGTACTTAACATTCGTTTGCTAGCTCATAAGTTAGTAATTTTTTAAATTGGATTAATTTTTTCCCCTTGTATTCTTTATATAATTGTTTCCCCAATAATTTTTGGAAGAATGAATCAAGCTATCTTTAATAATAAAATTGCCAAGACTCCTCACTCTTGAAATGAATAACATAATTCTCTGCCTTCGACCTGGGAAGTATTTGTGGGTCTGGTTCCCAAGACTTCAAAAAAGAAGACTAAAGATAATAAAAACATATGTCAACATCTTAGGCTTTTCTTCCACTTGCTTCATTGCTACTTCAGTGATCAAAAGGAGAAAAGTCATTATTAATGTTTAATCTAGCTAATACTCTCGTGGTATTCCAGCTTGACTCGGCTTTATTTACTCCACTCGCTTTGCCTGTAGTAGACTGATTCTTGCCATGATTCTGTAGTCACAGAAAGAATTGGTTGTGAAAGATAATAATAAAGTGACACTAAAACAGGATGAGATGAAGAATTTTTGTTAAGTTGGACATGTTAAAAATAAAATGATGACTTGAGGAAAAAGAATAAGCAAGAGTGAGTTGGAGCCTGGCTGTAAAGCTTTGATTTTTATGTTGTTTCAAAAGCAGCTCTCCACTTTCAAAAAACACAAGCAGGGTTCAGAACAGCCATTGTTCTGGGAGGTATCTTCTCGTCTGGATTTGGATGCTTGTAGCTTATTCTGAAACACTGCTGCATTGTTTCTAGTGGTGAGGTTATGATTGTTCTGTGCTAGGAAAATCTCTTGTGGTTATGATGTTTTGAGCTGAAGAAACAGAAAGCTTTCCCAGCTGAATGCTACTAGGGATGGGCCTGTGATACCAAGGCTAACTCTGATCCCCATGAAATCCAGGGAGGAGTGGTTTAGGATACAATGCTGACTGTCATTTGTGTATGGAATAATTTTGGATGAGATGACTGGTGCCTCACCTCAGCAGGATCTTCAGGAGACACCAGATGAGATTCATTGGAACTTAATTTAGCCTCCTAAAACCACAATCCAAGCTACCTTTCTGGATTGCCTGTGTGCTCAGGTTAGTGGGACTGGCAACTCCAAAAGGCAATCCCACCCAGCTGGAACAGACACCTGGGCAGTGCAGGGATTAACTGCTTTCCAGAGGCTTTCTGTTTTCCTGGCTAGAGATGAAGCTTAGATAACTGGCTTACTGAGGTAAGGACCAAAATGTGTTTGCTTAATCTGCAGGTGTCTCACGTGTGTGCACCTGAATAAATTGCCCTTTTTGAAGAAGGGAATGTGCAAGCCAGGGTCTAAGATTTTTGAAAATCTAAACATAAGATAAAATTTTGGCATGAGGTGCCTGTGGTAGCCTGTTTATGGCTTTGTTGATGCTACATGGTCATGGTGTGGTGAACAATCCAGTGAGAACTTGTGCTCTTCCTGATACCAGAGGCAGTTCAACCTTAGTCACAAATGGCAGCATTCTAGCACGGGGAAGAATTCCTTTTTGGAAATGGAAGATAGCAGAAATACATCAACTTCTTTACATCTTAAAGACTACAAAGGTTTAGAAACTATGCCAGCTCAATTCCTACTATTTCGTCTCCTTTTCCTCTTGGTATTAATCTGTTATGACCTCTTCTTTCTCACCAGCCTTCTCTGGAAGGATAGCCAAGGCTGCCAGTTCTGATCTGCAGCAGTGGTGAGTACACAGCACCACATTCTGCAACCAAGCAGGATGGATACTCAACACTGGTCAGGATTAGGTCCCTGCCACGAAACAGTCCAACAGCTTTGGCATTTATTTTGCCACATGAGACGATGCATCTGTCCTTATCTGCAAAATGCTTACAATGTTTTCATTAAGATGAAATGTATAGGGAGCACAGGGAGGGAGTGCCTGTGCTCTCACACTGGATTAGGCTAATAACCCTGTACACTGTTTAGGTATTTAATGTGCATGTGGTGCTTATGATATTAACTAGAAGTCCAGACAGCAAAGCCCCAAGATTACATTTTGCACTTTAGCTAAGCATTTCATCAGAAATGTTAATAATCTCTCGATTAAGCATTTTAGCAGCAGATTAGTTTTAACAATGGGGCTTTTGGAGCCACAATCCTATCATAACTGCAGCTGCGAGACTTGTGGCTGAGGGAAACCATTTCTTATTAACCCTCACAGCAAAACTATTTAGGAATTCACCTATCACATACTGTTCCAAAGTATTTAATTTTTAAACTATCGGAAATGGTATCTTAAACTTGCAGTGCCCAGAAGGCTGAGGAACCTGCTCTGCAGTTGGAGTCCCGTGTCTATTAATCCAAAGCAATAACTTTTAAATATTGACAGATTTTTGTCTGAGGTAGTAGAAAGTAATGAGTACAGACACAGTTATCAGTTTATTGCAGCTCTGTAGATTCTCAGAGAGATGGAACAGCCTATGTCTCATTTGCCAGGCAGGAATCAGAGCTGCTTTCCCTACTCACAAAGGGAAATAGGTTAGGAAAGGCTCAACTATCATAGAAGGTCCTCCGTTCAGAGATGAAATCCTGTGGAAAAGGGAGAAAATAATATGTGCATTGATGTATATGTCCTGAAACACTCACAAACTTCCACTCAACACTGGGAACAATGTGCGGTATCTGGAAAAGAGCAGGGAGAATGATCTGAAGTCTACAAAAATTTTCTAGACCAAGAATTAAATCAATGAACATGGTTCAGACTCAAGAAGAGAATAATTGGGAATGGGAAACAGAAATAATCTTTTCTCCATGTCAGTGCTAAATAAGAGACATATAAGACATATAGAGTACCTCAACACAGTAAGGAAGAGATATCTTAGATTTTAGAGAACTTCTTCAAAGCCATGGTAGCCATCTCTGAGAAGAAGTTAGCTGCATGTCAAGTGTGAGTTCTTCCTGCCTTGAAGCAAGGCTGGTCTCAGTGAATGATCATGAGCAAACCCTGTGGCACTGAACAAGTACCTTGCTAGCTTGCTGCCTTTGTCTCTCTACTATTCTCAACCCCTAGCCTTAAAAAGCAGCACAAAGTCTCAGACCACTCTGAAGAAATCAAGAAGAAAAATAACTGAGAAGAAAAATGGATGCCTTAGAAAATTCTAGAAGTCTCTGACCCTTCTTAAAGCATTTAGCAGGCAACAGACCTAGATGTTAGAGAAATTAGGCATACTATAAGTTTGTGATCCTTTTCCCAGAATGTGTCAATATCACGTTAAGAACCACTTCAGAATAAGGAAAGAAAAAGGAGGTATTTTTAAAAAGGAAGCAACCTTCAGGCTATTTCTTTTACAGAGCCAGAGGTTGCACATACGCCTCAAGATTTTTCCTAGATGCATGTGAGGCTGAAAGAAATGACCTACTTTGTAGGAGGGCACAAGATTTTCTCTACGCTATCTGACCTCAATCCTCAATGACCTTTTGAACTTGTAGTTATGTGTCACATTTGGTGTACTCCTTGACATTCTTTTTCTTTCTGTATTTAAAAAAGTAGGGGAAAAGTAATGTTAGCTAATGCCCTTGTTACAATGATCAAGAGGCAGACAAACTTCATTAATGGATGGGCATCAGATTCATTTGCTGTCAGCATGCATGACAGAAAAGATTTAATATTTCAAACCTTTAAGCTCTACAGGAGAATGTATCATTAAAACATGGTTCACTGATCATGGAGTGTTTGGAGCTCTGTAGGAGGACTGTGGGTGTTTTAGACTATAGAGAATTGTCTGATATTATTAGTTTAAGCAGGCCAACACTTACTGTGACTTGAACTGTTAACGCTTCCTTTTCCCTTTGTTTCTCTGTTCTGCCCTCCCTCCAGCATTGTTAGTGACAAAACAGGAGACCAGAAGCTGTACCCTGCTCCCTATCTCTGGGCATTAATCAGTTTAGGGTAATAAATTTAGAAATTTATCTGCAAATAAAGAAACCAACAAGAACTGTTGACATTATTTCCTTACCTAGCTGCTGCTTTTGAGCCAACACTCAGCTTGGCTGCTGCTTGTTAAACAGCAGTGCAAAAAAGCCCATGAGATGATAAAAAAGAAATCTTATTACGTGGACAGGTCTTCAGCAAGTGGTCGAGTGATTTAGTTGGAGTGTTGTGCCTTGATGTGGCTAAAAGGAAAATAATGAAGCCAAGCAGGGGGTCAAAAGCAACGCGAAACAGTGATTAAAGCTGTTTATATCTCATTGTTGGCATGGATACAATCAAATAAGCTCATTAGACATTTTGAATTGCAGAAACATAGCTCAGAATGCAGCCTGAAATAATATCTGCTATTGCACTTGTGCAGAGCTTCCCTCTGTGCTGTGCCAGCTAGCTTTAGCTTTCCAATAGGTGATAAGTTCTTTTAAAGGAATAAATGAAGTGAATGCAGATATGTTCAAAGATTTTTAAGGAATTCAGAGTGGACACGAATCTGATGTTAAATAAAACACATGTCAGATGTTAAGATATTAGGGGGAAAATACAAAAGGTTACCTTTAGGAAAAGTTAAAGTTTTTAAGCAGGACTTTTTCAAGACAACAGAAAGAAATGAGACCTTCCCCAAGCATGTTTGTGTGTGATGAACTACTTACTTACACTCCCCAGGCAACTTGCCTTTAAGGGGTGCTAAATTAAACAAAACTCATTGTTAATGTAGTCACTGTCCAAAGGTTTGCAAAGTCTGCCCCAGGACTGCTGAAATGCAGGAGTAAAAACTAGTGTCCATGCACTGCTTAGGGCATGGTACTGCTTTGTACTATATCCTTTATGTGACCTGTAAACTTTGTGCTCCTCTTTATTTAGGCTTCCTCCTTTGCCCTTTGTATGTTCTGTGTGTGTAGGACTGGATCTAATTTGTGACTGGTTTTGGAGAGTTGGTGAGACTTTTGCCAGCAGTCATGTAAATGAATAACTTTAAGCTTGAGCTATTGATTGTAAGGACCATAAAGCTCAAACAGTGCGTTCCCTTCATTCATACTGAGCCTCTCATGCATTCGACATCACTAAGAATTAGATTGGGGACTTTGCTGCTTGTTTCCTTTAATGGTAGATGCAGGCCAACATGAATACCAAAGGTGGTTGTTAACTGTGCAATTATGCTTCGTTGTAAAAGATGGTTTGTGTTTGAAGAGCAGCAAGGGGATACAAGGATGAAATTCAGATGTGCTGGATTCTGCTTCATGGGGCTATATCTATGCCTCAGGAGAAACTGACACTTGCTGGATGTTCCACGGTGAAGTCTGGGACTGTCTGTGAGTTGCCGCAGACTTTCAGAAGGGTGCACAGTGTTTTGAGAAGGGACACCTGAGCTCAGCGCCTTTTGACAGATTTAACTGCTTTGCTTTCCTTTCCCAGAGCTGGTCACAGATTTGAAATGCTTATGAGAAGTGCTGCATGGTCTTACTTGGACCCCATCTAAGCTCTTCTCCACCAAAAGAGCTACCATTTCAGGGTTGGCAGAAATGTATTAAAACTCATTTTGACTAGTATCTACAAAGCATTATAAAGGAGGGAATTTATATGTACGCACACCTAAACAGAGCAGCTGTATGCTGGACACATAAATCTATTCCCTTCACCAGGAAGACCTGGGAACTGTATCTCCTAGTACAGGCTGCCAGGTTGCTATTGTGAGTCACATTTTCCTCTTTCATGACCAGTCGTGGTACAAAGCCAGTCTGAAATGCTGTACGGTCTTCTGCTTAATACGTTTCCAGTTTTTTTTTTAATGAATATTTTATTAAGCATCTATGTGACTGTTAGGCCTGGTCAGCAATCATGGAGATGATTGCAGCAACCGTGAGACCACTTTCTTCTGCAGAATTTATGGAGACCAGAAACTTCTGCAGCTGTGGGTGCTTGAGCTCCAGCTGCCTTTCCGTGACGTAAGTGCAGATGAGACTTAACAAAAGACTCATTTAAAGATGTTGAACCTAATCAAGGCTCAAGAGCCCACTACGTGAGCTGCTACGTCTGTAAGCAGCCCTGTACAGCTAACTTCCTTCACCACTTACTTGAGATTGAACAGTGTCACTGTGGTCAGTAGTGATTCTTTCATATGGGACAAGTATTCTCACAAAGGGACAAACTCTGCCTCTGTCAAAAAAGGGAGATTCATATGTTTCTTAAGCTTTGAGAAACTTTCCAAAATTAATGCAGCCACCTTCAAGGAAAGCTTGAAAAAGCCTGACTCGGTGGCTATGTCCTGCAGCCCAATTCTGTGCACAGGGCTCTGAGCTGCAGCTGACTCTTGGCTCATTTTCCCACACTTGTGCTCCATACTGCACTTGTGCAAATCTGATACACTCTGCATTTACGTCTCTCCATTTGGCCTGTTTTCTGCTAACCAGCAAGGCCCAGTTAGCATAGAAAAGGCTACAGTGCTGTGACCAGGGAGGTATTCACCTCCTGGTACCTGGTGCTCAGAACATCCTATGCCTGAAGTGAGCTGCAGGCTGGTTCCTGTCCAGTGGCTGGACCTGCTGCATGTCCAGGACAGATGATTGCAGAGACATCTGGAGATTTTAAATGCTCTCTCCCAGGTGTGTGCTGATGAGCATGGAGGGGAGCTGTGGAGACTCCATAGGAGCTTCCTCTTTTCCTCCTTCTGTGGGATATGAAGCCCTTTGGCAGAAGCAGTGTGTTATAAGACTTTGTCTGAGAAGCTGGGTATGGAAAAACAGCAATGTGGTATCCTACTGTCTTGTGACACGTGTGTAAACTGGAGTTGTAAAAATGGGTCTTAGTAGGCACAAAATACATCCAACTGAACAAAGAATGAAGAAGCCCAGTCTTGGTACAAAGAATATGGGAGAACAGTGAAATGCCTTGGTTTGGCTGCCTCTGTAGATGGGTCTGCTGGTGATTACTGAGTAATTACTTTGTCCCAATGAAGTCAAAGAAGTGCCACTTTGGATGAGTTGAAGCCTGTGCTCCAGATCTGGCTTAGGGAAGGCAATATGGTGGTCAGACTCCTGAAAGTGCTGGTGACCCACTCTTGTGTCTTGCAGAGGCACCATGCAGGCAGGAACAGGGACAGACAACCCAAACTAAAAAATGCATAATACAGATAAAGATGTAGGCTGGGAAGGCCTTGGAACCAAATCTAAGCCCCTGAGGTTTCCAATTAATTCAGACTCTTTCTTCAACTGATGTGGTAATTTGTTTCCCTACCATAACTCAGTTTGGATTTTCCTAAACTTGACAGTGTGGCTAATGTGGTCACAGATTTCATACGCCACTGTAAGTGTACATATTTAATGCCTGAGGAATCAAACAGGAGGCTGCCGAAGGAGAGCAGGCAGTAAGCTGTGCCCGCCGATGGCGTGTGTGAGCGCGCTGAGCACCGACAAAGCGGCTGTGTCAGACGCTGCAGGAATGAAAGGGACCAGGGGAGGGGGGGTGCAAGAATCGGAGCGTTGTGGGACACGCAGAGGCTGAGCAGCATATGGAAACTGCTGTACCAAGACAGCTTTGCTTTGATGTGTGCTTCTCATGTAATTACCATGTTAACTAGCTGACAGGAGAATGTTGTGGCAGAGAGATGGAATGACTCAAAAAATGTCATTGGTATCACTGGGAGAGCAACTGAACAATGGATGGGCTGAATGCAGCTCTGGCAGCCACTCAGTAGAGTGCCTGGAAAAGACTTTACCCAGAAGGGACAGCCCAGAGACACGGGGTTGTCTCTGAGCAGGGGTGCTAGTGGTTGGGATGCAGCCTCTGCCTTGCTCAGTGGTTGCCAGGCTGGGATGTGAGTGTCTGCCACAAACCAGAGGACACTTCATGGGCATACTTAGAAAATCCTCTATCCAGAAGTCAGGGCTGTGCGAGTTATGAAGTGGGAAGAGCCATGGCAGTGCAGCAGTGTCCAGATCAGAGCTTCCTGAGGAGAGAGAAACCTTCTGTCAGGGCAAAAGGATTGTTATCCACCCTGTGGTGGCACCATCCTCGAAGTCAGGCAGCACTGCTGGAGCTGCAGACTGGCCTTGTGGTCCCTCAGGGATGAGCATCTCTTTCTTCATCAGCACTACAAGGTTTGCAGGCTCAGGTCAGGGTGAAGAAAGCTGTCACATGCTGTGTTCTCAGACAGCCTTGCTACCCTCAGCCCTGGGATTTTGGAGAGGGCTGCCTCAGCAGTGCCACTGCATTGCACAAGTCCCATGGCTGCAGTCATCCCTCTCTACCTTACTGCACCCACAACAGCACATTTCCTGCCTACTTTGGTCTTCCCTGCAGCTGGGAATAAGTATCCCCTGCTTTTCTGACTAATACTTTGTGCCCATAGTTATTATTAGAAGTATATCTGATTCTTGCCAGAAACAAAAGTAATTACAAGCTTCAGGCTGGCACCTTTCTGTCTGCCTCCTGCAAATATTTAAATTGGGATTTTGTTACCCAATGTTTTTGGTAATTAGTAGTTCAGTAGTGTTTTTCCACTGCCCACATGTAGCTGTAGATTGTGAAGACCAGATCTCCAACCCCAGCAACCAGACAGGCAGATCCAAGCAATGCTCTTAATTCTAGTCTCAGTGCCGATTCTCTTGGAGATATTATT
Organism: Urocolius indicus; assembly: GCA_013401255.1. NCBI lineage: Eukaryota > Metazoa > Chordata > Aves > Coliiformes > Coliidae > Urocolius > Urocolius indicus. Next base: position 111,745 of record WBNH01005326.1, read on the forward strand.
GCTGCCTGTGCCACAAAGTGCTGGGAGGAGATGTGTTGTATGTGGGACTGTTCTAGGTTTTTTTTTTTTTTTGTTTCCTTTTGCACTACAACATTGGCATAGAATACTTTGTCTTTTCAGGTTTGGGGTTTTGTCACACACACACACACACACACACACACACACACACACACTTCTATAATTTGCTGTGAGAACAAGTTTCATATGACTTTTTCATCTGACAGCCTCTGGCTGAAAATGCCTTTGGCCAGGGATTAATGGATAAGCAATCAGTGGCAGAGATTTTTTATATACATATTTTTAACATAGCTTTCCATCTGTCTGCTTTGTTTTCTGATCTGCAGTAGACCACTTCTATCCTCCCAGGCCAGCAGTGACCCAATGAAAGTATTGATGGCAGCCTGATTCCTGCCTGTGGAGGTGCCTCCACAAATACAGAAGCACTTCTGGAGGTTCTGCTCTGGTTCTACTCCAGCACTCTCTGACCTCAAGGGAAAGAATCCCTTTGAATTTTTCTAAAAGGGTTGGCTTTGTCCATGTAATTGTGGATCAACTTATGATCTCACTTTTGAGTGAAAGAGGCCGTCTTCTTGTGCACTGATTTTTTGCTCTTAAACACTTCACAGAGTCCAATTTGACTGTGCTTTGTTTAGCTGTGCAAGCCTCACAATGGGTGTTAGTTCTCGCTGCCATCGATGGGGATATTTCATGACCCCCGTGCTGCAGAATTTGCTTTCTAAGACATCTATATTGAGACTGAAGGAGATGTTGCTGTTGTACAAGCTCCCTCTCCAGTGTGGGCAGTAGACTGGAGACCTGTGGCCCTTGCCTCATGTTTACCTACAGCAAAGCTGTACTTGGTGTGCAAAATGTGCAAAGTGCACATTCTTGTGATCCAAAGTGCCAGACATAGCAGCCAGGGAGAGGTGAACCACTGAACATGACCTTGCCAGAAGCATTAGGCTCATCCCAGATACATGAACATGACATGATGGATGACAGCTCCACCTCCTAATCACCACACTTTTAGCTTGCTGACTCTCACATTGGAATACACAGAGACTGTGTAGTTACACAGTTAGACTGTGTAACTCTCACTCCCATCTCAGAGGGAAATGCACTACAAAAAAATCACCCTGCAGATCCCCAAGATGTGAATAACATAGCTTGGCAGCAAAGCACTTTGAGAAAATAAAGCTCTGAGAAACTATGCCAACTCCTGAGTTATTTCTAACTCAGTTTCCATCATAGTGTGGAAAAGGTTTTGTCAAGGCAGGTCTCAACAGGAGCTGAATTCAACAGGCAGAGGCTGCCAGGCAGTGACAGTGGGTCACTCGGCACCCTCGGAGCACAGCACAAGCGTGGTACGTGGAGCCCAATGCCAGCTATGGAGAGAGGAACGGGCTGTAGTGCAAGAAAGAGCAGGTGGGACAGATTAGCAGGACAAAATTAACTAGATTTTCAGTATTCTTAGGTGCTTGCTGGTGTCTCCCATGTTTTTATGCAACTGGTCTTGATCTCTCCAAGAAGCCACCAAAAGTCTGCATAATATAATATATAAAGTTTAGAAGGACTCATGGAAAGGGAGGGAGAAGAGAAGGCTTTGGAAATCCTTAGAGGACTAGTGGAGCTGTCATGGATGATATATTTATTCAAAATGTTTTATGTTTGCTGAAGAAAACCTGTTTTCTCTCTGAGTAGACACAAAAGGAACTATTAATGATAGAAGTCCAAGGAGGCTGCGAAACTTCCATATGCTTTCCTAAAGATCCCAAATGGGCCACGTGCACTTTCCAGGCTCTAGTTAACCCCACCAGCATAGGAAAGGCAATAAAATTATAGTCTTAAGTCTCATAATACATTAAAATGGAAGAGCTTTGGGTTCATTTCAGAGTTTCAGCATGCAGTTAAGACCCTAAAATGAGACACTTCAAAGCACAGAAGCTGGAAAAGCTGCTGGGGAAAGAAACACACTATTTATATCATCTAATAGTGACACTTTTCCATACTGAATCAATTTAATCTTCCTCCCGATGTCCTTGCTCTGAAACTCACAGGTCTTATATTTGTCTCCTCATACAAGATGCAGGCTATAATTAACCACTTGCGTATATTTGAAATGTTATTTAAAACAGAACAGCTTTTTGTGAAAGGAGCCTGAAAGCAGTGTCTGCTGGCTGGCTATATGGATCTTATTTTACTCTGCTCACATCAAGGTTCTGTTATCTTTGATTAATGCTGCAGCTCTCATGTGCACGGATCTGTTCACTCTGCAGAGCACGGGCAGTGGGTAGAGCTTTACTCTGATAACATGGTTAACTTTTTGCTTCCTCTGGTGCCCATCTTTCTCCTTTGGTGCCCAAAACACATTGACTGGATGCACAGCTCACCAAAAGGGTGATCTTGGAGTGACTACTAAAAACATCTGAGAAAATCCCATCCCATATTTGCAAATGCTGTGCTGGAAATTGTGCAGCCAGGGAACTGCAATGGGCTTGTCCCACTGTCCCAGGCTGCAGATGCTGGTCCCTGGCGACTGAGGAGATAGGGATGCTGGCAGCCTTGGCACATAGCACGCTGTAACAGAGTTTGTTCTCTGCAGCGGAACAAGTGACCTATATGAACAGTCAAAGGAGGCTGACCAGCCCTCAGCTTCAGCTATCAGCTGACTCCAGTGAGCTGCTTGCAAGGGGTACAGTGGCCAAGAATTACTCATGGAAATAATTCCACAATCAGCTTTGAATAAGCAATAACTATAGGAAAACTGTAAGCTGTTCAAACAACTCAGAAAAAGGCCCTTATGACATGCTATCAGCTCAGCCTCTGCCCTGGGCTTCATTTCATGCCTTAATTACTGTAATCTCCAGCCTTGTGGCCTCGATGACTCCAAATGTACACAAAGAAAGGGCTGGCCTCCTGCTGCTGTTTTCTGAAGCACTCTTTCACTCCCATCTAACTACCACCGTCCTCTTAAGCTTTGTCTGTATCACAAGAGAGATGAATGCGTGTAATGCTGATGCACCTGACTTTGAGCTCCTCAGCTTGCACAGTGAGGCCAAACTGACTGCAGGAGCGTTTGCTCAGGATGGCAGCTGAGTTCAGCGTTTCATGCTGTACTCTGTGTTGCTGCAGTTTATTGCATGAGCAGTGTGTGAACTTGCCATCATAAAGGCAGCTTAGCTGTCTTTAGAAACAGTAGCCACATCTCTGGATAGTGGTGCAGAGGTTGACTGCAGATGAAATAAAGCAAATTTCATATCTGCACCTGTAAGGCTATCTATCACTTTGCCCTATGCTGTCTTTCAGATCCTATTTCCTATCCTGAAAGCCTATCCATCCTCTTTCTTGCACCACCACTACCTTTCTTTCTACTTATGCTCTTTTCATGCATGGTCCTCTATACTCCCACCCATCTTGGTGATCTCTCAGAAATCCTCTGGGATAACCACAATATACCTCCCCCTCACCTGCTTCAAATCCTCCCTCTTCACCAACACTTGAGGGGAAAGTCCCATACTGGTAGGCTGCCAAAGACACCTTCCTCCTATGGCTTAACAAGGCTATGAGATCTATCTGTCGCATGTCACCACATTTCCCTTAATGTCCCACTGCAGAGATGCACCCTACGTGGGGAAATGTCCGTGTTTACCTCAATAGCTCTGCTGTTTTCTTGGGAAACCCTGTGGGGAAATAGCCCGTGGTCTTCTGGGATGATGTATTTCTCATATACACCGCTATTTACCTTGGTCTGCATCTCAAGGTGTGTTTAGACTAGGGTAAAGGTTGTTTTAACTTATATGGGGGAAAACCCATATTTGGGTCAGGTTTTGGGGAAAGCTAACCCTGAATTTACCTCACACCAGCAGTAAAACAGTTAGAGGCTGACTGAAAACTGGAGTGTTCTTGTTAAGTGTGTCTAAATCCATTTGCCAGACTCGTACACCATCAGATGTTGGAGTATCCTGAGATTTAGCTTCGAGTGCCCCCTTTCCCCTCTTAAATGTCGCATAATCTATACAAGACAAGAGGTACTATTATGAGGGTGGTTTGACCTGCTGCATTAAAACACAGATTGTAGCTGAGGAATTTCTGTATGAAGCCTATAACCTCTGGCTGAACTGGAGTGTGCCTTTCAGAAAGGAATCCAGGCTTTTGCTAAAAGACCCCCCCGCCCCCAGCCCACACAGTCCACTTCCGTTGTAGGTATGCTGTTGAAACACTCAGCTGTACTCTCTCTGTCTGTTTGTATGTTTAAAAACAAAAGCCACCAAAGATACTTTAGGCAGGATTCCTGTGGGGGACTTCAGTATACAAAGTGCCAGTTACATGCTTAAGATCTGCACGTGCAGAGCAGCGATCCATTGCTTCCGAAACTTGTCAGTGCTTACAGTTTATGGCTTTGCTGATAGAGAAGGTTCACACAGATAAGCCCTCATATCACAGGCAACAAGCTGGTCAGACTCATAGCCAAGCACTGGTAGACCTGTGCACTATGTATTTCCCTGCTCATCTTGCCTCTGGAGTTGCTTGAAACACATATTATCATAAAAAAGCAGGGACCCTACCTCCTTCCTTCTGTCCGTTAGCATATTAGTGCCCCATTGGGAATGTGAGAGGGCATGTTGGAGCTCCTCTCCTACCTCACCTGGAGCAGAGGTTTGAGTTATGATCTCTTAGAGATGCCCTGACCACAGTATTTTCAGAGATGCTCACATAACTCGTCCTGGTTAAGCATCCATAGACCAGAATGTATTAGGAATTCCCCTAATATTCAACCCCTTCATACAAAGTTCAGCTGGTTAACTGGGAGAGAACAAGTTGCATATTGCAGAACACTATATAACCTAACCCTACTGTCAATTTGAATTTGAACCAAATTCCAGCTACTATCTTTCATCTTATTTCTGATGTCCAGATTAAAGGGCAAATAACTGCTTACTTTTAACCTCAGCTAAGTACCTGGCCTGAAGTCCTCTGGTTGCTTTACTCTGTTGAATGTAAATCAGAGCTTCCAGTCCTCTAGACTTGATGGTTGATCTGTGATGCCTCAGCATCAGTGTTATAGGTCTTGCAGTGTATTGGTTTGAACACAGCAAAAGGATTGTTCCCCATCCAGATTTTTTTATTTGCTCAATCATAATGCAGCTGTGCAAAGAGCAGAGAAGAGCCAGAGGAGTGGGGAGGATGGGAAAGTGAAGGTCTGGGCTGACACTTCCAGTGGCAGTGAGGATCCCTCTAGAGTGATGGCAGTCTTTTGTTCCTCCATGAACTTGACAGATCCCACAAACTCCCATGGACTCTCTGGTGGCTGAAATCTGGGCCAAACACAAATTAAATGAAGTGGAAAAACTCTGTAGCTCTTAGCCAGAGCTAGGCAAATTTGGCAGGGCTAGATACAAATTTCTTCAGTACATGGTGGTGCTGAAGGATGTGCTTCCAGTACAGCTAAGGAGAAGCCTTAGCGTCTGCTTTAACTGGATTAACATGCACACTGTAGCTCACCATGGGAACTGGATTGCCCATGAGTTGTGATACCTCTGGCTTCTTAAATCTTTTTTTCTGAAGAGAGGAGGAGTAATCTTTCATTCTTCTCTTGAGGACAAATAGAATAGTTCTGAGTTGCTGAAGGTATATGAGACACTCCTTTTTCCTCCTGTAGCTGTTGCAAGGAGCAGAACTATTGAAAGGACATTTTTGTTGAAGGATTTTCATTAGTCTTTGCTGCTGCTTTTCAGTGCTAGATTGACTTGGACTCACCCTGTGGTGTTGGGCTGGTACACCTGGTAAAGGTGGACATCTACTGCTTGCTTGCTTTCTTGCTTTCCCACAGCCCTTTGGAAGATGTTTCTGAAAATGTCATAGCTGGATGTGTGAGGGTCTGGAGATCGGTGGGAAGAGACCTCCAGCTACAAAATTCAGATTTGGTGAAAACTTAGGTTTTCCAGAATTGTTCCCATCTTTCCAAAACCTTTCCAGTGGGAACAGCAATAACCTCTGTGCAGCACGGGAGGATATCTTACCTGCCTCTAGTTAAGATGGACCATGTCACATGATTCACAAAGAGCAGTATAGCTCCTTCAGGAGTCTTTACAGGCTATGGAGGACTATATTTCTGTTATTGTATGGTTATGCCGCTCCAGTGCTCTGGTAAACCTGGTGGACATGTGGCATAAGTCCTCCTTCCCCGCACTCCAAATCCATGCTGTAAAACCTCAGAAGAGGATGTGGTTGAAAGTTTCAGGGGTTTCAGCCAGTATCTTGCAGCAAACAAAAGGTGTTCTCACACCATTGCACCCAGTTGTGAGAGCTCTCTGGCTCTGGCTTGTCTGACAGTCTGGTGAGCTGATGCAATGTGCCATCTTCTAGAAAACCAACTCAGGAGAAGGATTGATTAGTTTTTGGCTGGGCTAGTGAGCTGAACTGGTCTTGCTGTGACCTGGTGAGAGCTGCAGAAGGTGCAAAGGAAGCAGGAGGAGTAGATGCAGGAGGAGGAGTGGTGGTGAGAGAAGGCTTAGCTCAGCTGTCTCTAGGGGTAGCCAGACATGAGGGTTGTGCTGCTGCCAAAGTCCACGGAGGGGCCTTGATTCTTGGTTTTTGCAAAGAGATGACGCATTCTAGAGTAACTTACTGTCTACAAGAAACAAACATGGACCAGTCTCCAAGTTTTATTTTTCCAGTTTGTCACTGAAGCCTTGTTGGAAATGACACAAATGTACTCAGGTCACAAAGAGGGAATTCTTGAGAAATGTAACCAGCTGGGGCTCATGAAGGTGCTTTGCAAACCCAGGTCATGCAAGAAGCTGAGAATGTGTGGCCCAGTAACTTCAGTAGGAACTGTTTTTCTTTTGGAATATTCTGGGAAAGGATAGTTCTGATTTATGACCAGCTGGTTACGTGACTTCTTTTAGAATAATCTTTTTAGATGTCTGCACATCATTCAGATTCCTATGTTAGGCAATTAATTCTTTGATATCTTTTAACTCCACCCCAGTGGGATGAACTTTTCTGTTCGTCACCCCTCACTCCCAAATTGATTCCTATTCTTGATAAAATTTGAACTTTATTAGGTCACCCAAAGTAGTGGAAAATCAAGTCAGAGAGCTGGGTGTAGCTGAGACCACATGCTGAGTTTCCCTTCAGAATAAGCCTCTGCAGTGGAGCTGTAAAACCCTGGATATAGCATAGAAGTGCTAATAGACCTCCAGTTTCAGAGCTACTACCAGGCAATAATATCTGTAATAGCAGCTAACAAAGATACAACCAACCAAGCTCTTCAGGGTTCAGCAACTACTCCCAGCGCTGGAGCAGAGCTCATTTATTTTCTTCTCTTCATTCCACTAGAGCAGCTCCAAGCCGTGACAGCACATGGGGATAATTGAAGCAAAAGTGCTCAACCCTGACTGCCCAATCTTCTCACAAAACAATCCCAGGATTGTTCTGAGGACCGTTGGCACAACAAACCTTGCACTGCAAATTTTGCTCCATAATTAGCAAGCAGTTGCTGTCATGCCTGTCAGATGGGTTTATGTGATGAAGTGAATAGAACAACAATTGACTGTCTTCCCTTGCAACCAAGGAGAAGAAACTGCTTTGAGCAAAGCTGACAATTATGTAAAAGGAACTAAATGAATTTGGCTTACGGTTCACACTTACCCCTCACAGATGGAAGGCAGGACCTCTGAGGCCCGTTCCTGAGTCCTTGCCCCTTTGTACCTGACTAGTCACTGGCTAAGTGCCTAATGAGGCTCAGAGGAAACAAAACCAGTACTGAGGGCTTTTTATTGTCTTTCTTTTCTTTATAGAGCAGGGAATTACCATGTGGTTTGCATCCAAGTTCAAAATCTGATCTTATCACCCGAAGTTGATGACAGACACAACTGTGCTTTCACAAAAGCAGAAAGACTAGTGATACCATGGGTTGGACAACACAGATAGGTAGAAAACTGAAGAGGCTTTGGAAATTTGAGGTACTCCATTGACACATATGCCTTCCCAAGCTATCTATATGTGAGGCAGTCATGATAGGCATTTCTCACCCACCCACTGATCACAGTGGTGGAAGCAGCAATGTAGAGGGGAGTCCACATATCTGCTAATATTTTACCATTAGTAATTTCTAATCTTGTCTAGGATAAGCCTCATGAGGAATGTAGAAACTCTGTCTCTCTGTGGGCAGTAACAGCTGGAGCTGCTGCTGGAATTGATAGAAAGACAGGCTTAAAGAATAAGAAGTCTTAGAGATTAATACGTCCCGATCCTGGTCTCATTGCAGTAGAAAAACACATAAGACTGAGGATGCAGAACATTTTGCATTTGGAGTGGGAATTCTTACTTTGGCTCTGAAATGCACAGGATGTTGCTCAGGAAATGGTGTCTCAGTACAATATGAGATTTGGGAACGTAGTCTGGGTTGGGCTGCAAGGAGAAAAATATTTTACTACACTCATGGCCCACAGAATTGCCTGAGGACCAAAGCGCTCCTCTGAGCATCCCAGATTCATCAGAGATGTTTAGAGTGTTGCTGCCCAGGGACCTCAGTGAATCCTGACATACCAGAAACCACCTGAGTGAAGTAATTACACTGGTGGAGGCAGAGTTTCAGATGTGTAAAAGGGATGAGCTGTGGATGTGGAGTGAAACACAGAGATGCAAGAGCTGTTTTTCCTTTGCTGCCACCCAAGTCTGTTCTTTTGAAGAGCTCTTGCCAGGAAAGATAGTTCAATGAGGCATCAAACTACTTCACTGCTGTTCTCTCTCTGGTGCAGGAGAGGTATACAGACTCCAGTCCTCTGTGTATGGCATCTTGGCTCTCACTGCACATTGCTTCTGTTTCCCCAGCATTTATTCGTGGTAAATGCCTCTCTTTCTAATGGTCTTCCTCACTCTGAGTTGCTTGCTTCTATCTTGTTTACAGCAATATCCTTCTCCTTTGGGAAGCCTTGCATAGTTTATCATTAAAAAGTCACTCAGTTTGTGTTCAAGATATCTGGGTGAGGATAACACTGAACCCTACTAGTGCTAACTTTGTGTTTCCTTCCTTTTGCATTCACTGGAGAGCTGGAAGGGTTATAAGCATATTCAACAAAACGAAGACCTCACATGTAATCTTTCCTTCCTTCCCGTGTGTCTCTGTGGACTTACACTCTAAAACTAACCAAAACAAATCCACCCTCTGAACACACCAAACCTGTAAGATAAGTCTTTGAAATTCTTGTTTATATAAAACTGGTCAAATTCAGGCCCAAATATGTGGGCAACATCCCAGTGCTTTCAGTGCACAATTCGTTTGTCTCCATTCCAGCTGTATCTGTCTCTTTCAAAGTGACACGTCCTTTCTCTAGATGTAAAATTAGCTCATTATGAGTCGCAGTTTTCAAAACTGGCTGTGGATCTTGGAGCTGAAACTGTGTCAAATACTGAAGGGTTTGGCTTTTATAAACTATAAATGTTTGAAAGGCAGAGAGAAGATTGTACTTGAGAAATACTTTCACATAGTGCGAAAAACTAGCTGGCAGACATGGGTAACTGTTCTCTGACTTTATAGAAGCTTTTACCAGAAACTTTCACAAAAGGAAAACCCAAGAGGACCCAGGGAAGGGGTTGGGGGTGGGCAACAAATTGTGTTGTTTTTTCTGCTAGTGATAGCTAATATACATCAGCTCCCCTGAGGTCCCAATAAAGTGCAGAATGAGATGCATTAGTTTTGTCATGGAGTAAATTCACTGAGAGGTTCAGGGCTGACCCATCAAATTTATCTCGTGATAAAATGAAAGTGCTTTTATTTTCCCTGTTTACTTCGGCTTCCTTAACAGGCGTTAGCTGCCTTGAGGCAAAAAAGCAGCTTTAGCACTAAAGTCAAGCCAAAGAGTCCTGTTAAATTTGCTGGAGAACAGAATGTGACACATTGTTTACTTTCTCTTCCAAATGCATTATTTATATGAATGTTGTAGCAATTATGTGATTATACAGAAGTTAATGCACAACAATAAACCAAAGGATCATCAAAGAGATGCTAATGGCACGGAATGTTTTCTGTTTAAATTGTGGATTCACATTTCTTTTTCCCTTTTCCTTGAGGGCTACAAGAAGAGGAGATTTGCAAACCTAATATGAGATTCTGCAAACGTCAAATCTTTGAGTATAGGAAAGGAAATTAAATCCATGCTTCCATCTCTCCGTCTCTCTTCCACCTCCTATGAAATATGAACAGCTTCAGAAAATGCACTCATTTGTTTCACCTTTTTGTTTAGGCCTGAACAGTTATGTGAAATGTAAAAAAAGTGACTAGGTGGCTTTGGGGGGGAGAACCAAGGGCCCAGAAACCAAATGGGTTTCTTCTTCATCTTGCCAAAGAGGGAGAAGGGCTTGAGAAGGATTAGATCTTCCAGCTCAATTCCTGGTTGCAGAGGTAGTACTGGCAACAAGTATTTGGCTTTTACAGTCATGGAATTCTGAGAATAGAGGACTGCTAGGAAGAGGAGAGATCCACCTTACTAAAAAATCTTTACCAACAGGCTGGACTACCTGGAGAGGAGAAGTTCAGTCCCAGACAAGAGAGACCTCAAAGCCAACAGAGAGAGGTGAGCATAACCCTAACACAGATAAGGAAAAGGAGTCCAGTAGAGATGGTTGCTTTGCAGAGGTCATCTCCTCCAAACTCAAGAACAATCAATCCCAATGCTTTGGAAATCAAAGGCAGAAGGCAGCCTATATGAATGAACAAGCCACTCCTGACAAAACTCAAGCAGAGAAAGGAAGCACACAAGAAATGCAAATAGTCAAATGACTAATAAGAGATACGGAGACATAGTGTGACTGTACAGGGATGGTGTTAGGATAGGCCATTTGGGGGACCTTGACATGCTGGAGAAATGGATTGATGGGAGCTTGGGTCAGGGCAATCCCAAACACAGATACAGGCTAGGTAATGAACAGATTGAGAACAGCCTTGTGGAGAGGAACTTGGGGCTGCTGGTGGATAAAAAATTGATATGCACTGGCAATATGCACTCACAGCCCAGAAAGCCAGCCACATCCTGGGCTGCATTAGAAGAAAGAGGGCCAGCAGATCAAGGCAGGTGATTCTGTGACCCCACCTGCAGTGCTGTGTTCAGCTCTGAGGCCTCCAACCTCTTGGAGCTGGTCTAGAGGAGGGCCACAAAGATGATTTGAGTCTGCAGCACCTTCCCTGTGAGGACAGGGTGAGAGACTTGTGGCTGTTTAGCCTAGAGAAGAGAAGGCTCTGGGGACTGGCCTTCCAGTACTTACTTAATGGCGGCTGACAGGAAAGATGAGGAGGGACAATTTATCAGGGAATGTGGTGAAAAGAGGAGGAGTAACAGTTTTAAACTAAAAGACAGTAGATTTAAATTAGATATTAAGAAGAAATTCTTCACTGTGAGGGTGATGCAGCATTGGAAGAGGTTGCCCAGAGAAGGTGTGAGTTCAAAGCCAGGTTGGGTGGGGCTTTGAACTGCCTTACCTAGTGAAAAGAGTCCATGTCCATGGCAGGGGGCTTAGAACTGCATGATCTTTAAGGTCGCTTCCAACCCAAACTATTCTATGATTCTATGAACCTCAAGGAGTTTAACAAAGGGAGGTGCCAAGTCCTTAGGCAGGAATAATCTTATGCAAAAGATTATGCTGGGAGCCAACCAGCTTGAAAGCAGCTCTGTAGAAGAGGCCCTGGAAGTTCTAGTGGACACAGAGTTGAACATGAACCCCCAAACTACCTTTGCAGCAATGGTGACTAACATCACTCTAGGCTGCATTAGGACACAGATCAACAGCAGGTCAGGGAATGCTATCCTTTCACTCTCCCCAGCCTTAGTGAGACACATCTGGAGTACGAGGTCCAGTTCTGGGTTTTCCAGAACAAAACCAATATGGACATACTAGAGAGAGTCCAGTGCAAGGCCTTGAAGATGAGTATCTTATGTATGAGGAGAGGCTGAGAGAACTGGAACTGTTCAATCTGTACAAGAGAAGACTCAGGGTGATCTTACTCATGCATATAAATACCTGATGTTAGGGAATGAAGAAGATGGAGTCAGACTATTTTCAGTGGTGTCCACTGACAACACAAGAAACCATGTATAGAAGAAAAACTCTCTTGCTTAGGGGTAGTTAAAGGAAGCATAGAATTTGATGTAGCACAAACTTATTAGATGCTTTTAGCTATGCTCCACAGTGTAGTGATACGGAATCTTTCTGGTGGTGCTCAACAGACCATATTTTTCAGAAGCTGTAGTTTGCTCTAAGCTAGAAGTTGAGACAGTGCAAGCTTGCAGAGCTCCATTCTTAATTCATGAAAGTTTATTTGCTCTGCTGAAAATTATTAAAGCTATGCAATGTTATCACAAAAAAACCCCCACCCCTTTTCAGTTTCATCACTGAATATATGTTTTATTAAGGGAAAACAGGTATTATTCATCTAAAATTTTAAAAACCTTAAAATTTTCTTCAAAAGGCTTGCTAGTCTGAAAAAAACCCTGAAGAATTTAATGATTGTTGTACAAGAAAATCTTTTTCAACAGGAAGCGATGTTTGTGAAGTGCTTAAGAAAGCAATGTGTGGTGGTTTAGCCTTGGCTGGGTGCCTGGTGTCCACCACGTCGCTCTATCGCCCCCCTCCTCAGCAAGCCAGGGAGGGGAGAAAATAAGATGGAAGCCTCGTGGGCTGAGATAAAAGCAGTTTAATAAGGAAATAGTAAAGGTGTGTGTGTGAGAAGTGAAGCAAATAAAGCTGTTACCCTCTCCTTCCCATCAGCAGCTATGTTCAGCTGCTTCCCGAGAAGGAGGGCTGTGGTACACATAGCGGTTGCTTTGGAAGGTAAAAGTGAATCACAAATGCTTTCCCCTTCCTGCTCCTCTCCCCAGTTTTTTATTGCTGAGCTGACATCACATGGTATGGAATATCTCCTTGGTCAGCTTGGGTCAACTGTACTGGCAGTGGCCCTTTCCAGCATCCTGCCCATCCACAACTACTGGTGAAGGTGGGGAAAGAAATGTACATATACATTTACATATACAATTACAATGGCATAATGGTAAGTCACTGTCCAAATAGAGAGTCCAATCATGTATCTCTAACTCTTAAAAGCAGGTACAAACACCTTATCTTTTACTTACTTAAGTTGGCCAATAACTCTATGGCCTAGTCAGTTGTCAAATGAGATTGTAAATCTCAAACTTTAGACAATGTTTATTTAAAATAAAAATTACAGGTTGGACAGAAATGAACTGATACTTTTTCTTTAATTACTCTATTGGCATATTATTTACAGTCATGCTATACAAACTTCTGAGTTCAGAAACATGTCAGGGTGGATTGGGTTCACCTTGGTGTAAATTGGTTAGAATGTCTTTCTTTTCTTCTCTTCAATACTGTGTTTGCTGCCCTTTTCCCATTGATTAGTAATGCATTAAAGATTTACAGTTCTCCATCGGACTAGTAGTAACACGTTCAGAACACTAAGAAGAAATCCTCTGCTTCAAACAAGTTAAAGGAAAATGATGGGCAGGGGAAAGGGTTGTGTCAGGAAGGCTTCTTGTACTCTCCAGGCTTTGCAGGAGCTTTCATGGAGCACATGTTAAGAAGAACCCTGTGCCTGCTCTCAGTTATGCCTTAGCAAGTGCAGCCTCAACCTGCACAGCTTCCTCTAGATTCACAGGAGGCAGCACGAGTACAAAGCTTTCACTGCAATGTTTTCCATATGCTCTGTCTGCAACAGCAGTGGTGCAGGACGAGGGCCCTCAAGAGTTGGACTATCTGCTTCAGCATCAAAGTTCAAGGTGAACAAAGAGAGCATGGCCCTCCCCTCAGCTCTGCCAACTCAAATGCAAGCTGAATTACTCCTTTGCTTCTGAGCCTTGATAATGCAGACGAAGGTGTGAAATCTGAAGTCACGAATTTTCAGATTAGTGGGCACAAAAGTTACAGTGTGAACAAGCTGATGGAAGAAAGTGTTTGTGCTGGTAAAAATATTCTCCATTAAAAGAACACGAATTGGGTGGTTTATAGCCAAGTCTTTGCTGCACGTATTCCTTAGAAGGTGAAACACAATAAAGCAAGCCGTGCAGACTTTATTGGCCTAAGTCCTGCATGGTGGTCCTTTGGCTTGTGCTAGGCTATGCAGCATCCAGGAAAACCAGCTTTGCACCCTGAACTTTCCCACTCGAAGTCGTTGCCTGCTTGAGAGCACAAGCATTGTGATGCTGAGCACTGGCATGGTAGGAGATAAAGTAAGCGCCTTGTGAAAGTCAGTGGGAGTCTGACTGACTTGAAATCAATGAAAAGTGACTCAGCCTGGAAATGTGCTGCTGCTTAGTGGGAGGTGGGAAGGACAGTGATGATTTTGAGGGCATGGTTCTGTTCCAGCCCCCTTGCTCAGTGCAGTTGTCTCTGCCAGACTAGGGATCCCTGGGGTACCCCCACCCTTGCTTGCATTGCCTTGGTTTGCTCTTTCCTCACATGCCATGCGAGGCAGCCACGGCATAGTAGACACAAACTGTGGGCTGTAAAGCAGGTTTTGCAGTTTCTTTGGACTTTTCAAATTAAATGAGACAGTCCAGGTTTGTTGGGGAAATCCACTATAGAACAGGGTTTTTCAGTGGTGATTCAGAGCTGAGATATTTCTAAACAGTGAAAAACATCATGCCCTGCAACTCATTGAAGATAAGTGTGTAAAATGTTATGCATACTAGAATGTGTTGTCTCTGGCACAGAAAGGATCATAGATCACAAATTTTGCATCTGAAATGGTATCAGTGAATGTTAGAGGCTGAAATACTGCTCCTATTTTGAACTGTACAACCCCAGAGAGGTTGCTTCTAGCTGTAAGCCATAATTTTTTCATTAAGAGTTTGCTTTGTTTCTGGTTTATATCCTCCTACTGTTAACTCTTCAGGGCCCATTCTACTCTCTATTGAAGTTAATTAGGATTTTCACATTGAGTTTAGGGGAAGCAGGATTTGAGCTTTATTGAATGTCAATTGGAAATGGAAGATAAGCTTGTGTTCTGGATACTATTATTCTATTTACTGTTGAAGACTGTGCCTGAGTTATATGAATACTAAAAACTTGGCAGGAGTATACCCTAATAGGTGAGTTTAGTGAATGTTATTACATTTCTAGCACCAGCCTTTTTTGCCTCTGACTTCGGATTGGTGTCTCATTCTCTGTGGGCATTAGTATAAGACTTGGAGACCTTAGGCAGAGGGATAAAATAGTCTTAATTCTGCAAAGGAGCATTAGACTCCCTGTGACTTGGAAATGTGCCAGAGAGGAGGCTATACTGCTGTCTGGTGAGCATGACAGCCTGTGCATATAGCTAAAGCTCAGCCTTCTAAAGATATGCATCCACATTTTGACTTTACTCTCGTCTTCATCAGTAATGACAGTAAATTAAACATCCCTTTTGCTGGAGCATCAGCCTTATGGACAATTTGCATTCAGAAGCTGCTGCTTTGTTGAATAAACACAAGTAAGGAAGGTTAAAAGGATCAAAGGAAACTCTAAAAACTAGGAAATGAAATTAATTTTACTATTTTGTAGCATAGGAAATATGCAGATGCAGGCAAAATAACAAACATGTCTACATGCATCTCTTTTTCTTGGATCCCTGACTGAACTTGAACAGTTTTTTACTGGAGTACAAAGGCATCTTTGTTTTTACTTCCCATCCTCCAGATCAAAGATTCTTCTTCAGGTGAATCCAGGTTACTTCTTCCTCACTACATGACAATGCCTATAACATAAGATGTCTCAGAATGTGGCATGGTAGAAAGACCAATGGGAACAAACAGAAACATTATATACAAGCAGAGGGAGTATTGTTTTATTCTCTTCCTACCCACCATTACCTCCAATTTCCTCCCTGCCTCCTCAGTGCTGGTTGTCCAGTTGTGTCAGCATTCACCATCTGTGCCAGATGCCTTGGCTCAGACCCTAAACAACGTGAAGGGACTTGAACCCATTTCAGACACTTTCTGGGAAAACACTCAGAAACTTTTCCTGGGTAGATTTCTCTTAAGGATACCTGATTTAGACTAAACAGACAAGACAGCATTTGACTCTGTAGCAAAGGTACTTGGATGACAGAGGAAGGAAACATGGCATCTAAATCCTACTCCAGGGCAAGGTTTAGCTCCCTCACTGTATACAAAGGGCATGATTTGAGAAGCAGAAACTGAGATGATCACAAAAGCATGTCCAGAAAATTTATACTTAAGCATACAGAGCACTTTACTCTTAGATACTTATGTGGTGCCAAGTGAGGGTTTTGAGAGTCTAAATTTTGGACTTCAACACCTAAAGTAGTACTTGGTCAGCTGCTAGGTAATTAGCTCAGTCTGTGGACAGAGTCCACAATGAACTAAACTTGGAGCTGCAGAGGTTGGGATTGAGGTTATAGGGAGCACTGTATCCTAAATTTAAACTGAAATGTTTTCTAACTTTGCCACCAGATGTAAAACCCCAAGTCTATCTTAGGCAAAAAATACTTTATATGTAATGTGAAGCCATAGGAGATTTATTTTTTTCTTTTGGAATGTTTGAGGCAAATCATCTTTTGGATTTCAAATACAGAATAAAACAGACATATTTCTGACCTCTAAACATACATTCTAAAGAGATGAAAGTCAGTAGGTTCAGGACAAACTTAGTGACCCTGTACAAAGGACAAGGAGATCTTGACAGCTGGTCTAGCCAGTAGCACTACACTGGATAATCTGAAGACAGTGTTTATAAGGTGCCTTAAAGCAAAACCTCTTCTAGGTCCTGTTTTTCAGTCAACAAACATTCCTGACCAGGCATAGCTACACAGGTAATATGTTTGTTTTCTGTATATGAGCACATTGCTACTTTTCAGTTGGCATATCTCCCCACTCTTGCCTCACCACGTTGCCTCACACTTGTCAGATTCTCTTTGTGTCTAGGTGCCCTCCACTGCTCCTTGGTCATCTTGACCAGATGTCATCTCTGTTTAAACAGTGGTAGGCAGCCAGGGAATGCTCCTTTGCAAAACCAGAAAAAATAGTGAATTCACAGTCAACACAATAACCCTACGTGAACATCTTTGGACAGCCTGTAGTTGGTTGCCCTCTTCCAAAAGTGGCATGTTCAGTCCTGTCTTCAGCATTAACACCGAAATCCCAGTGCACACCTCAGGGCAGTTGGTGGAAAGGGTGCTGCTGACTGTGAGTCAAGGAAGAAGAACATGGTGGGGAAGTACCTGAGATCAGTGGACCAGCATGCACATCCCAGTCAGCCTACAAACAGGAGCAGTAATAAATATGCCCTGCACTGCCAACCAACTGCAGAGGGAGATGAGCACTGAAATTCTTGTTTATTTTGGAAAAAAATGAGAGATTCTCTTCTTCTACCTGACCAGTCTCTAAAATGTTAATTTCTCTGTGACATCAAAACCCAGAATCATCAGTCACCCAGATAATCTTGATAATTTTCTTTCCAGAGTAATTTCCCGTTCTTTTTCACCCTCACTCTGTTACAAAACCCTTCAAGAAATGGGCACCAGAGAAGTCAGAAAGATCAGTGCTTTTCATGTCAGGCATGTTTATTGTAGCAGAACAATTATTACAGAATCCTATTAGCTTTATAGTGTGTTTTTATGCTGATTTGAAAGTACTAGATGAAAGTGTGATGCAACAATAGCACTCGAATTTGACATGGGTCATGAAGGGCAAAACTGCTCCTTTGAGCCCCAGCCCCTAACACCCAGCTTAGTAGCAATATTTTTCCTTTGCTCCCTTCTCATTGCCTTTTGGAGTTCATTTGCAAAAGATCTGTGCTGGTCTGATGCTGACAGAGTAGAAGGACAGCTGAGAAGAGTAGTGGAGGCAATTATTTGCTGGCTGAATGCTGCCATACAACACCAAACTGCTCTGCTCCCATGCCAAGGATTATACAAAGTGGGAAGCATTTTCAAAGCCTCTTCCTGTTCTGAAGCTAACCTCAAAAGCAAAAATGGAACTGCCACCTCAAAAGGAAAGAGGAAAGTTAACGTTTTATCAATGTCTGGGTTAATTTTCTCTGAGTCCATCTGTTTTCAAAGCAGTTGGTCTAAACTATTCCTATACAGCTACAGGAGAAAGACTGACACACTCAAAGAGCTCAGGATTTTCACTGAGGATGGCAAGCTACTCTAAGCAAAACCACACCAGATCAAGGTCTGTGCACTTTTCTTCTCTGGCTTCTCAGTTTGCCACATAACCAGAATCTCCAGGAAGCTGCTGCCAAAGTCTACCTGCCTGCATGGCCACACACTGTTCTTATCTGAAACCTTATCCTATCACAGTCATGACATTTGTACTGAAGAGATCAGAGCATGGCATAGAGGCTGCATCCCACACACATTGTCCTTGGTGACAAAGCCCATTTTAGAGTGTTTCTGGCTGTCCTGTTTTACTTACTGACTGCCACTGAACCAGATCCAGTGTGTATGTAAACAACATGATTTTTGTCTATTAAAATACACTTCATTTTCTCTTTAATTTTACAATGTTTAGGCCCACTTTTTATCTCATACCTTGGTTCACAAGGTTGAAAGGGCAAGTCTTGGATTCAATTGATCCTTGAGTAAAAGGCACAACAATCTTTATCAATGAAGTGAGGATCTCTCTCCTGTAACCTGGGTGGAAAACACTGGGTCAGAGTGGCAAAATCGCAACACTGGGCAGTTTTATTAAGAGATTTGATGTTTTTACTTGATCTGGGCCCTGCATATGTGGTCACATTACACAGTCTCTTGAAATCCCTTCCAGTTCTCCCTTTTTCCAAATACCATCTGTAAACTAATGCAGTGCTATCCAGTCTGAAAACAGGAAGCCTGGCTATGGTTGCTGTGCAACTGAGGTAGTGAGGTCCTTAGGTAGTGACTGATAAGCAGTTGGATTTCAGACTGAGTCGGATGTCTGTAGTCCATTAAAGGGCCAACACAAATCTATACAAGGCACTTGCAGTGTTCTACTAAGATACCATGGAGACCAGGAAACATCCATGTACATTATTTGGCCATGAACAGCATCAACTGAACAAGCAACAGTGCAGGCAAGCGGAGCACTCAGAGATATGTCTTGTAAGTAATCCACCAGCCAAGAAGATGTATAATAGAGGACAATAACCAAACCCAAAGGCACATACCTGCAAAAGGACTCGCTGCTTATATATCTAAAGCATGTACTTTGTTTTTTTTTTTTTTTTCTTGTTTTTGGTTAGTCAGGAACCTTGTCCTCTTTTTTTAGATGCTTGATAAGATTTAGCTCTCCATCTAGCTGGGAGCTACATGGGTAGGTAGAGAGCTGTAACCGTGTGATGAATCTGGTTCTGGGGTTTACGGCTGGGAAAGATTTAATCTCTATTAAGGTTGAATTCCTTAATCTGTAAAGAAAGGAGGATTAGGAACAGTCTGGAGCAGACGTGGTTTTGTGTGAGCAGCAGTCCTCAGGAGTGCAGTTGCATGGTGGGCTCCCGAGGCTCTGCAGGTGGTCAGGAGACAGGCCAGCCAGACGAGGGACAGCCCAAAGTGGCAGGCTCTGCTCTTCTGGACTTAGCCAAAGCCTGTGAATATGTTGACACCTTGCTCAGCCAGGCCCAAGTTACTCGTTTAATGGCTACTCACAAATGTTTGCATAAAAGGCTGGGTTGGTTGCCTGATTGTGCAAACTTTTTGGAATAGTTAGTCTTCAGCCAGTAAATCATAAATAAAGTCAGAAACAAAATGTTGACTAGCAAATTAGCAGTGACAAAGAGCTCTCCTCAGCTATGCCAGAAGATGAGGTGAAATCTACATGTCCTCCTGCGACCATGGTGGATATGGGTAGATCATCTTCTGCCTCCTGGCCTGTGACAAAGCTCCTCCTGCTCATGTTCAGGCATGGTAACATTTTCTTATATGGGCGGATAACTGTTGCAACTATAATTATAGATAGTAAACACATTAGAAAAGATAAAGTCTCCCAATGAGTGACTCACAAACAGGAAAGAGGACACAGCTCGTCAAAGGCAACCACCACAAAAGCCAACTCTGTTCTTTCCCTGGTTGGGTGAAGCTCCGATTTGCAGCTCTTAAGCTGCACTCGGGCTCAAAAACAATTCAGCTGCAGAAGCTCAGCCCCAAAGAATATTGTCAGAAAATTGTAACCTGAGAAAAGATCCTTTGGACAACACTGCAGGCACTGTGGTGCTGCTGTTTGTTTGTGCCTCCTCATTCATTTGTTTACACTGGAATTGCAAGTTAAAATAATATTCAGTTTAGTAAACATATCATCTGTAGAATACCCTTTGTTAATATTAATAAATAGCTTGCTTAAGAAAAAACCCCCAAGTCCCTGTGGTAGGTATTAGCCTTTGGTTTCCAGTTACTCAACCTCTTTACAAGTCTTAGAGATCTCATAAACTTTGAATGTTGTAGTAAAAATATTTATAGGGTAAGTCAAAGAAAAACATAAAATCGCATTCAAGTTTTGACAGGAGTAAAACTACTTATCCTGCTTATTTTTTATTATAGAAAACTGAATGTTGTGACCTCACTAAAAAATGATAGCTATTTAAGCAGAAAGGTTGGAAAGGATTTTGTGCATGTTAGTATTTCCTTTCTGAAGGTTTAATATTTACTTTGGGAAACTCTTAAGTGCTTAATTGGAAAAGACAGACAAGAAGTGCTCATGGTGTCACAGGCTGTTTATGGAGTCACAGCAAAACTCTGTATGGTCTTTCCAAATGATACTTCAGTCAGAATCTACACTGACTTGGCCTAAGACTTGGACTTTGTAAAGGCTGGATCCACCATGAACACCCAAGTTCTACCTTGAGTGGTTCAACTCAACAGTCAGATCCTAGAAAACTCACTTACAGCTTTGTCCAAACCTTTAGGTACCTGAAGCCCCTGCGGCATTCTTATTTCCACCGGCACCTCACCCTCATCCAGACATCACCAGGCTGCAGGGTCAAATGAGCCTTTGCCTACCTGGCCACTGCCTTATCTTGCTTGTGAAGAATGAGCCAGCTGGCAGGCTTGAAGGATGCTTAGTGTCTCATGGCAAATAGCACAGGGTATGATTTCCAGGACTGGGCTGCCTGCCTGTCACTCTGCATTTTACACACCTGTACTAGGAAAGAGACACCTGCTTTTAAATTCTCACTTGGTTTCAGATCCTGTCAGATCCCAGGGAAGTACTTGAGATGACCTGAGATATGTTTTCCTCAATCTCTTTGTTGACTTTGTTCTATGTTGTAGTAATGGTCAGATGTTTTGGGGAGCTGTAAATGAGAGAGACATTGATTAACCTTTAGATTGTAAAGATGCTTACATAAGGTACCGAAAAGCTGCAGTCAAGTATGCAGGTTTTGGCTGAGATTAATTTTCTTCACAGCAGCTAGTAGGGGGCTGTGTTTTGGATTTGTGCTGTAAACAATATTAATTTCACAGGGACTTTTCCATTATTGCTGAGCAGTGCTTATACAGAGTCAAGGCCTTTTCTGCTTCTCACCCCAACATCAAGTGGGCTGCAGAGGCACAAGTAGTTGGATGGGGACACAGCTGACCCAAGGGATATCCCAGACCATCATGTCATGCTCAGCAGATAAAGCTGGGGAAGGAAAAGGATTGGGGACAACATTCAGAGTGATGATGTTTGTCTTCCTAAGTCATTGTTCTGTGTGATGGAGCCCTGTTGTCCTGGGGATGCCTGAACACCTGCCTGCCCATGGGAAGGGGGGCAATGAATTCTTTAGTTTGCTTTGTGTGCACAGCTTTTTCTTTACCTATCAAACTGTCTTTATCTTAGCCCATGAGTTTTCTCACATCTTCTCTTCTGATTCTCTCCCCCATGCTACCAAGGAAGGGAGTGAGCAAACAGCTGTGTGGGGCTTAGTTGTGAGCAGCTGGGGTTAAACCATGACATCAAATCAGGTCCAGACCAAGAGACAAATAAAGGATGCTAAGTTACTGCTCTCTGGTAGCCAGACTCTTTATGAGATATAAATCATCAATCTGTCTTAAAAAATCAGGTCTAAATCCCATAAAAGAAATGCAAAGATTGGTCTGGGCCAGAACAGAAAAAGGTTTGCAAATGCTTTGTGTAACATGCCCATGAGGATTTCCATTCATCAAGAGAGTCTGGCTAATTGAGAAGCTGCTTAATGGGGACAGTGACAACCTAATCACTAAAAAGCAAGAATCATATGACACACCTAGTACAAGTCTAAATACTAAATTTTCAAGTGACCTACCATTCAGACACTAAAACAAATGGCTGGACTTTTTTAAGATCTGAAGTGAAAAATCTGATCATCAAACCCCAGAGGACTTGGGCTGCTGGCAGCTCTGATAATCCAGCTTTCACCTGACCTCATCCAATAGAGAACAGCTGAGTGTCTGCTGGAAGAATCTTTTCATAGAAAACATATTCAAGAAGAAATTCCTCTTTATCACTTTCCCAATGAAGACTGATCTTTCTCCCTCAGCAGTAGGGTTTCAGAGCTGGCTCATGGTGCTCAAGCTGCAAGGCATCTCTTCCCCAGACTGAGAGCTGAGGGCCAGGCAATTGCTGCAATGGGAATCTCCCAGGATATCCTCTCCTGTTACAAATTTTGCATTCCTGATTCATTCTAGGTTTTGGATTAAAAAATATGCAACAAAATAGGAAATTTTCTTTGAGGAAAACTCTAAAACCTCCTCCTCTTCAGCCTCAGCAAGGCATCCCTGTGTTGCTCTACAAACTGGGCTGCAAGTGCAACTCCCTTGCAGGGACTCTGGCAGCAGGATTAACTCTACCTCACTGGGAGGGGGTGAGGAAGCAGCTTATACTGCTCCACTTAACACCCACAGCTCTGATAGTGTTAACACACACCTGGAGCTTTTTATTGCTATTATAAAAGGGGAGCTTAGTTAACTTACTGTCCCACTATATTTAGATGGAAAATATCCAAGCCAAAAACTTTTTAAAAGGAGCTTTATTTTCATTATAATGTGCCCAATATATGACTGTCCTTTCTCTGTGTCTTTTGCAGATGAGGCCTTATGATTTCTCTTAGGAATGTTTTATATGGGCAATTTTACTGAAATAATTTAATGAGAATTCTCACTTCTTGCAGCATCAGCTACAAGTTATAACACAAAATCTGGAAGATTATGTGGGAGCTATAGTTGGATGAGCCATTAAATCAGGTAACCATTATTCTGGATATTTCAGTTTAAAAAAACCCTGCTTTAATACTATCTTTTTTTTACTGCACTGCTTACTTTGCATGATCCTGTTTTTAATCAGCTCCCTCATTAAGAACCGTGGATAAATTCCACCTTCACTTGTGCTCACAAGTTCTGAACTTTGAACGAAGGCAGTATGTTAATACATATTAATCTGTTTACTTACTTAGCCTGTGTCTGGTCACATCCAATAATTCCACAAATCCAGGCACTGCTGATTGTACAGCGCCCGTGGAAGTGCATAGTACACAAACAAAAACCTGGAAATTTGTCAGCTCATGGAGAGCTGGACCTTACTTTGTAAAATGGGGTGGTGTATATGCTGAAGATGTGCCCTCAGAGGTGTGCTGCTGCTTACCACGTGCTGCACACATTGCAGAGCAGGGTGTTGCTCTCACTTCAAGGCTGTGATCCTGAATTCACTGACTTGGCTGGATTTGCCCCCAAGCACAGCCTCAGCGAGTGCACCAAAGGCTGAAATGAAACATCAAAACAGGTCTAATGGGGGCTTTATGTGGTTCATTCCTCCTCCCCTGATAGCACCTGAAAGAGTAAGATTTATGTACTTTACATGTATACAAAATTACTTTCTTTGTAGGATGGACACATAGATGTCAATTAGGTACAAAGATATTGTGCAAGCTCAGCAGGGAGGCACGGGGTACTGCCTTGCTTTGGGTGTGTTAGTGCTGAGCTTGATGTCGTAATGACTGTATGCCTCATTTGGGGTCTTAGAGGGAATTGGCCTCCAGGGGTATTGCACTTTGAGTTTGAACTTTATACTAAAATCGTCCAACTTCTTGTTTGGAAACAGAAAACCAAAAAAATCTTTGCTATATTTTATGTCATCTTCTGAATGGGACAAAAGGCTGAGAGGGAGAACCCAAGTGCCTGTTCCTCTTGGCACAATCTCCCCGTGATTGTCTTTGATATTAAGTCTCACCAGCACACAGATCTGAGATTGAGTCTTCTGGAATAAAACAGTGCCTTAATTTGACTGAAAAAGTGCTACTAGCTGGGGGCTTAGGGGATGTGGGTCTCCCCTCCTTCCTGAGCTCTGTTTTCTATAAGTGCCTCTGGAGCTTGCTCCGTGCAGTGTACCGGGGGTCCAGTAACACTTTAGTGAAGACAGATGTTAATGCTGAGTGAGCAGAAGCTAACAGACTCATAGAGCAGCCTTGGCAGCTTGCCTCATTTTTCAGATTTCAATGTACCTACAAAATCTTTAAAAAAAAAAAAAAAAAAAAAAAGCCAAAACAGAAGAAAACCCTCTCTGCATTTTGGCCTAGAGCAAACTCTGGTGTAAGTAGTTCATCAAGACACACTCTCTTTAGCTCCTTAAACACACAGCTAGATCAAAATAAAGTATGAAGAGCATAAAGTAACTCACAGACACCGTTTATTAACACTGAGGCCTGCTGCAGGAAGAAAATGACCTAGTAAATATTCTCCCTGAGTAGTAAAATAGCTGCTGTAAGGAGTTATAAGAACTTTTGTGAGCTGTAGCTCCCCAAGGAGGAAAAAAAGAAAGAGAGTTTTTCACAATCTTTCATCTCTGCTTGAAAGCAGAAATAAAAAGCCTGCCCCTAAACTACTAGGTGCTTGTGAGCAGCCTGCTAATAATGTCATCTTCTGTCCGGTCTTAAAGGAATAGGAGAGATACGGAAAGAAAACAAACTCACAAACAGCACTGGTCAGCTTTATTATGAGTGTTACAACTTCAAAGACTGGAAGAAATGCTCCCAAGACTGGCTGTTTTGAGAATCAAGAGTTCAAGAGATTTAAAGGGCCTTTATTAGAGAAAATTTTACATGAGAAACTAACAGTCCCTGATAATCCTGCAAATGGGTACCTCTCACTGGCAGTCCTGCATGTAACACACATCAGCAAAGCCAACAATATGAACCTACTTACTTTTCGCTTGTATATGTTTTATTTTAGCCAAGCACATTTTACACAAGGCTGCAGCATGGTCATGTGTGTGAATCCTATCCCCTTTTTTACTGATGACTAAACTGAGACGGAGGGGAAATGCAGCCAAAATTTTCATAAGCAATCTTAGGTTTGGGATCCTTCCATCTGGGTTGCTGAGTGTGAGATACAGAGACAGGTCTGTCAGGGAGCTCCAAGTCAGCATGATGGAAGATCTGGGGGGTGCTGCTGTGTCCTGAGTGGATGCTCTCTGCAGAAAGGAAGAAAGAATGTTATGGGGAAACAGATTTTGTAATCCAAGTGGTCTCCTCATTAAAATATCCATTCTCTGTTTTGCAAACAAGCAGAATTGTGGCAGTTGAGTCATTTTGGTTTGTGTTTTTGTCCTTGCAAAGCATAATGCGTGGCACATGCAGTCCTTTTGGCAACGTAAGAATAATGCAGATGTGTAATATCTTTACATATTCTGATATCTTTTCATCATGGATGAGGAAAACTGAGGCAGATAATTTATGCTGACCTAGGGCAAATTAAGTGTTTTCTTGTTTATCCTCTCCATCCTTTTTTTTTCCTCTGTGGCAACTGCTTATCTGAGCCGCACAGTATCTAAGAAAGTTTACAGCAAATGTTCCAGCAATCAGAAACGTGATGATCCTCAAAGGATTTAAGACAGTAAAAGGAACTCACATCTAAAGAAAAGCTAGAATGATCTCTCCATTTGCCACATAAACAACACTGCAATAAGCTAAAAAGAAACGTAGCAGATTGTGTGCTAGATGCCAGCACTGTGCTTGCAAATAATGAGTTAACCAGTAAGTTGATTGAAATAAATGTGCTTTTTTTTTTGCTTCTGCGGACAACTGAGTCTCTAACAAGAACCACGTCTGTAATAAAAGTTATGATGTCTCTAGCAGGAACTGGTAGTGCAAATCAAACATACCATTAGCTTGTCAGGCTCAGCCAAGTGAAATAACAAGCAGCTGGGTAGTGCTGTACACTGAAATGGAAAACTGTTGCCCCTTAACAGAAGATTTCCTCAGAGAAAATTAAGCGTGAGGGGCAGCGACAGACCTGGTTATTCATGAGCACGATGTCACGGGGAGGTCAGTGGAAGGACCTTACTTAAACCATCATTCTGGTTCAGGAAATGATGCCTGACTCCTGAAGTTAGCAGAGTAAACTCTACCCAACACCTTGATGAGTAAATCAGGGTAGTAGGGAAGTGCCTGGCACTAGGGAAAACAGAGAAGCAAACTGTAACATGCGATTTCCCATCCGGTCGGCCATGAGACCCAAGTGCTTTCAGCTCTGAGGACATAGAGAGGAGGATGGCGTGTACCTGGATAAAGGGAAAAAGGGGAACTCTTCTTGTTTCTAAGGGTACTGAAGAATAAACCTGGAAAGTGAAACGTTTCCCGGTGGCAGACGGGGAATTGGATGCAGACTCTGCTGGGCTAGATGAGTTTTTGTGCTTTGGGCTTTCAGCTCAACCCAAGCTGTTTGTGTTGTCGTGTGCTTTTTTACAAGCTTTTGGCTGATGGAGCCTGGGTGGCAGAGTGGAAAATTGTTTGGGAGGTTTGTGTAGCCGTGTGTGTGTTCTGTGGCCCTGAAGCCAGACATTGTTTATTGAGTCCTGCAAGGGATCCCTGCTAATCGCAGCTGATTTGCTAAAGCATATCTGTTGCCCATGTGTATCAATCAGATCGCAGTATTTGTGTACAAATCACAGACTTGATATTGATCTCACAGCTTGTGGCTGACTGAGAGCATTTTTAGGCTTGTCCAGAGGGAGGTACCACTATTAAGCCTTGGTGCTCCATATAAAAAAATTCTGCCATCCCTGCAAAGGTATACCTAGCTTTCAAATGCAGGTCTGTGTCCAGCAGCTCTCTCTCGTTGAATTCCAGCCCATTAAGTGTCCACAGACATCTCATTATCACAACCACCCGTGGGGCTCACTGAGATCACTGGCTCTCGCCTGGGTCATGAGAGCTCTGTATTCATTTTTGGGCCAGTGGTCCATAGAGGAAAATGTTGGACTGCACTTCCAGAAGCCAGGTCTTAAAAGAAGGAATTTTGTAGGAGACAAATCTTGTTTTTATGGCTTTGAGCGCTGTTGGTTCCTGTCCTTTTCTTGGTGCTGGACCATGCCCAAGTCTGAAAAGAAAATGAAGGAAACAGCATTTTGACCAAAAAGCTTTCTTTTCATAGAGCAATTCTAAACCATTTCCATGTGCTCATGGTTCATGTAGGCATCAGCGACATCTAAACCAAACCAAAGTCATTCTAACAGCATCTCTCCTGCCCAGGCCATTTCTGAGTCAGCAAAAGTCTCTCCAGTTACTGCCAGACACTCAAGCTCTCAGTTTCATGGGGGGCAATACAGCCTTCACAGACTCAACTCTCTCTGGCATTGCCCAGGGCAATTGTCGAGCTCCAAATTGTCAGAATAAAATCTGGAGAGTAATAGGGATAACAAGATTTTACTCCAGCTCTAATAACTAAAATTGGTTAGGAAAAATGCTACAAGTATATTGCAACAGAAGATGTTCAAATGCTTTTCTTTGCAACTCTTTCAAATTATTTTTATATTTAAAAATACATCTGTGTTAATTTTTTCATTCAGTAACAAGAGAAAAAAGTCCCTTTTCCCTTCATTCTTCCCTGCCCCAGGAAAAAGGGAAAAAAGGGAGGGAGAAGAAAAGAGGGTTACTGGGGTGATAATGACTTGAAGTGTTTTTTCTTGAAAAGTTAAAACATTTTGGAAGAAATTTTCCACATTTCTTCTTGCTTTTGAAATATCCTTTTTTTTAAAGAAAAGTGCTTTAAACTCCAAGTACTGGCTAACTTCATAAACAAAATTCTTTCCTTGTTTTATTAAGGGAAGTCAACAAGGCACAAGTGATGGCTGAAGCTACAATTTCCAAGATGACGGACACACGAGAACTTTTATCTATCTTTTCTACTATAAACTTTGACTGGTTTTCGTCTCCCTTGTCTCACTTCCTCCTTTCCTGTTTCTAAAAATTACTGCCTTTCAGTTTGTTTTAATGGTGTTTATGTAACATCATAAATATTCCTGTTTAGAACTGTAATTATTCCCTACGATGAATACTGTGCATTCTGAGAGGTTGTGCAAGGATTTCACTGGAGGGTATGTCTTTTACGCTCCCGTGTTCCTCCAGGTAAGATGTAATATGTCCATTACTAAAGCTGTGGCTGGGAAAGCAGGATTAACCCTTCTCCTTTTTCCCATGGCAATGTTCGGAAGTGTTTTTGTAGAGTGTTTAGTATCATTCCTCTTCACGTTGGGATTAAGGTAATTGACAGGGTGCTGGGCCAGGGGTCCTTTAGCTGTCCAATCTCAGCTGCATGGGGTGGAAGCATGCCATGGCTAAAGTCACTTCCTTTCTCTTTCTTTCATATCTCATTAGTCTGCCTGTGTTTTTTATTTCAGAGGAATTCCTGTAACTACATCGACTGTAGCTGCTAATTTTGGGTAAAACATCAACTACGTGGAGGAGCTTTTTACAGTGGGAGCTTTCCCAAAATAAGGACTAAGGAGACTTAGCTCTCACTATTCTCCAAAAAGTATTTGCAATACGTGGAGATAATGATCAGCATATTTTTGTGACAACTGTTCTGCATTATGTTTGGGAAAAAAGAGTTGAAATCAGACCTTAAATAACAGGCTGAGTCCCATCCAACATTACAGGAATGACTGACAGTTCATAAAGGCCAGATGGATGTACATGGTGCCCAGCACGTTTACCTTTGGTGTTGTACCTCACGTAACAAGATGAAAGAAGATGGATAGCAAGACTTTCATGCCCTAGAGCAAAGGGAAAAATCTTGCAGGGACAGAGTAAAAGTTAGACTTTAAAGAATATATAGAATGTATGCTCAAATACATAGCTTGTGTATTTCAGGCATCTTTTTACATGGTATCATATTTTTTTCTGATGTTTTAGCTGCTTGAAAAGCCTAATGTTCTGGAAGTGTTTGGCTGTCATCCCCTTAGATGCTTTTGCAAACGATCATGCTAATGCCCAGATGAATTGACTGTGATTATGCAGTATAAAATGAAAGAAGTTATGTACTATTTGGGTAACTTGTAAAGTTTAATCTTTCCTCAATTCATTCGCAGAAGCCCTCTAGGCAGCTTCTAATGCCAGCTGGGCAAGGGTTTGTAGCAGGGCATCAGCATGCTGCTGTTTAATATCTGAAGGAGGAATAGGCTGAAATCAGAGGGCCCTGCTCTCTGCACTGCAGGAGCCCCCCAGACCCCTCAGTTCCAGGAGGAAACCTGCTCAATGCCATGGGAATCTTGTGATCATGGAATGGGGCACCTGGGCTGGTGGATAGAGGACAATCTGGCACCTACAGAAAGGAGACAACATCAGACACAGCTGTCCTGAAGCCAGACCACAGCTTTGCCATGCTCATTCATTTATATCTGTACCTAAGAAAGAAAAGAAAAGCATGAAAAAAGTGACTGGAAATGCAGTTTAAATAAAGCAGTGTATAAAATCAGGCAGGAAACCATTGGGAGACCTCAGTGGAAAATCCCAGAAGAGGCAGGTGTCCCCACACATTCCCTTTCCAGGCCTCTGTCACAGAGCCAGGGATCTCATTAGGTCATGTTTACCCAAGGCGCTTGTTTTCTGTCTTCTGATTCAGCCAGCGACAGGACACGGGGAGGACAAAGCCTGTCCTAAGTGGCCACCGATGGAGCCAGCTCTATTCATGGATTAGGGCTGCCATGGAAACTCAGTTTGCAGAGCTCACCACCGCAAACATGGAATGAATGGTCAGGTCAGCACCCGAGATTAAAGGGGAGAGAAGGAGAGAGTTGAGCAACTGTTTGCTGAACTCATTTCAGGAGCTTTCCTGGAATAGTCCAATAGTCAAAAAATTGGAATAAAGAGTTATTAGTTAAAATCAGAGTGAGGATTCCCCTTGTTTGAGAAAAAAGGTTGTGTCCTTTGGATGCATTCAATGAAGGACAGCGGCTGAGCTGAGCTAAGTATTGATTTAACTTCAGAATAACCTGAAAAGACCTAAAAGAGGTTTAATGATCAGACATACGCTGAAAATGAATCCCACAGGGGTTATTGTTTAACGTAATGATTTACACAACGTGCTATCAGCCACTAGATTAGGAGTTCTCCTTGTGATTCTGATTTTGATCATTGTGAGGCAGAACTTATACCTTTTTGGTTTTTGGTTTTGTATGTTTGACTGCATGGAGCTGTTGGATAGCTAATATCATATAGGTTAAAAGCATGATTGACTGTTTCACCATCTGGAAAACAGAACTCTTACAACCTCAGACAACAAAGTTTTCAGCAAAGTATATTTTAACAAGCATCTCTACTCTTTTTTTTGTTTTTAATCATATCTGAAATGATATGTTTTTTCCTTCCAAGTCCCATGGTCCCATGGCTGGTGGGTTTTCTGTCATTTGGGAGACCTAGATTTACAAGTTACTCCCTTACTGTCTTCCTTACCACTAAGAACAAGTTCCTCTGTCTCACGAGTTCAGAGAAACGTTGTTCTCTCTGCAGCCTGGTGGTATCTACCCCAAGAGCTATCTATATGTTGTGAAATGCTCAGCTAGAACCTGGCCACCTGGGAGGCAGCTCAGCTCTGAAACCCAACATGCATGGAAAACATCTTAAAAGCCAGGAGCACAAGTCATCACCTCAAACTTCAGA
This sequence comes from Urocolius indicus, assembly GCA_013401255.1. Lineage (NCBI taxonomy): Eukaryota > Metazoa > Chordata > Aves > Coliiformes > Coliidae > Urocolius > Urocolius indicus. The sequence goes on from WBNH01005326.1 coordinate 142,621, forward strand.
CCTGGAGGGAGCAGAGATGGCTAATGAGGTTTTATTGTTTCTTGCTTAAACTGTTGTTCTTAGATGCAACCGGGAATGGCATACTCAGGTTAGAAGGAAAAGCTGCTCATGAAAGCATGGGAGATAGCTGCAGTGTTCCTGTAGGTGTATCTTCCTAGTTGTATACTGATATCTTGAATGTAATTATTTGACTGTGTTTTTCAGACGATTGGGCATCCATTTTGGAGACCTCTTCTTTAAAACTTATTTCCTTAGCAAGGCCAATGACAGAAAACATTATTAAACTCAATTTTGAACGTGTGAATCCTTTTCCAGACAGTAAAACATTTTCTCTGTCAGTGGAAGAGACTGTGGTTTGACACTCTTCATTCTTCACAAATCCAATTTAACTAGTTCTTTATATTAGGGCTATTTCTATTTGCTGTGAGGCAGTTGCTTAATATTGTGTTCAAGTATCTTGCCAAAGTTAAACTGGTCGATTGTTCCCTAAATTTTCCATTTCTGAAAAAGATAGGATGTCAACCTTTGTTTAGTGCTCTGGGGCCTCATAAACCCTCATGAGTTTCTAATGGCTCAGCAGTTGTCCTGGTTAAGCTAAAATGCTTCCTTCCTTGTATTGGTCTAATGCAGAAGAGTTTGAGGGTTTAAAACTCTGCTGAATGAAAAAAATGAAGTACAGGAGAAGTACTGGAAATCAAGCAAAGTCAACGGCAAAATCTTCGCAGTTTTTGTTGGAAAGGAGGCCTGCATCCTTAGGCATAAAGCTGAAGAGGGTCAGATTGTGGGTTACATAAAACTAAGCACTAACAATAAACACGAGAAAACATTCAGCTCTCATGAAATGCCCTCTACTATTGTCTGTAACAGCACACTGCAGAAATATGAACACAGATTCGAATATGAATAGAAGAAGAGAAACAGAAAAAAATTGATCTCCTAATGTTAACGTTGGAGCAAGTGGAACAGTCTGTGCAAACGTGGATTTGTATGTTCTGCACAGGCATGTCCACCCCCACAGAGCTGCTGCGGGATCTCGCTTCACACATGCACACGCAAACCTCAGCCACTCGTGTTGCTCTGACTCCCCTGGGAAAAGTGACCTGAGCATTTGTTTTCTTTTGTTTAGGTCCAGAGGGATCTGAACAACGTTTGACTCAGCCTGTGGCTAAGTATGTAAATGCATGTACATCTCGCTCGCTACGTCTGGGATGTATCAAAGCTGCCTTTTCTGCATTTCTGTATAGAAATGTTAATACTTTCTTACTAAATACACTAAAGAGGTTCCTTAGATTCACATTTACATTTGCTTTGTATTATCTGTACTTTTACTTTTCATAGTTTATTCTTCCCTGACACAACTTGCCACTATCCCCTTCATTAACCCCCCTAACTGAAAGCTGACATTTTCTGATTTATTATTCCAAGCCCTCTTCAAGTCCCCAGTCAGAAGAATAATGGTGTCCCTGTTTGGTTAAAGGAAGACATTTAATGCCAAATTTTGTCTTTCCTGTGCTTAAAATTACTTTTTCCTCTGCCCTTGGTTAGAGATGAAAAGATGACCCAGCAGAGCAAAAGTCTCCATTAAATCAGCCATTGGAGAGGAGGCAGGCTGGGTTTTAAATTTGAGTTTATTTTGTTTTGTGCTTAAATATATTTTGTTAACCCATGTTGGAAAAAAAAAAAAAAAAGAGAGAAGTTGCTAAAAGAAAGGCAATTGTGTCCTCCCTCTGGAGTTCAGCCTACAAGCTACCCTTTCTTGGGATCTGGTTTGATTTCCCTTGGATTTTTCTTCTGCAAGCAAAGTGGTTTATCTGCCTTTTAGCCTCTGACCCAGAGGTGTGACCTTTTCACTTTTATCTCTTTTGGAGTAAGCCTGGGCCCTGTCAAAGTCCCAGGAGAGACTCACGGTAAGCGCAGAACAGGGGGGGTTATTTCTGACAGCAAAGAGGACACGGCGCTGCGGTGGGTGGTGGTGAGGTGCCCCCAGGCTGCTCTCAGGGACAGGTACCTGTGCTCGTGCAGCCTTAGCAGCTGTCTGTGACAGCATCCCCAGCACTGAGCAGCAACAGCAGCCTGAGGACTAACCTCTGCTGAACTCCTCTTAGCCTCTCAACCTAGCAGTGCAGTGGTAATAAAGACACGATCAACTTCAGGAGAGGTGCTTGATTATTTCCTTTTGCTTAAAGCAGATTTAGTCCTGGTATAAAACATCTCATGGAAGGAATATATTCAGCTGTTATTAGCAGCCTTTGTGTTTTCTAATTCTTCTTTCTGTAGAGAAATCTTTTCTGTGTCCTTAAATGCAAGTTGCATGGAGCTTTAAAAATGTGCATTCAGTTCTTTTATTTTACAGATCCACAAAACCTGTGTTCTAGGATGCCTTACAGCAGCAATGTCAACAATAGCATTTCTCAAACCGCCCAAAGAGGACAGGGAAAAATCACAAGAAAAATCTATCTGTAACACAGAGCTGCCTGGAAGGTCTCTTACCAGGATCCTTCCTGATGCTGGAGCAACTAGAGAAGCTGCGTAAGTGGTGTGATTGAGTTTCCCTTTCATGGCATTAATATCTCTTTTGAAGCCTTGACAGTATCTGCTGTGACGTGTCCTGCTCATCCTGTTCAAGCATCAAGGGAGGACATAGAGGAACCACAGAGGCTCACGCTGCCTCAGGCTACTTTGTGATGTATCCCTGCATGTGGAACAGGCACTTCCTCAGGCTGCTTTATTTCCTGACCTCGGTAAGGAATAGGGAAAGGAAAAGGCAAATAACAGCTGTGGGATTCCTTCCTTCTGTTTTGAAAAACAAAGTATGGAAGGGAGTCAGAGAACAAGGGAAAATGAGTGAGGTGGTTTTTTGTGCTTTTGATTCAAAGCCTGCAGTCTACCTACAGGGTTCCACTTGGTTCCAGTGAGTATAAGCTTGGACCAGAGCTTGTACTGAAAAAAGGGAGTTGAGAGATGTGCAGAAAATTCCTTTATAAGAGAAGGTCCTGCATCACAGGGAAACCTCTCTGCCACACATTGAGAGGAATGAAGTCCTGCTGGAGACATGCACTGCAAGGAAGTGGAGGGAGGGGACATATTTGGTAGGGAAAGGGACGGTTTTCAAATATTTGGGTTTTATTTAAAAAATTCTCACACAATTTTAGTGAAAGATTTAGTGAAGGATTTTTAGGAAGGATTTCCCATTGAAATTCTCCGCAAAATATAGATCTGCCCTCTATAGAAACCAGTTTTAAATAGAAATGTTTCCATTCAGTTTATCCTAGAGGTGAGGACGCTTACCCTCAGGTAGCCTCCGGAGGGGAATGAGGAGTGCAGTACTTATGGATGTGACTGAGTATAACTACAAAACGGACAATAGCATTTGTTCAGTATCCTGTAAAAAACACAGGATAACAGAGCTCCCATCTGCAGTTCTCTTGTGCCCAAAAGCCACTTTTAGCAAGTGCAACAGCTCTAATGGTCCAGAGTCCATCACCTGGTAATAACAGAGACCAACAAACCCAAGGTACTTTGCTATAAACAAATCTTTTGCTTTCTTCTTTTGCTATACCACAGATGTTCCTAAGCACAAAGTCAGCTTGTACACTCTAATGCATGTGGCTCATTTCCTCCTTGTATTTCCAGTGTGTATGCTTTGGTAGAATCTGGGGACTGGTGCTCATCCCAGCTTCCAGCCTGTGTCACATCATTGGAACATGAATCATGGCTAGTGTTTGGGCTTTGCAGATGAAGTTTCAGATTTGCAGCTCTTCTCTTTGATTGTGGCAGTGCCTTCATTTACATGGCAGTTTTACCAAAAAGAGTAAAAAGAAAAATTCACCCAGAAATGATCCATGAATGCCCACCTCTCAGCTGTACAGAACAACCATTCTACATTTCTTTCCTAAACCAGTATTTTTTAAAGAACACCTTTTTTCTCTTTTTTCCCCTCAGAGATTAAAGAGAAAGAAAAAACTTATTGAAACTCATGGGCAGAGAATTCATTTTTCACATTGATGGTCTCCTTCAGGCTAATGACTGAACTTGGCTTTAGAAAAACACAGCATTATTGTAAGGAGTTTGTCTCGCACAAAGAGTAAATAGCCTTTCAGTGGTCAGAATTCTCTGTGGCAAATCATCATAAATCAGTTTCAAACAATAAAAAATATATTTTGCTACTGTGGTGGATCTTAAAGTTTCTAAATCTCTGATGTTGATTTTATCAGCTCTTCCCTGGAAGCAAAAAACCTTCTCAACCTCCCAAGGAAGCCGCTCTCCAGAACTGGAGCCAACTGTTCTATGCAATCTCTCCTTCTAGTTCTTGCATCTTCCTTCTCTGGAAATCTTAGTCACCATCAGATCACAGTGATTTCTGACAGTCTCTAGTGCCGCTTCCTCAGGGTAGGATTCAAAGCTGGATATCTATTGTTGTTCTCTAGCTGTACATGTATTTATCTTTATGATGGACTGATCTTCAAACCCACAAATCCATAATCCTCCCTCCTTCTGCATCAGGTAATTTATCAAAAGTATCCAACTCTTGAAAACAAAAGTCTTCCATGTATCAGGCAAAAATGGAGAAGGACCCAGTCTGAGTCTGGAGAATCTTGTTTACAACTCAGCTCTGACACAGATGAAGTATTTTGATGAATAATTGCTCTGCAAGTAATTATGCTTCTTTGTAACCTACACATAAAATGGAGATATAAAAATGGTCAGTCACTAAAGCAGTCCCACGTCTTGCCTCAAAACTTGCCATGTCACCAAACTGTCATGATTAGTTTACCCTCTGAATTTGAGTCTGTGGCATAGAAGAATTTGAGCCATTTTCAATCTTTTTTTTTTTCCTGAAACCACTAAGTTAATAAGATCTCAGAAATCAGACTTTTGACAAAACAGGATCACACAATGAAACTTCTAAAGAAGGCCAACACAGCATCTTCAGGCTTTAAGCCAGACATATCGTACCTGCTAGTGGTGTTAGCTGATTTAATTTTGGAGTCATTTTTCTGTAAAGAAAGCCAGAATACAGACTTTGTTATGCGTACATGAATGTTGTTGGGATGTTATATTTCATTTGGGCATATACCTGCTACCTGTTAGCAAAACAGCTTGAGGTTTTACCCACTACCTCTTCAGTGATAGACTTCATTTATAGCAGTACACTGCAGTGTGCTGGTGAATGGTGAAGCAGAGAGGCTCCTTGGATCCATACTCATTCCAGCTTTGTCAGAGACAAATATTCCACCACTACATGCGTTTTTGCAATCCCCACTGCAGGCATGTAATTGCAGGATGATTCAGGGAACTCTGTGCAGCCAAATTTCCCTATACAGTCGAAGAGCAGCAGTCTATCCAAGGCTGTTTCAAAGCATGGCTATTGGCTGCCCAGTGCTAGACAGTTATGACTGTCTCCTTCCCAAGTAATTCAGTCTCTCACAAGAAAATCATGAATAAGGCTGAAAAATTGCAGGACTTCTTCAAAATAGAGTAATTTTGTTTGCTTTTTAAAACACATTCATAGTCAGGTTTTCAGGCTGTTCCTCTCCAGCTATGATGGCAAGACGTTTATTATGTGATCAAGCTTTGTGTGGGCTCTCGGTTTCTGACTCTAGGCCTCCTGTAGCAAAAAAAAAAAGGTAATATATAAAGTTAGATAGGCTCAGAAAACAGCTGATGGAGAGACTTTCTTGCTTTCTTGCAAGCTGTTTACTTGGCAGCTTGGCAGCCTGTCAGCAGAGCTGGCTAGGAAGACCTGGGGCCACAGCATCAATGGACTTCTGGTTTGGAGTCCCTGACGGTGCAACGAGCAGGGACCATGGGTCTTGGTCTCCCTGGGGCCATGTCCTCAAAGTTGTTATGAAACAGGATTTATTTTCATGGAATGGAGGAGAATCTTATTCCTTTCCAGCTTCAAATGGATGTCACGGGGCTGCATCCTGCTGGGCTCTGTGCACAGATGGAGTGAGATCCAAGTAGTTGATGCATGCAGAGAACAGTATTGAATTTGGTCTTAGCTTACTGTAATTACAGATTTTCAGCTGTAGTGAGCACACTAATGCCTCGTTCTTCCTCAAGACAGGTTTCTGTTCATTTATGCTAACCACTGCTTGAGGACTGCAAATTAATTTTCCAATCCTGCCCTTGGAGATTTGGTATCACTGCTTTGGTAATGCTAGTTTGTGATGTTGCCTCTTTCCTATGTGACCTGGTCTAGGTGAACCTGCTTCTGCAGCGGAGTAGGACTAGATGATCTCTAAAAGTCCCTTCCAATCCCTACCATTCTATGATTCTATGATTTGCTATCTTCTCTTGATGACATTTGGTGTGGTGGGTTGCACACACAGACTATATTTCCTATACAGAGTCTTCAGGCATGTGAAGGGGAACAAAAGTGAAAAAGTCATTCTGGAAAGATTCAGTTGGTTGCCTGAATGTAAAAGGTGACAAGAGGTACATGAAAGTCTTCATTAGCCCATGGGAGGGAAACAAAGGTTTAGGTTATAAGGACCTATTATTATTTCAGATTACATAAGGCTGAGGAGAAACCCTTTATGAGACTTTTAGAATGCAGTCATCCATTCCCTCCTGAGGCTACAAGCTCTCTGTCTCTCTCTTTGATGTGAGTAGATCTGTAACTTGGCTTCTGTAATTCCCATCAAACCTCCTTATAATATTGTTCATTCTAATAATGCCACTGATAACACTAAAACCAGCCAGTTCCCTAGGATACAGTGCAATAAATGTTTTATATAGCATCCTCCCTATAAAGTATTCTGAGGAAAACTTGACAACAAGAAGTGGAGTAGACAGGAAAAATTTGGGGTAACATAATTTTCATATGAGCAGTGGGAGAAAGTTTAGTATATTACAGAAAGTTTAAATATAGGCTAAGACAAAGAGTGAACTGTAGTAGAACTGGGAAACCTGCAATGAGAAATGGTTCTTTTTCCATTAAGTGGAGGAAATGAGATTATACTGTGAGATTCAGGTTCAGAAAAGGGATAACTTAAGTAACAAAAGAAGAGCAGATTAGGGAACAGACATGGGGCAGAAGGACTGGGAAATTGTTGGGATCTTGGGGCTCAGAAGATGAAGTGAGCCTAAGATTTTGAAAATTAAAGAGGACTTTGGCACTGGAGGGATAATCACAAAATGGGAGCAAAATGTTCTGCTGGCAGTCAGCAGCACCCAGGCAGTGCATCAACCACTCTCCTTTTTGAAACACGGGATGCTAAGAGCATGTCTGAGCCTATCTATATCAGGCAACTCACTGAACACACTAAACTGATGAATCTGATCTGGTTCATTTAGATGAGGGAAGCCCAGGAGACTCAATATGAGACAAACTGACTGATATTCGCTGGATGTGTGTGACTGTATTGTCCTAATCTCAAAACTGGATCTTCTCTAATCATGGGAGCTTCTAGCAGTTTCTTTGAAGAGAGCTGAACAGTCTTCTTGGAAGCAAACTCAAGGCCTTCTCAAATATATTTTGTTTTATTACACTGAACATGAAGATCAGCACACAAGATGGTTGTCAACATGCTGTAAGACAGAACAAAAGGTGGCTATGAAAAGCTGTGGCGCCTAGGACTCTGTGCAGGCAGCCTCTGAAGCCTGGCCTTACAGGAAAAAAGGCAATCTGAACATTATACACCCCAGCAGCCTCTCTGCTGCAAACAGTCATGAGCCCTTAAGATTTAAATCCACATGTTCCCGATTTTTACCTGCCTCTAATCCTTTTGATCCTTAAGACTAAACTTTGTTCTACTCGTACATGTGTGATACTGGTGCTGCAGAGCTGCGCTTTTTTTGAGGACTAAATGCAACAGCAGTCAGAATGTGTCCTGGGTCTGTGCTCTGTTTGATAAAGTACAAAAACATTCTACTGTCTACTCTGCCAAAAGCTTGCCTCTCTGTGGATTTTTTTTTCTCTTAATCCTTGGTTTATGATTGTCTGAGAATGTATTCTAATGAACACTGAAATGCTGAATGGGACTCTCCCTTGGGAAGGCTGCTGCCTCCCTGATGCTGCAGTCCCTGTGCTGTGCCCTTCTCACACTCTGACTGCTTGATATCAGGAAATCCTGTCTTAAAGGTAGAACCTAGTCCTCAGGAAAAGAACAAAGCCTGAATCGTGAAGTGCTCTTAATCTCATGGTGAGGTTAATTTATATTTTCCTTTTTTCTCACTTAGCTCCTGAGAGTATTCAAGTGCTGTATTCAAGACCTCTGCCTCTAAACACTGAACATTTCCATTTCCATTCTAACATCCCCATGTCAAAGACACAATTGAGCTTTCAAGGGAAATCTGAGAAATAGAGGCAAAAGAGATAACAGAGGCTTCTGAAGCAGTGGTGGTGACAGCCCAACCAGCTTCAGTGCATTTGAGTCCTCTCTATTGAGAATTTTTCTCACCTTCACATAAAAGGCCAGTATCAGTTACTGTTACATGTGTCATTTCTACAGATGCACTCTGTTGATTAGGTGAACTTTGTGTACCTGATCTTAGTGGTGCTCCCAAGCTTAGACACAGACAAGATGTTCTTATTATTCATGCCTCCCCTGCTCAGGTGCTGTGTGTCGCTACTGTAACTCAACTCCTAAAGATTTAGTACTCAAGATCCTATTCTGTGTGTGTCTACCACCAGCTATAATGCTGGTTATTGTAAGACTTTTCATGGTTGCAGTGGGGCTGTCTACAGTAAAAAGCTCTGTCTGCTGCTTGGGCCCACTTTAAAACAAAAATATAGTAGTAGGGATGGAGAAGATGGTAAATATTTTGAAGGATTCTGAGGCTTTTGAAAGGCCGAGGCTAGTGATGCTTTCTAGCTGAAAGCATGTCTGCTTCTGTTGCAAAACCCTGAAGTGGGACAAATTCCATTATCAGACTGTCACACAACTTGAATCACAGCATTTGGAAACATTCTAGAGAAATGGGCTGGGACTGGGTTGTGCATGTTCACTGGTGGCACCATCTTAGAGAAAGTAAACTTGACTGCCAAGATGCAGAGGGATTTCACTGTGATGAGTAATGGGGTGACAAAAGTGCTAGTTGAACTCTGCAATCCCGATGACTGTGAAGACATGCACAGGAGGCTGGATTGTGTTAATAACTGTATAAATGACCAGCGCAGTATAGCCACCACTCTGAAGAAAGTGAGGAACTCCTGGTACTTACTAGACCACACCTGGAACACTGTGTCCAGTTTTGGGCCACCAGTTTAAGAAAGACTTTGGTAACTGTGAGTCTAGCAGAGGGCCACCAGCATGGTGCCAGCTGGAGCACTTGCACTGCTAGGAGAGGCTGGAGATGGAGGCCTGCCTAGCCTGGAGAAGAGATGGATTTGGGAGTCTTCTAACATCTCATGGCTTTGAGCAGGCTGTTGGGTTCAATGACCTCTCATAATCCTTAGGAAAGTTGGTTCCAGTAAGTAGTTTTATCTAAATACCAACTTCATGGACAGGAGCAATCAAAAGAATCAAACAGAACATTAGGAGTTATTAGGAATGAAGCAGAAAAAAACGCAGAAATTGTCAGCATCAAGTAACAGAAATACAAGATGTGACTGGATCATGAACATTGTGTAAAACACATGATTCTCCTCCCCCTCTACTCTACCCTGGTGAGGTCTAATCTGGAGTCCTGTGTTCAATTCTGGGCTCCTCAGCTCAAGAGGGACAGAGAACTTCTGGAGAGAGTCCAGTGAAGGGCCACCAAGATGGTCAGGGGACTGGACCATCTTCCTTATCAGGAAAGGCTGCGGGAACTGGGGCTGTTCAGCCTGGAGAAGACTGAAGGAGGGATCTCATGAAAACTTACAAGTGTTTAAAAGGAGGATGTCAAGGAGATGGGGCACTACTTCTCTCTGTAGTGTCAAGTGATAGGACCAGGGGTAATGCACAAAAGCTGGAACACAAAAACTTCCACTTAAACTTAAGGAAAAACTTCTTTACTGTTCAGGTGAGGGAGTCCTGGCACAGACTGCCCAGGGAGGGCATGGAGTCTCCTTCTCTGGGGGCTTTCAAAACCCACCTAGATGTGTTCCTGTGTGACATGATCTAGGTGGACCTACTTGAGCAGAGGGATTGGACTACATGATCTTTATAGGTCCTTTCCAACCCCTATAATTCTATGGTTCTATGTGGTTCTGCGAAAACTGTTTTCCCACCCATCAGGGACAGAATTGAACTAGAAAATGTAGATGGGAGGGAAACAAGGGTAATTAGAAGCTTGAAAAAGAGATAGTAATTCAGCTAGTACTGTTCTTCTTGTAAAGAAGGTAATAGAGGAAGTATAACAAGGTAAATAAAATCATTCTTACCACAAGAACTTGGAGGAGGAACCAGGTGGGAGGTTAAAACCAGTCAAAGTGAACCATATCTGCATTGTAGGTAGGATGTTTCAAGAAAGCAGATGGCTTGGGACCAGATAGGAGGAAAAGACTAGATTTTACACCTGACATGTTGTCAAGAGTTTCAGAAACTTAAGAAAGTCTAAATAAGAATACATTACAGCAATATTGTTATTCAAATGAGTCTGGGCAATGCTTGTATTCAACAGTTTACAGGTTTATTAGAGAATATCTTCACCTTCACGTACTGTTAGTCACATCTCTATTCCAGTATAGCTATTTTACTGCTCTTTAGTCATGTGCTTAGGGTTTTCTTTTTCTACCCACATCAAATCAGTTCTAAAAATTCTGTATTTTCTTTTTTTCCCCTGAAGATTTTGACTTTCTCTAATTTGAAAACACTTTCATATGAATTTACTGGCAAGTTTGTCTCTGTGTTTTGGAGTGAGCAGGTCAGATCCAGCACTGAAATTTAGCTAATATCTTTTTTATTTTCCCCCTGAAATCCAGTTAATTTTTTTTTTTTCATGTAGTTACTCAGTATACAGTCCACATTCTGATTGCATTTTGTTGAGAGTCTTATTAAAATCTCCAATGTTAACAGCCATAAGAGCACTCATAAAAGAAACAAAACTAATCTAGAAGGGTTTCATTAAAACCTTTGGTTTCTGATCTACTTGGTTGCTCTCATATGCTGAATAGTCCAGTTTCAACCAGGACCAGGTTTAGATGGTTTTATAAAATGAGAATGTTTTATTACTCACACATTCCCATTTCTACAGACTGGATTGAATTCAGCCCTCTTTGGTGTTATGCCCAACATCAAAAAAAATCTCAATTTGAAGGTAGATTCTGCTTCTTAACTCAGCACTGGGAAACTTACATTAAAGGAAAAAAAAAATCACCATTATAACTAGATCTTTTAATTTTATTCCACAACTTTGAAGTTCCTCTTCCAGCTTTGAATAGGTTCAGCCTCAGATAGAGCCGATCTTCTCATTATTACTGGAAACTTTGAAGCTGTTTATCCCCAGACAGAGAGCTGAAGGTAGAAGAGTCTGTAATTTTTTCCATGTAGTGCAGGAGTATGGGGAGAAAAGAGTTCAGAAAGGAGACGCAGGGCCTTTCTCACAAACTCAAAACCCTGGCAAGCAGCTCCTTGAAGCTGTAATTGAAAATCAATCTGATATATAATTAAATTCTAGTCATCACATATGCACCAAGTAGTCTCTGCAGCTCTTAGCCCCGGCAGCGGAGGAGCGGGGCTATCGATCAGGGGGGCTCCTGTGCCGTCAGCAGCAGGCAGCGGCTCAGTGCGGGGCTGCCCTGATGCTCGGCTGGCAGGCAGTGCCGCGCGCCTTGCAGACTGCAGGGCAAACACACGACTCCAGCAGAGGTGGCCAATATTCCCTAATCATTTAAGTGCACTGCACGGCCAGCCCGGGCTAGTCCCACAGTCTCCGTGCTGCCATCAGTCTTTCCAATAAATGAGCTTCGAGCAGGCTCCAGAGAGAAAAGGAAAGAAGGCTGATCAATTCTTTCCAATATTAGGTTTTCATTGTAACTTCTTCCCCTCAACTGCTGCTCGGGTTAGGTGCTCTGTAATTATATTCATCAAGGTCTGTCAACATAAATGGTCAGCCCCAGTGTAAGGGCACAGCTCTGGTTTCTTTACTAAGTCAGGGAGAGTGAACTAGCATTGATTATTTCTTTAAAGAAGAGGAACCAGAATGTCTCTCTTTTTTTTTTTTTTCCCCAATTATTTAGTGTTTTTAAGGCCAAGCTATGCACTCCATCCATGGCCTTTACTGATCTCCCTTTATTCCTGACAAAGACAAAAATTATCTTGTCTGCAGCTCCAGACACTTTTGATCCTGGCATTAATATTAACTGACTTGTATTCCTCTTCAGTGCTACATTATTAATTTCTCTAGGTATTTACAATGCCTTCACCACTGTGTGCATTGAACCCTGCCAAAGTGTGTGTGCTTGCACACTGCCAATGCAGAAAGCCTTGCTAACTTAGAAGTAAAATAGCATCAGTAATACAGAGCAGGAATATTACCTCTAAATGGAAAACTAATTGCAACTAAGTACTAATGGAATTTTTAGAAAATGTCACCAAATAGCTGGGTAGGGAAACTCATTGACATAATTTATTTGACTTTCCAAAAAAGCCATTGATAAACTCCCTTAAAAAACCCATAAGAAGGTGAATGTGAGGCAGGCAGTAAGAAATATCCCAAGTCAAACAGGAGTAAGTGCTGGGCTGATGGCAAACCCTGTGAGGCTGGGCTGGTGAGTGAGAGTTGCAGGCAGTTACCTGTATAGATGCTTCCCAGTCCTAATTACAGGGATGTTTTTTGTGTTTATAGCTTTAACTGTGTAGAAATTTTCACTGCTGGTGTCTGCCTCAAGTTGACTTGTCATCTCTAAAAGAACTGTCTCTTCAGAACCAATCCATCTCCCCCAGCAAGAGAGTAATGGAAAAAATGTATTGCTTCACTTCTTGACAGAGCAAGCAAATGAACTCCATACCAGTAACTTCTTCTCTGAGATTCCAGTGGCCTTGTGCTGTGTCTGTCTCTGTTGCAGAGGTAACCAGCCCTCCTGGTCCTTTGTACCCTTCTGCATGCTTGCACCTTGCCTCAGGCTCACTGCTCACACCTCAGAAACAGTGCTGCCTGGGGCAGGGAAACCTCCAAAAGCAGCAAAGAAATTCAATGTAACGTGGCTATTACTAAGCTATGATATAGAGGAGGGACAAACTCATCCTCGTGCTGAGCATGACTGAAAGCAGGACAAGCCAAGGGGTCCAGTGAGGCAGCCAAGTGAAGAGAAAAGACCTTGTATGTGTTCCCAGGATAATGAAAGGATAGCAACAACATACAGCAATTATTTTATTTGGGTATTGTCCTTCTGTTGTGCATATAGCTGCTACATTCTGTCCTTGAATAAGAGCCAGCCTGGACTTTTTCAGGACATTGGTCTCATGTGGGTTGTTTTGCTAATCTCCTGCCATAGGAGAGACATGAGCTGCCCCTTCCTCCTGCATTTTTGCTGCTGTTCTTGCTTTCCTGAGTTTCACCACTGTCTCAGAAGTAGCTCTGTGTTTTTTTTTTTTTAGGGATGGGCCAAGCCTTGTCTTTAAAGTGACTGGTGAGGGACAAGGTAAGAGGAGAAATGGCAGAAAACCAGAGATGGGGATAGGAGTCTGAGATGGCAGGTGCTAGGATTGTAAATTGGGCAGACTGTGAGGGATTGGGCAGACAGATTCTGTGAGGGGCTCCTGGGAAAAAAGGCTGTGTTAAGCAGATGCTTGAGGAGACAGAAGGGAAAAAGGCAACCTGGTGCAGAAGGGGTCAAGCCCTGGCTCAAGTGGGCTATGGCACATTTCCCTCAGAAACAAAACAAGGATTGCTCAATCTCACCATTTGTCTGACATCCTCACACAAAGCACTGCTACTTTCCTCTGCTGTACTAGCTAACAGCTTGCTCTTCTGCTTTGTTTTCTCAGGACCATGAAATCCTCATACAGTGTTCAGCTGTCAGTGGGGGCTGCACCAGTGTCACAAGGATGCAGCCTCATGGTTATGGTTTATGGCTTTTACCAGAGGGTCCCTGTTGAAAAAAATCAGCACTGAGAAACACAGTGTAAAAATGTGACCTGCAGTATTAAATTAGAGGTTTATGATGCATAATTACTTCTCTGCAATGCATTTTCAGAACATGGTTCACTAGTTGGTGCTGAAGTCGGTGAATAGCTCTGCAAGAAAAAAGGTAAGAGGAAAATTGGAGTTATTTCATTTTGCCATGTTAAATATGAACTGGAAAGGTTGCACTTGCCTATACTTTCCTACTAAAACAAAAACCCTAAGTAAGCACAAGATGTTTGGATTTGGGGTGGGGGACACCTCCATTTTCCCACTGAATTTGGAGCATGCACTTGAGATGCCAGGATTTGATTTTTTAGCATTTGGCATCAGGCTGTACTATGTATGGGCAAAGCACAATTTGAATTGACTTGATTAGTGACTGCAGAGTTTAGAGACTTCAGCAAACCAAAGTGCATCAGGCCCTAAGGGAAAGGGATAACCCCAGGTTCCTCTTCAATGTGCATGATTGCAGGGTCTCTGCAGTGGGGCACTACTTGTTAAAAAGAAACCATATTCACATTTCTAAACAAAAAGCAAAGAACCTGTGGGCCTGATGCCATGTAGTGCATTTTGCTACACAGTGAGGATCCCCCAGAGGCAGCTGAAACGCTGTTCCTTTTTATTCTCATTAAAACAATGAATAGTACTTGGGATTGTGTAGGCTGCCTGGAAGGAAAGGCAGAGAGAAATAAGAATTTCTATTTTGACTCTTCCCAGCAAATTGAAATCCTCAGTTACAAGTTAAAAATTACCCCAGGGGATACAGAAATATCAAAGAAAAAGGGCTGTAAAATTCTTTTCCTTTAGAAGCAAAAAAATAGTGTATGCAAACCCTCTTCAGCATCTTGTAGAGCTTTCTTGCGTGCTTACTAGAAACAGGTCATTCCCTTGTATCTAGAAACAAAAATTTATGTAACTTCTTTGGATTGGTTGCAACTGGTATTTAACATGCTTAGGTAGGACTCAGAATGATCAGAGGGATCACAGAATCATAGAACAGTTTGGCCTGGAAGGGACCTTTAAAGGTCATCTAGTCCAACCTTCTAGGATTTTGAGTAGAGTCTTTTGGATTAAGTGAGACCATAGGTATGATAAGATTGGAAATTCTACTCTGGAAAGAGACACCTTTTTTGTCTTGTGCTTGCTATGCACCATTTCAATACAGGGTTGATAATGCTGTCCATTTCTCTGTAATTTGCCATGTTTTTCCTGTTCTCCAGTTCAGGAAAAGACTGTACTGGTAGCTCCTTAGTGTGCACCTCAATGTCACCAGTCCATTGCCAGGTACCTTTTCTACACATTTGTTTTTTTAATTCATTGCTAGCGGTTTCTCTTTTTAGAGACTATTATTTCCTCATGACAGAAGCCAAGTCTTTTGGAAATTTACTATCAACTTAAAGTGTTTAACTAGCAATATCACGCAGCCTGGTGTTTTTCCTTTTCCAGTGAATGGGAACAGAATATGAATGGTCCGTCTTTCAAATTCCTCTGCCTGTATCAGTCAATTTTTGTTCTGATGAACCTTAAAAACCTGGATTTGAACAGGGATCTGTATAGGAGTTGCTCCATCTTGTAGCATGATTCCAGGTTTAGATCCAGCCTTCTACCCTCCCCCAGTATGATTTCTGTTTGCTTCAACTTCACTTGAGTCATTTGCCTGCCTGTTGCATTCTCTCTCCACTCCTGGAAACTCGTTAGAATTGATTTCTGTAAGTATTTTAAATACTTCTGCTGGTCCCTGTAGGGACTGTCTTAGAGTCTGCGCAGAATGCTATCAGTTGAGCTGGTACTGGAAGATGCTACATTCACACCAAGGGTGAAATCCTTCTTTCCATATCCTTCTGTTTCACATTTCTTTTCTGGTTTTCTAAGCAAAAAAATTTCCTGATGCTTTGAAAGAGTCAGTGGAAATAAATATGAAATGCTAGCTCCGTGGAAATCAATAGCAAAATGTCTGCTTGACTTCAAAGGGCTGACCTACAAGGTTAATGGCACCAATTTAATGCTGCACATAAGATAAAATCCACTTGTGAGCCTTGTACTGTACCTAAGGAGCTGAGGGTTAAAGAGTGACATTGTTACTAGCTGGTTTAGTTGAAGCAGAACCTCATTTTTCTCATAGCTTGGACAATTGGGGACTTTGTCATCCTTTTCCTACAAGTAAGCTAATAGATTTATTGATATAGTGCACCCCAAGTACTACAGTGATTTGCGACGTGGGAAAGTCTTTTGTTGCATTTTGAGCATGGCCCTGAAAGCAGCTTTAATGACAGAAATGGAAAAAGCAGTTACACAGGCCAAATCGTTATTCCGAGAGTTCCTCCAAATGATACGAAGGAGCACAAGCTGTACAACACCAAGAGATCGTGGAAAATCTGTAGGCAGCGTGTGAATCACATTGTCCTGCTGCTTTATGGCACACATGGCATCACACACTTTATTTAAGTCAGCACCCAGCAGACCAAATCCATTTGGAAGAAAGGTGATTGGTTCTGCGGAGCTGCCGGGCACAAATGAAAGAGGTGTGGGAGACATGCCTGCAGTCATCTGTGGCAATGTCAGGGTGAAACAGGAGACTTAGGAAGGCTCTGGAAGCTGGATGTGAGGTTTTAAGTTTTGTCTTAACTGGACTTGGAAAAGTATCTCTCTAGATTCAAGTTAACCAGTTCAAAGCCTTACTGCTTTGAGCCACATTTGCACAATGGAATTATAAACACATATTTGAGGAAAGCTGAAATTAAGCACTTAATTACTAAGTTTCAGGCCTTTTTTTTTTTTTTTTTTTTTTTTCAAAAGAAGGCCTAGAAATAAGATCTGGGTGGTGAAACTATTCATTGAAACATTTTTGACATTCAGTCAAACATCTTAAGTAATCTGACAAACTGGTGGGATTTGAAATTGCTTTTGTTCTTGTTAAGGCATTGTCATCTCTGCCTGCATGGTCCTGCCTGCCCCACTCCTCTCTCCTCAACAGCCTTGGTTTGTGTGCAGCAGAGGAGTGTGGGAGAAAGCCACGATAGGGCCCAAATGGCTTTCCTGCTGAAACATGCCTGCACCCCACCCAGACAGAAGGATATCTCAGCCAACTCATTAGCCAAGTTAGACTAAGCAGGTGGTAATGTCCATCTTCGGGTGCATTTCAGTGGTTTTGCAGGCTGGAAAGTAAACAGAATTGATGTAGTGCTATTTACTGCCTTACATTAGCAGCCAAAGAAACCCAAGAGCAGCATCCTAATTTGGCCCTTTTGGAAACCCTGTTCTCAGAGCTGCCTTGGGTTTATTGTCATTTTGATATTTGCACAGACTGTACTGGGATATCAGGCTGGGCTTTGCAGTAACTCTGTCTTTAGGCAGAGGTCATGAGACCTGTAGGCAATGATGTTCTGTCCTTGGTGAACAGTTACACTATGTGCAGGGAGGTTTCAATGTAATCTCTCTCCCTGCAAATGGAATTTCTTCAAAGCTGCTTCCTAGTACAACTCCTGCCACACCAAGCTGGGAATGGGAAGGCATCTCCTTCACCACTGCTTTTGCTGCTGGCTCTGAGGGGACTATGTGAAGGTCTCCAGCAGTGGAGTGAGTTTCTTTAAACTTAGAAAATTGCAGACTTTTCAAGCTAGAATTTTGAACTCACCTTTTTTCTGCCACTGCAGCATCTAAAAATCCGTTCCTCAAAATCTCTTATCCAAAAGTCACAGAGAACTATCACCCATGTGGACTTTTCATTCTAAAATCCCCCTATTTTTAAAATCCTTCTATAGGAAAGGCACCATCGTAACAAAATATAATAAGTGTGTATACTATGGTAATTAATACTCTAAGCAATTATAGCCTAACACAACTGAGATAATTCATAGAGTTTTTGTATAGTTCTGTGAGTGTCACAGATACTATTTGGCAAGGGTTTGTCAGAACTCATCATGTGATGTTGAGCAGTTGTATAAGTTACAAAAATGGAGAAAAAAATATTAATCCACCAGCAAAGCATGTTGCTTAAATATTTGCTAAACTTTATGTTTTGAATATGTCCTGTGTGCTCAAAAATCATTCTGTGTTTTGGACAGCTTCACAGCATCTTAGAAAGTTGTTGAAAAACTTGTTAAACTGGATCTCAGACACAATTCTTACAATGTGATAGTGGATGATTTGGGTAAATCTAAATGATTATTTAACTTCCCTTTCCTCTTTCAATAGAAAGGAACTGTCTCCTTAAAGCTGTAATCTGATTAGCTGGACATAGAGAATGAAGTCTTAGTTTATGTGACTACTTTCTTTACACATACATGTGTCTACCTAGATTTTTATGGAGAAAGGCTTCTCTGCCATTTTACATCCCAAATTACTCACAAAATGACAGTTTATCCTCTTCTGAGCAAGCAGAGATACCTTCTCCAGCCAGCTTTGGTCTCTGGTAGCACAAATGAGTTCATGCTAACAGCTTTATGTGGACAAGCAATGTATCTTTGTTGGTTTAAGATAGCAGACAGTGTAATTATAGTGTGTATTACCTGAAATGTCCTTAAAAGCCTCATTTTTATACTGAGCTGTGTGGGAGAAAAGAAGTTATCCTGCTTTCCATGCATGGCACTTCAACCTACCAATGGTGCATCACTTGCACTATGTGCATCCTCCACTGGGCAGCTCTGCAGAGGTGGTAGTTACATGAGCATATTTTCCCTGTTCATGTTGTTTTCTCCTATGAGAAGTCCTTTAACACCATGATACTGTGGGACAAATGGAAAAACCCTTGCCACAGCCACACATGCACACAAGAGCTTCCACTTTTATTTTATGATTGAGCCCAAACATCTGCTCTTCCACTTAAAACTGATCAGAACATTTAATCTGTGATCACAGAACATACCTGAGGTAACCACAGCAATGGTATAGTGATCCATGGAAACTAGTTAAAGTGTTTAAGCTTATTTTCATGACATTTAGCAACTGGAAACAACAAAAATCTCATGTGAGCAATGTATATTTTGCAGAAAATCAGTTACCATGTCCTCAGTCAGCAAAACACAACTGAAATACTTGCAGTACTGTGCAGGGGGCCAATAGGCAAAGGTTTGCAACTGTCAGAGTTTCTGCCTCTATTCATCATGGTTCTTTGGGGTCTCTTCAAATCACAAAGTTTCATCAAGAGTAAATAGTAAGGAATGTCTTGTTTCCATTAGGGTTAATATCACAATTTTGCCTGATTATTCTTAGGACATAACTCAGTGGAAACAATGCATCTTTTGAAATAAAGCTTCTGCAAGAAACATTGGATGTTTTACAAGAAGGAAACATTGGCTAAGACTGAAACATAAAAATGTGGTATATGATTCCCATATAGAAGTGTAGCATTAATATATACTGCCATGCCAAAAGCTTGCTGGTATGTCATATTCAGAAGGGGAGGGATGAGGGGAATATATTTTTCTGCTGCCTTTCCATGCCTTTTTTTTTTTCAAGTAAGAGATGTGGTACAATGTATTCATGTAATAATATGCTTAAAATCACTTGTGTTCAAATGAAGCAAAGAGCTCCAGAGAATTCACTGCATCCAAAACTATGCCCGTACGGTTTCAATTAAAAAGAAATTATTTACTTTGTGAGACTTTGCCTAGATCTTTAATTCCTCCTCATTGTTTGAATACAGCTCTAAAAAAGCTACTGTACTTGAAGTTGTTAATCAGATTTCAATTGGTAATGGTCATATATCATATATCATATCATATCATGTCACATGAATATTGGTGATTCAGTCCAGTGTTCAATAATGACAGCTTCACCTTGTCTTCTTTCTGACCTTTGTAATGCGTAGTTTACACACTCCACTGCCCAAGACTACTTTCAAGTTTTCAGATGAATTTTTCTGATACTTCCTGACAAAGTGGCAGTTTGATCTTTCAAAATATGGTGTTGATTACAATAGTTTTGTGCCAAGCATGTGCTATTGATCTTTCCTTGACAAAAGAGGAATTAATATAGAATAAGCAGCAATGGCCAGCTAGTCATTAACTACAAACTTCCATAACTGTCCAGCATAGTAAGTTGTTTCAAAACAGAACGTGAAAGGAAACTACATCCAACCCTAACTGCATAGCATAAATATATCACTCTGTGCACAAATCCCCAGTGTGTACTGATGGTTTTGTGCGGTTGCACTTGCACAGCTAGACTCAGTGTACGTAGCTGGTGGTTCTAGGGGCTCCACCTTCTGTTTGTTCACTGGTTTCCTTCTCAAGAGCTCAATCTACCATGCTTTCATCTCTTATTATTTTGTCTCACATTCATTTCATATAATTTGTTTCCTTCCTTGGAGGTCTTCAAGACCCGCCTGGACACATTTTTATGTGACCTGATCTAGGCTGACTTGCTTCTCAGGGAGGTTGGACTAGATGATCTCTAAAAGTCCCTTCCAATCCTACCATTCTATGATTCTATGATTATTTTTTCCTGCATTGTCAGCAGCTGTAGTGATGCAGAGTGCTGCATCAGCCACTCAAGGGAACTGGATGTTTATTGTCCCCCAAAACTGCAAGATACCAGCATACTGAAGGCGCAGATTTCTGTTGAAGTCAGCACTTGTCATTTTGGTGTACATGGCATTTGTTTTCAGAAGAGGTCCACTTAGCCCAGCATTCAAGAGTCTTCTCCTGCTTTACACTGTCCTCTCACCTACTGAGGGTAGGAATGCCTCTGTTGAGCTTTTCACATAATGGTATTTTCCACAATTCCATATAAAAAAACCTAACCATTGCTCATTTAGATATGGTGATATAAAGCTCTAAGTATCAGCTAGACAGCTGAGTAAAAGAAAGAGGATCTTATTTGTAGTGCTGAGCAGGAACAGATACATAGCCTGTCAGTTGCTCACTTCACTTTGTGATATTTCGTTGACTAATTGATATTGCGACAATGAGAGAACTTCTTCCAAAAGAGTCAATTACTTAGTCCAAAATGGCTAATAAAAATGTCCTATGAATTGAAATGTAGTTCAGTTTGAAAGGAAATTATATCTCCCTGGAGACTAGTAAATGGTTTGGGAAAAATGTGTTCCACTGTTCTCTTCTTTGTTGCAACAATATATGCTGGAAAATATCCTTTTATTACATTTGGTTGACTTTAAAGACATAGTGGTTCAAATAAACTGATGGGAGAATAAACCAAGAATGATTTCTTGTGAATACTGCCAAATTAAAATGGATGAGCTATAGAGACTCAAGGCAGATGAGTCCTCATCTGCTCAATATTTCCTTGTGCATTTTGCTCACCAATTTTGCAGCCATTGGCAAGCCAGGAGCTTTATTTTCCTACGGGCTAGTTGTTGCTCTGCATTGTTGTCATCTCTAATATTTTATTAGCTTCTATCTTGGTTTTTTTTTTCATCTACTGTCATACCTGATCACATCACTCTAGGAGATCTTTCCAAGAGCAGCCAGGCCATCAATAACATCTGGTTTATCTCCGCATTTTCCCCAGGTTTTGTGTCTTCAGCATGATAGTTTATGAGTGTTTTTTCGCCTTCATCAGTCAGACCACATTATGAAGATGGATAAACAACATTATCTCCACTCACTAGCTGGAAACAGTGATGCAGAGAGAGAATGAGTGTCTTCCTGAGGCCACAATGAGTCAGTTCTGAACTACTCAGAGATGCTGTTCTCCTAAGGCCCACCCCATGTTCTAGCTGCTATGGCATGGCTCCTGGATCCCTGGAAGAAGCAACAGCACAGACTCACGTAGCAACAGTTAGTTTCTTTGGATCTGCTGGGTTTTGATGTTATGGGTGTAGGAAAATACTTGTTGTCAGATTTGCAAATATTAAAAAAAAGAGGTGTTTATGAAAGTGTTGCCCAAAAATATTTATTGGATATTACCAACAAAACTTTTGATGTGAGAACTAAATGCAGTTCAGCTGCAGCTCATCAGAGATGCCCCAGCTAGCTTTGGCTGAGATTGGCTGGTACTAGCAGCCATCTGGCTGTATCAGTGCCTTGCCAAGACACAGGGCATTGGACCAGCTCAGCTATTTTGAAGTTATACTGATGCGATTTCTGAAGATGAGCAATCCTGCCTTCCAAATTCTGAAGGATATGTTGAGGTATTTCTTGCCAAGTAACATGCACAATGGGTTAGTTGTGGTGTGCTCTGGGAGATACAAACAGTGGAGACACCTCAACTTTTATTCCTAATTATAGGGAGATCTGCAAAAAGCTGAGATGTGGGTCGGTTTTATACTTTTCCAGAAAGCCATAAATTTTCCTTGCTCTCAACCTATATTAATGATTTCATGGCTTGTCAGTAGCTTTTAAATAAGGTGAGCATCTGGCCTAAGAAGTTTCTTATGATTCCTCTCCAGCAGAAGAACTGGTCTGTATTTGCTTTGTTGTAAGCTTTCTGAAAGCATCTGCTCCTTGACATGGTGAGACTTGGAGTTGGAGTGAGATGGACATTTGACCTGTCCTGATAAAGCAAAAATGAACTTTTTTGTAAACTTCCATGGTCATGCACATAGAAGAACAAAGCCAGAGAGTAAGTACAGTCATGTGGAGCACCTTTAGAAGACTGTGTCATGTATTAATGCCACAAGTTTGTTAACATCAATAAATCCCATCTGAAATCCAGAGTAGGAAATAGCCTTGTTCTATCTCTTTTGTTTAGGCGGTGATGAAGAAATGAAAGCACAGCATCCTTTGACATGAACTCATTCCTAGAATTAAAATTTCCTGGTTTTCTCTATTGCTCTTGAGCTATTAAAAGCCATCTCATTTTAGAGTGGTATGATTTAGCTGAAATACTTAACTGTCACTCTTGAAAATAAGAATGTAAAGGAATATCTAGTCCATGATGGTTGCCCTGCCAAGATTTCCTCTGCACAGATTGTAGCCAGTTAAAAAGGACAGGAATTCGTCCCACAAAAGGGTTTTGGACAGAGAAATATCCATTTTCTTATGAATACTAAAGGCATGTTCAGTATTTGTTGATAAAACACTAAAGAAGCAAGGTTGGTTTTGGAGGGTATTGCTGCTGCTTGTGTACAAAAACGCTGCAGTTCTGTGTGTAGTGAAAATGTGTGAAAGTGCTTGGATTATAAGCCTGAGCATCCAACATGCTTGCTGCTGTGTTCCTACGTGGTAGTTCTCTTTCACAAATGCTGTAGCAGCACTACTCTGCAAGTATGAATAAATAATAAAAGTTATGACTCCAGTATGGAGATTTTTACATGGCAGTGAACAACTCGTTTAAAGTTCATTCTGGCTACTGTCACACACAGTTGGCTTTCTGGCTCCCTCTTCTTGAGCTGATGTCTTTAGTTTGCAGCAGGCATCTATTTTATCACCAGTGATTTGTGAGCCCATGTAAGCACCCATGACATACAGCAGAGCCCTTAGAGTGAAAAAGCTTTTTGTTTTCTTCTCCTAATCTTCACTGAGCATCTGTTTGGCTGCTGCTTCATAAGATGAAATTAAATTAATGCACTTTAATGCCTTGGATGTAGAAACAAAATACACAATTGTGAAGTAACTGATAAAAATGACATAACGTTATATGCAATACCAGCTTAATATATGCGATATAGTTTCTGCAAACAGTGTCTTTCAAATAAATATTCTAATGCAATATGAGGTCTTTGCCCTAGGAGAGTCTAACTGGTAAAATCCCAGATGGGCTCCACTCCGTCTGTTACTTATCCTCACAAGACTATCATGAGGGCCATTCAGAGAGATGACTTTTCTTTTTCAAATTAACCTATCATGAATAAGCAGTGGAATCTTATTATCCTGTCCCTGCAATCCAGACAGTATCATCTTTCTATTTCCTTTTTATCACCACTGTAACTGACAAGGTACAAGTTTTAAAGAAGACCTGTGGTGGAAACAGATACACTGATTTTGCATTTCTTTGCTTCCTATTTATCCTACTTGTGAAGAAAGTCTGAAAATGTGTTTGTTTGGTTTGGTCTTTTTTTAATACCTTGTCAAATCTGCCTGCATGGTTTTATTGGGTGGTTTGTTGTTGTGATAGAGGAGAAGTTCTTACTGGCACCGTTCTGACGTTCCTTTTCAGACCATTAGGTAGATATAATCTACAGTGTGCTTGAGGGTTTGGAAGAGTTAAAGTTCTCTGAGGCAACTTGAGTTTAAAACCAAAAATATCACAAAAGCCAAAGCATGAATTCCATTTCCCTTTTACATGAACACCTGGAGTGGTGAAAATAAAAACA
This sequence comes from Urocolius indicus, assembly GCA_013401255.1. Classification (NCBI taxonomy): domain Eukaryota; kingdom Metazoa; phylum Chordata; class Aves; order Coliiformes; family Coliidae; genus Urocolius; species Urocolius indicus. The sequence goes on from WBNH01005326.1 coordinate 166,838, forward strand.
TAAAACCTCAGTTTTCCTGAGGAAAAGCTGGTGGAAGACAGCTAGCTCACGGCATCTGAGCATGCCCTCCCAAACCCACTCTGGAGAAAAAGAGCAGAAGAGAAGAATGGATCAGCAGAAGGGCTATATCAGGGCAGGGCACAGCAGTTACACGTGGTTTCTCTGAGAGCAAAGCTGTTCAAAAAATCCCTGCTACAAACTGCTGTTATCCCTGCCTATTCTACAGTTCACTGTCTTCCTCACCATGCCATTATGTTGTTTGCAGTGCTTTCTCAACCAGACATGGAAAAGATGCATTAAAGACAAAAACAACCCCTCACAAGCCCACAACTTTTCCTTGGAAGGTTGCTTAATTCAGACCATTTCAGTGATCTGGACTATGGCATGTTATAACCACCAGTTGCACTGATGCAAGCAACAAGATGCTGAAATATAGCACAAGGACAGAAACAACAGGCTGGGGGCAAGAGCTTCTTAAACAAGCTTTACTGTTAGGGAAAGCAGTCTCCTAACTGCAGCCTGGGGCAGTGCTGTACCAATTGGGCAGCTGTGGAAAATGCTTTTGCAATCGAAGCCTCCTTTATTCTTTAAAATGTTGTTGTTCCCAGCCACTTCTGTAAGAACAATGCCAGCAAAAGCTGTGTGGACAGAGTGAGAAAAACCCACTCAAAGAGTGGTTCAAAAAGTTCTGGAAGACTTTTTTTTTTTTTATCAATCCTATAGATTGCTTCTTTGCTTCTAGGGGATTGGTAGGAGCTCTACAAAACAGAGAAGGGGCTTCTGGTGGGAGTCAAGAGCTCTCTACCTTACACTGAAACATTCTTCAATTTGTATGTTAACTACTTAAAGTGATCTTAGGTGCATCAGGTTCATTTCCTGTGATGTAAGCCCAAGCTGTAAGACAGAGTTCTTTCCACACTGTAATTGCACAAGGGTCATGGTCAGAGCTTTCCCAAGCTCTTCTGTAGCACTATGTGACTCCTTCTCCCAAAAGGCCCATGGTCTGTGATATAACCATTGTCTTAGTTATCTCTTCTCATATCTATGGCACTGGAGGAAGAGGAGGATGTGCAGGGAATGGAGTCAGTGTGCCAATGTTCCTGCCACCATCTCTGCTTTTTTGCCTGGAGCGTACTTGAGCAAGCCATTAAGTGTCTGCACATCTTCACTGAAAGGGACTTGTTTCAGGTTTCCCATTTTAGTCTTGGCTTTGCTGACTCCAGGACATGAAAACAAATATTGTTCCTGTAGCACTAGTGATTCCAACAGCTGTGAGAGTCTTTGCATTTAAGATCATGTTTTGCTCACTAGTTTTGAAAACCTACATTTCTAAACTAATCTTTCCTCAAACTGTAAGATCCCGGGCACACGGATCTTCTCTACTTTTGCACTTGTACACTTTTTAATGTATAGACATCTGGTGCTGTTCAATATCTCTGTGATCTCAATATCACACAATAGTGAAAAAGAAACCCTAAGGCTTATCAGCCCTGGGGTTATCAGCTCTGAGCTATGCCTCAATACAAAATGCAGAAAGTTATTCAGACACTTGTGTATGAAGTGCTTTCCCTCTTGCTCAGTAATATCTCTCGGCATCTTCCTGAGAATAAGATTATAAACTGCATATAAGAACAATTCCAAACATGTGCTGCTCCAGGACAGTCCAAATCCTTCCTGAAGACACTTGGAATAGTTTTACTCTTAATTTCTCTCCTTTTATGTGTGCATTTTGACAAGCCTGCCGCATTTGTACTTGTTCTTGATATGATTAAGAACAAAATCAGATGTCCCAAAAATTTAGCGAATGAGAACAAAGAGCTAATCATAAGTGTTCACTTTTTAGACAGAATTACTCTAAGAAGAGGATTTTGGGTGTCTTATTGTGCCTTTTCATATATTTTCCTTTTCATCTATTTTTTATTGTTTAATCACAATTTCCTAGATTTGAATTGCCTGTCTGGGACTAATAATAGTATTTCTGTAACATTTTACCCCTAACTTATGATACAATCCCAGACTTAATACCAGTAATGCAGATTTTTGTAGCTAGAGTGCCTTCCAAATGTTGCCCATTGGATCCAAGAGGAGCTCCACACTATGATACCCTATTGTTTCAACACATGGAAATCACATACGGTGAAAGCCCCAGTATCAGAGTTAATATCTGCTGGTCAATTTGGCCAACTATTCTGCTATAGCCTATAGGGTTGCATTAAAAATATATTATACTTAATAATAATAATAATAATAATAGAGATAAAACTGGCAGCTGTGACTCAGTGTTACTGCTGATACAGCAGAAATTAAGCTGTGATTCTGGCTGTTTAGGATGGTGGAAGCAGTCTAAGACGATAAATCAAAAAGAATTTGAGGGATTGCTATGGCAATGGATCAAACCAAAAGCAATTCTCTTCTTTCCCCATCTCCCTCTCTATCCTCTTTGAGCCTGTTCTAAGTCGCCTCTAGCAATTATGCTTTATAAAGGATAGTCATGCTTAGTGGGACAGTCTTCTTCTAAACTAATGCCAGTGCATTGGTAAGAGCAGCTAGGAAACAGACAAAACACTGAAAATCTGTTCTTGGTTTTCTGTGGGAAGAGATTAAGATCTGATGGTAGAGATTTTTCTTAAGCAGCAGCAAGTAAATATGTTTATTAAAGATTGCTTCAAAGCCATAGATATTCCAGCTCTGTGTATAGCGGTATTCTATGATAAAGACTAAACCTTTTGCATCAGAAGCAATGAGATTTGGGTTATATTCCTTGAGGATTATATGCTGTATGGTTTGAAATAGATGAAGAAAACTCTCTATTTCATTGTAATAAAGGAACTAAATTGTTCCGTGTTCATTGTAAAAAAGGAGCTGTGGGATGGCAGCTAGATGTGACTCAGATCTGCAGAACTCTGTGAGCCATCTCAGTCCTGCAAATAACTTAAAAATGCATGCTGAAGTTAAAGCAAGTGAATCTTACCCTTCATCTCAAGGGTCACCAAGGTCTGCTCACCTGGAGACACTGATCTAAAGTGCTTTGATTACCTACAACTTAGAAGGAGGTGATGATGTGCATTGGCTCACAGAAGGATGCACGAGCTCTTGGTTGGGCACATGCTGGGGTTCCCAGCAGACAGAGTCCAGCAGCAGCTGAATGGGCTCTAAAGCTGTTACCATTTTCCCAGCAGGAGAAACTAGTCCCACTTTTATGAGTTTGGAAGAAGATTTTTATAGAAATTTGGGGTTTACCCTTTTCCTCCAGAGGAAGTGAGTACCTTTAAAAATATTTTCTAAGAATAAACAGAGAAGGAGCACAACTATGGCAGAAATCAGACGTCTGGGATCTCTCTGCAGTGCAGTGCTGAAGTGATACAGGAGGGAAGGGCACTCACAGCCAATTTGCAATGTCTGAGATGCAGTGTTGTGATACATTCCTGTAGGATTCATCCTTTATCAAGGTATGCTGTAGTAGGTGTATTATATACCTGCTCTGACATGTTCCTGCAGGAAATATTCTAGTCACCAGCAACTGACCTCTTGTGAATTTTAAAACTTATTCATTAGGAAATCAGATGAAAGGTAGCTTTATGCAAGCCAGCTACAGTTGTGAAAGGAAGCCACAGTCTAGATGAAAGGGAATGCTTAGTCCAAAGTAAAACACGTACTGTGTTTGGCCACATCTCTGGCGTGACGGAGGATGGCTTCCTACCCACAAATGATGATATTGTCTTCAGATAATTGCTCCCTTATCAGATAAATCACTGAATTTCTCATTTAAGAAACGGGCATTTTCTTCTTGGGGACGCCATGGTGCCAGTCTGTGATGTGTGGGTGGGGAGGGAGCCCCGCCGTGACGCCGGCAAGGCCAGCCAGCTCCGCCGGGACGCTGGCCTCAGCGCTTCCCAACAGCTTCCTTTTGTTTGCCTTGGTGGTGGTTGCAGGCAGCTTTGCAAACTTCCTGTAACCCCAGTGCCTCTCGCTTGTTCCTGCTGTGGCACTGGGAGCTGTGGGTTTTGGTGCTGTCAGCAAGGAGAAAACCATGGCCTTGTTGGAAACTTCTCTAGTTCATTCGACTAAAGGACCTATATGTCTCCACATCGTTCACATGTAAGGGAGCACAAGTCAAAATGAAGGGTCTGAATCTCTTATGGAGTTCAGCAGCCACATCCAAAAAGTGCAAGTGCACGCTTCTGGATATTTTGGAAAGCTCTGCTGTTGACTCTCATAGATGTGCATGTGTATGTATGATAGACACTCCTCAAACACTGCAGTCCTACGTGGTGTCACTCAATCTGCATCACCAGAACTTAAGAAAGTTCCTCATAGGTATGAGAACTAGGAGCTGGGGGTCATTTTTAATATCTGCCTGCAAAAAAAAACCACCTTTACAAACAGAGGTAAGACTGCTAGTGTGTTTCTGTTGTGTATGGCTTGTTTCCAAAATGAAATTAAGATCAGACACAAAAACTCCATACATGAAATCTTCCTCCAAAGTGGATGCTGAAGTAGGTAACACTGAGTGGCTGAGGAGGTGGCCTGTAAGGCAGGCAGACTGTTGATCACTGCCATAGACAGTCTCTGTGGCTCAGGATAGCTTTTATCTCTCTAGAGTAAAGCAATGCTTTCACAAAAGAGCATTTTTGCAAGTAACAATGAGTAGTGGATGAATAAATTTCTGGATTTTGCTATGTTTTCAGGTAATTCAAAATCACATGTAAAAAGAATCCATTCCATGACTGTCAATTCACTCAGCTGCAGTTGGGTTGATCACTTTTTAAAAACAAATAAATATCTAATAGCTAACTAAATAAATGTAGATTTATGTTCTTAATTTTGTCAAGATTCCTCAAGAAAGAAGAAGGGAAGTGCTGCTGAAAGTTGTCTGTTTCTCAAGAAAGCCTTTAACACATCTTGTGGCCTCTCCTCCATGCAAGTAAAAAGTTTATGTGAGCCGTAGTAAGCAACTTACCAGATTAATTCTGGTGGGAAGCTATATATTTATTGTTATGACCTTTTACTCTAAGCACTAATGGGGAACCTAGAGCAAATTTTTGCATGATAAAGCTCTCACACAACACTTTCACCACAGAGAAAATATAATGAGGAATTTACTTGTATTAGCCTAACATTCCTGATTAAAATTGAATGAGTCCTGATTTACACCAGCCTTAACTGAATTAAGTCAATAATTCTCATCTCCATTTAAGAAAGTACTGTGAAAAGATGTCCGATCAGTAGAACTACTGGATAGAAGGTCATTTCTTTCTTATTACTTCAACCTTTGGCTATCAGGAATAGTATGGTAATTCCTCTTTGTGCTGCAAATGAACTGTCAGCCTTTCCAGCCTTTGCAGTAACTTTCAACACTGAATATACTCAAGACCAACCGTTCATTTTGACTTTTAGCACTTAGTGTTTATATGAGAAGTGCCATAAACTCTCTAGATCTAATGTCCTTAATGACTGTAGAGAAACTGGTAATTCAAGCCTTGCTTTTTAAATAACATTTTTATCCTATCAGTAAGTTTCAGAGATGACTGTAGCTGGAGCATATTATCTCATTTTGAATGGCCAGTTTAAAGAGAGTTTCTCATTTAAACAACAACAAAAAGTCTTTTTATTGACAAATATTTTAAGTCTTTGGATGCCTGTTTTGTGCCCTTAAGGGACAGCTGCAACTGCCCAAGTTTGTAAGTGGAACATGGGGTATTGCCCACATCCATTTTTACAAAACTTTACAACTCTTATACCAAAAAAAAAAAAAAGAAGAAAAGAAGAAAATTTTTCATATTTTTCTGAGGATCAACTAAAACCTCTTCAGGCATAATTTATGCTGTTGACAGCCGTTGCATATCTAACACCAGGAAGTCTGGTTTTAATTCATGTAATATTCCTGGGGAGGTGGGTGGCTTAGCTAATAAACTTGATCTTTCACCTTCGGAATCAGATTGAGTTCCCTTGTTGAAACACGCCTGTCTTTAATTTGGATGCTCGTTTACTTATGAAGGTTACCTGCTGACCTGCAAGAATCAGAAATGGATGTCTAACACACATCAGCCAGCTCACAGGCAGGCATGCAGTGACAGGAGCACAAAAGCAGTCATCCACAACAGGCAGAAAGCCAGAGGGGCATCCTGTGGCAGACCAAGAGTGCCACAGTCATAGGTGAAGGAGAGGAAAACCACGGCTTCATAGGGTTATCACAGTAAGGAGACATCTGCTGCTATCTGCTTGCTGAATTGTCCAAGGCTGGAGACACATATCCTGTCCAATTTCCCCTGTGCTGCTGGGGTGATGCCAGCAGCCTCTGTCTCCAAAGGGAGCACTGGGGCTGAGGTGACAAGGGGTATGGCTGCTCCTTGGTGAGTTGTTCAGGGCACTCAGGGGGACCACTGAGGACATTTCCAAAAAAAAAAAAAAAAATTAAGGAAAAAACCCCATATTTATGGAAGAAGCCATCAGAAACAGGCCTTTTTTTAAAGCAACTGACTGCCACACACTAACCCAAGCCCTAGCCTCAACTCTGCTGTAAGCAGGAAACAAAGGCCTTCGATAACAGAGAATATTCCACCTTGATGCCCACATACTGTCCCTGGGGCATTCAGCAATTAGAATGTTCCTGCATGCCTTAGATTCCTTGGCTTTCACTTGAATCCATACTGAAACACCCAGAAAACAGTCCCTAAAATAATGTCCTTAACACGATTCCTGACCATAAAGACAAAGGGACTAACCTCTATCACTGCCCTAGCTGACCATGCAACAAGGCACCAGGTCACTTTGTCAGGGGTTGCGAAGGACCTTAATTTCCCTTAGCAGCAGAATTATATGTTACTTTATAGGTCCTGGAAAGTATTGCAATAATTATGACTTGAAATACAGTAGATTTTGGTTTATTAGGCTAATACCTTAAAGTGCTAGACAGGGACACTGACTTTCTGTGCTCTGCCTGTTACAGAAAGAATAGCCTACCTGCTTGCCTTAGAATTTGAAACCCTAAATCTAACCCTAACCCTAACCCCAAACTGAAATGTACCTGAGTAGCAGTTCAAACAGCAAGAGATCCTCTGCTTGATATGCTACAGTCCCCTCTTACATCCTATCTCTCTATCTGGCCACTGCAGGGTGCTGCTGTAATGATGTCCTAAAATGGTTTAGGCTCTGAACTCCTAAACAGCTTTAATCCCAAGTGTACTCAGGGGACCAGACACTTCTGTAAATCCTGACATGAGTGCAAGTGCCTCACTAAAAGCAGCTCTCTCCTTGCCTTTCTGGTCTCCTAAGGTTGTGACAAGAATAACCTGTCTGGTTGCTTTGCTTCTCTAACTTCACTGATTTCAGGAATGGGATGGCCCCATGGGCTACATATCACTTTAGGGGTAGATTTCTCATTGCAGAAGTTAATGCATTTAAAGACATTTTTACTGAGGCATCCTGTAAAGCCTAGGCAATAAACTATGGGAGATGAAAGCTGTTCTGTCCTGCTATATAATTACATTTCACAATACATTTCAGATTAGGGTTAGAGAAAATGAAGTAGTCAAACAAGTTATGCAAGCTATATCCTGCACAGACCAGAAAGATATGCAGAGGGTTCATACTATAGGGAAACAGGGCTTCTAATGTAGCTTGTGGTCCCCTGGGAAGTTATGATGTTAGGGATGGGATTACAACTAGGGTATGGGGATATAAAGCATCTAGACAGCATTTTTATGCAGAGTAAGAGATGTCTGTTTATGAGCTTAAGGCAGTGGCTGTTTTGGAGTGTATTTACTAGTGTCAGGGTGATGGTTAAAGCTACAGAGAAAATCCAAAGCAGCCAGAGGGGCTGTCCTTGTTGCATCTTGCAGCTCCTAAAAAAGCAGGAAAGGACAAATGAAGCAGGACATGGACCTATCTACATAACTGCATTGGCTGAGGGGTACAGATCCCAGTACACTTAGAGATATTTTTGTTAAGCTGCTCTGTAGCAACAAGTCATTGTAGAAGAGTTCTGCTCTGGAGGTGAGAAGTCATTATATCATTGTACATGACTCAGTGTCTTTCATATTCCCAAAAAGGTCCCATCAGGGCTGAAGGAAATACTAAGTGCCAGATTTAAGGTTTCAATTCAGAGAAGTAAGGGAAAATATTCCTGATGGCTCCTACAGAGCTAGGAGAGTTTCATGGAGACGAGCTGTGTGGAGTCTCCTTCCTTGGAGGTCTTCAAGACCCTTCTAGACCTGATCTAGGTTGACCTGTTTCTGCAGGGAGGTTGGACTAGATGATCTCTGGAGATCCCATCCAACCCTACCATTCTATGATTCTATAATTCTATGATCCTTTCATCCTGACTGCAGGTAGGTATAGACTTTTGATTATTTTTGAGTTTACGGTTAGAAATCAGTTGTGAGACCCAAATGCCTTCCCTATGGTGTAGTGCAGGGACCAAGCAGAAGGTGAAAACCTTGTGATGGGCTGAAGATTGTCCCTTGTGTCTCTATGTACATGGATAGTCCTTGTACATCCCANGGTCTTCAAGACCCTTCTAGACCTGATCTAGGTTGACCTGTTTCTGCAGGGAGGTTGGACTAGATGATCTCTGGAGATCCCATCCAACCCTACCATTCTATGATTCTATAATTCTATGATCCTTTCATCCTGACTGCAGGTAGGTATAGACTTTTGATTATTTTTGAGTTTACGGTTAGAAATCAGTTGTGAGACCCAAATGCCTTCCCTATGGTGTAGTGCAGGGACCAAGCAGAAGGTGAAAACCTTGTGATGGGCTGAAGATTGTCCCTTGTGTCTCTATGTACATGGATAGTCCTTGTACATCCCAGTCTGGGACTTCTGGTTGAGAGTAGCAATGAGGAACTGGAAGCAGCCAAACATGTGTTTCTTGTTGTGCATGTAGAGCTCAGAAGGATGAGGTGAGAAAAGCAGCCTTGAGCCTTTCTGTAATGATTTCAGAGAAGGTTCTGCTCTTCATCCACCTGCCTTTGTGGTTCAGGTCTTGATGTCTCATCTTGCATGCTACAGGCAATAAGGATGGAAGCATCTAATAGAAGGACTGAGCTTAGTTTGAGTTTGAAATAACTCATGCCTAAGTGCATTTCAGGCTGTGTTTGAGTGGCAAATTAGGGCTAAGCTGAATGAAGCAAAGTGGTTTTACAGAACCAGATGCAGAGAGACAGTTTATTATTTTTCAGTACTTCAGAGCATAGAAAATATTGATGGGAATGGGAGCTCTGGTCCTTGTATTGTATTGCTATATGGCATAGACCAGATCCTACTCCTGTCTTCCCAGATAGAATGAAGAAAACACAGCAAGAACAGACTTTGTCCTTGCTGTAGTTTTTTTTTTTTTTTTTAATGCAATCCTAAATCCCTGACCTTGGTTTGTGTTGTGAAAATTACAATATGCTCAGAAGGCAGGATGTCTCCAGGAAGCCAAACAGTACTTAAAGTCATAAACAAGTTTCTGGAGCTCACATAACACCTCTCTTCCTCACGATCCTCCTCTACCTATAGCACACAACAAAAATAATCTGTCCCTTTAAAACTCTGGTCCTAGCCTGAAGTGCACCCATTTAGAAGTCCAGAAACTAAGAGTCAGTCTAAGCCCTTCAACTCTACAACTAGCTGCTTTTCACTTAGTGTCTACAGAATGCATCCTAATACTTTTAGCTACGTTAATCCCTGGACCACAAAAGGTTCCCTCAATCTACTAAGTCATCAGTGAGACAAAGGCAGCCCTCGCTTTAGCTCACTAACATCCTTAGGTTGTCACAGCTCTGTGAGAGTGAGTTTTGAGTATATTAGTTTCTCTAACCCTCAATCTAACTTTAAAATGAGATTTTCTCATGGGACATAATGTTACCTTAAAATGTAACACATGAATCAAAATTTTAATTTCACAAATCCTTTCTTATAAGGAAATCTCCAGCTTCCTAGACATAGACCTACACAATAAAAATAATCTGTCTGCTTTAGGTTCAGACTGTAGCTTTCAATCCTAATCTCAGCATGAAATTTAGGAGTACTTCATAACCTGGGACACCACAAAAAGTCCTCACACCACCAGTAATCCCTCTTCCTTTTTTGTCCCTTAGTCACAGTAATGACAGCCTTCCCTCTAACCCCATCCCTGGCTCTGCTTACTCAGGTAGTAATTCAAATATTCAGAGGTAGCACAGGGTCTTCCCCTCACAAATTTCCAGTATTGTCTTACAGTGTGGGCCTTGGGGTGGGCACCACAAAAAATAGTTTTAAGTGCCCTAGGGTGTAGCATCAATGTGATATGTAGCCAAATTATTTCTTCTTCTAACTCACAAGACAAATCCTGGAATTCTCCTTAATATCAGTCTAAGTTTCATGACTTTTCAGAGTGCTGCAAAAATCCATTTGCTATAGGCTTTTTAACCATAACCCAAGCCCTCACTACCCCTGAGGTAACTGTAAAACTGCAGTAACACCCATCTTGTTCTGTGCTGCTGTGCCTTAAGGGGTGTAGCAAGACAAACACGTCTAGCTGCTTTACGTTGTCTAACACTAACCATAAACTGAACCTTGACCTGAAATGTACTCTGGCTCGTGTAGTAGATTGTTCAACAAGAGGCAACACAGGGCCTAGGAACAGCATTGTCTTGTACTATTCTTACTGCAGCATGTCCCAGCAATAATGCTCAGAAAATGTATTAGGTCCTAGAATTGAAACTTAAGCCCAGCCTGTATTCAGTGGCAACACAGGGCAGAGAACCCTTCTAATGTTAGTCTCCATCATACCATCATGTGTGATACAGTTAGTGTATACGCTTTAGGTGTTTAAATCACTTAAGTATTGGATGTGAATAATAGTAATCCTTTCTTTATGTTTGCTGGCCTACTGGTCTTTAGTTAAAACATTTCTGTCAGATTTACTTTTCCATATCCACAGAATGATATTGTTTCTGTCCTTAGCTCTCTGGGCTCATCCTCAAACATGCAGCAATTATTAACAACTCCAGATTAATTTTATTTGGAATCCCCAACCTTAAACCCTACCTTGGCATATAACCACACAATAAAAGAAAATGTAAGGTGTCTGCTAAACTGATTCTACATCTGCTAACTATTTGTGCTTTGTAGCTTTTCCTGTAGGCTATATTACAGTCCTTAGTCCTAACCTCAAATACAGCTGGCTCTTAATTATACCCCGGGGGGGTATCCCTCATAGCGACAGCGACTGTAATACATTGATTGATATCTACCAGGTCCTGCCATCTTTTGGGGTTTTGGGAGAATTTTTTTGCACAATTCTGTTGCAAAACAAGTCCTTTAAATTTTACATAAGCCATCCACTTCCCTACTACAGTCTAACTTTACTTTTGACCAGGAATGTATTCCTTAAGTCAAGGAATATGTGGGACTATGTCCTTTTGATCATTTAATGTAATTGGATTATATATTGGACTCTAAGATCTTGGTTCTGGAGACTGCATCAAGGAGATAACCTTGTTTCCAGGTTGACTGGCAGTGTCCTTTCTGCTCAGGGATACTGATGGCCTTTAAGAGTGTATGGAAAATCTTGCACTTGAGACAGAGTAGTAAGGCTTCAATTTTTCATCAAGAATATTGTTTCATGGAACAAGTTAGAGAGGAATCTATCCTAGCAACCATGGCCAAATGTCCTTTTGGAGAGATCTGGACAACAAGGGGATCATGTCCTTAGTGACAAACCAGGAGCAAAGTTCCTGCTGGAGTGGAACACTGCAAAGGTTAGGAAAAAAGTTTAGATTTAAAAAACTTGTCATGAGAAAATAATGTTACTGGTAATTCTAATATTCTTGTAAACACATACCTAGTCCAAGGTGAGGAGGAACAAGGGAGATGCATCTTCCCAATATATTACGCCATACTCCCTTAATTCTGGGAAAAAAATCATACCTCCTTTGATGTTTCTTGTATCTCTATGACCTGCCTGCAGAGCTATTCCCCTTTACACAGTCCAGAAGATATACTTCAGTATTTAATCCTACTGCTGATCTGTGCCAGAAAATTAAATTGGGAAGATTTGTCTATTGGGCAGATAAGTGTTTAGGAGTAGAACTGGGAGTCCAGAGTTGCAGTGCCTGAATGTTTCTACTTGTCTGTGCCCTGCTTGTTCCTCCTTCACTGTAATTCACCCCTGCCATAAAGGTAAGGAGCCAGACATCACTGCTCTAACACTGCTGGTGCCTTCAGGAGTCAGAAACTCATTGTTTATGTTACTTTTTTTTGATTGTCAAGTCCTGTTATGCTGTAGGGATATTTCCTTGCATCTCTGTTGGTTAGTCATGGATTTCATCACAGTAGGGAACAAAATGGACCAAGTTCAAGAAAAGAGAATTCCTTATCTCCTGCAGACTGTCTCTGCTAGGCAGGGCAGCTTTCAATGGTCTGTACTGTAGCAGAGAGGATTTCTCCTTATTGGTACCATCTGGGTTCAATTAAATTGATATTCTTCATCCGGAGAATTCAAGTGCAAACTTGCAGCTACTTTTGGCTTGGGTTACCATACACATGACTAGAGAGGTAATCTATAGGTGTCTGTGACTGCAATTCTACTGCTGTTGTTGTAGTAGGACTTTTCTAAATTTTATTCAGCATTTAAGGAGATGAGTAGATTGAGATCTAACTTACGTTAGTCATGGGTGCTGTTCAGTGTGAATATTTTGCAAACAGTGCTATAATGAGGTCAGTGTTTTGGGGCAAACCCAAACTTTCCAGCACTGGTGACTTAATACGGAAATCAAAGTGGAAACTACCTAGCAAAAAGTAACAGCATTTGATGATGTAGATCTACATAAAGGCTCTAACAGCATCATAGGCCTGGATCCTCACCTGTCATAGAATGATAGAATGATAAAATGATAGGATGATAGAGTCATTGAATCATAGAATCATAGAATTGTTTCAATCTAAGAGACCTTTAAGATCATCGAGTCTAGCTTTTGTTCCAGCCCTATCAACCACTAGATATCCACCTCTTAAACACCTCCAAGGACAGTGACTCCACCACCTACCTGTACAGGCTGTTCCAACACTTCCATTACCACACATGCTGGGCTAGGGAGGGATTCAGAGGGGTGACTCCATCTTGCAGTCTGGAGGATGCAGTAGGCACCACACTGTTGACATCTAGAAGTCATTACAAAGGGATGTGAGCCACAGTCTTCACATTTCAAGTGGGTGCCCTCCCTTCTAGACTTTAAAACTGGGATTGGCCTGTCTTTAATTAAATGAGTGTTTAGATAATTTGACTACAGTGCTTCAGCTGGAGTAATCTCCTAGCTTTTAGATGTTTGGGTACTGATGCCTTCAGAAACTCTAATGGCCAAACAAGAGTGCCCACAAAAATTAAGCAGTGACTTAGCAGTGCCTTGAGTGGATGTGGTCAGGTAACACAGCAGCTAAAAGCCCAAGCACTTCTGATATCATAGGTCTTTAAGGGTATTGAAAAATTTGCTCTCCTTCTTTGGAAGGAGAAATCTTTGAAAATAGTCTCACATGTGGAAAAGAATACTTCACTTAACCAGAAATTCATGACAACCCCCAGTTTATGAAAATGGACCTTCAGCATTTCCCCTTGCCCCTACGTAGTCCAGAGCTTTGCTCTGGTAATTGGCATTTTCTGTTTTATTAACTTAAATCTTATTGAATTGATACCAAGCACGATGTGTGCAGAATTCCTACAAGGCAATGTCAAGCATCACTTTTCTGCTGTTTTCCAAAGATGAAGAGATTACTTCATTGATTCGTATTGCTTCTTCCCTTTACTTTTATTTGAACACTATTGTACCTATTGAAAAAAATAAATAGTATTTTTGTTTTGAACTGGTCTAGTAGAAATGCATTGAAAAGTGCATGCCAAATACTTAAAACTATGTCATGGCAGAACTCTCTGTAACAACCAGTAGAAGTTTAGTTATTGATACCATGAAGTAAAAAGTGTTAGCTTGTAAAAAACAACAGTTCAGGTGGATGCTTTAAGGTGGTAACAAATACACTGTGTTTTGAGTTAACTTAGCCAGCAATGAAAAAAGAGCTGCATTTGTGTATGGACAAACTGCTGGAAGCTCAATTGAGGGGTGAGATGGACCTTTGGATGGACGTTGCTCTCCCATAACAATCAGTGCTCCAAACCCCTGCACTCAGGACTAACCAGGCACCGAGCCAAGTCCCAAAGTGCTGTGGAGCCCGTGTGTCTGAGGCATGACGGGAAATCACTTCGACTTCCAGTCACCACTCTGTACAAGGGCAGTGGGATTTCACAGGCTTCTCCAGCCCTGGCTTGCCAAACCCAGCTGCTCCCTGGGGTACAAGAGATGGGAACAACTAAACAGAAGAGGTAGCTCTTGCCAGATTGCCAGGAGATATGTGGGCAGAAGGAATAATTTCTCTGACTCTCTATTAAGTGAAGGCTCTCTTCCTGTCAGAGAGCAGAAAGTGAAACATGTATGGGAGGGACACAGGACTGCGCCACCGCCAGGACTGTTTCAGCCTGTTTTGGGATAACAGCTGCTGGCACTCCTCAGTGAGTTGTGTGAGCAGCTGCATCAAGCCACAGATTTTCCAGGAGCAAAGAAGATTTTGGTCCCGGACAGTAACTCTGATGAATGCAGTGCATGCTCCTGGGATGAATGTTAAAGTCTCTTGCTAGCCTCCTGAAACAGAGTGAGGCCATTTCCACCCTTAATTAGCTCTCTATAAATTGGATTTGCATGAGTCTCTGTGGAGAGCAAGGTAACCTTAGAAAGCCGCTCTGCTCATGGCCCACGTACTAGCTAGTATCTGTGCTGTCCCAGTCTTGCCTGGGCTGAAGTTAGATGCCATTTCAGTAAATAACTGTTTATCGCTTTACACACATATACCTTGCACAGAGCACAGCCCACATATACACTCATATTTGTCTTTGTAGTGTACAGATATGAATTTCTTATTTTCTGAGGACAGTATTTTAACTGGTAAAATGTCTGGAAGCAAACGGGCTAAGGAGCCTTTGATGAGCAAATATTTATTGTTAGCTTCAGCAACAAGAGCAGTCACTAGTTAGGGCGAGTGCCACTACAATTGAATGATGATGGGTTTCAGTATTTCTTTGTATAGAAAAAGGATGGGTTGGCTGAGCTTTAAAATCTAGCATTGTGTAAAGATTTTATCTGTGTAGTCAAATTTCTTTTATTGGTCTAGCTGGGAAAAAGGTCAGATGCATGCAAGCTTTCAAGTGGCTCTGAAGCATTTGTTAGAGCTTAATTTGATTACAGAACTTCATAAACATTTTTTAGGGTCAATTTTGCTTAGGAATCTTTTTGTTTAGAGTTAGAGATTAATCATAGAATCATAGGATTTTTTCAGTTGAAAAGACCTTTAAGATCAAGTCCAACCACTGACCTAACACTGCCAAACCCACCACTAAACCACGTCCCTCAGCACGTCATCTACAGGGCTTCTAAATATCTCCAGGGATGGTGACTCCACTGCCTCCCTGGGCAGCCTGTTCTAGTGTTTAACAACTCTTTCAGTGAAGTTTTTCCTAATCTCCTATCTAAACCTCTCCTGGCATAACTTGAGGCCATTTCCTCCTGTCCTGTTACTTGTTAATTGGGAGAAGAGACCAACCCCCACCTCGCTAAAAATCTTCTTTCAGGTAGTTGTAGAGAGAGATCATGTCTCCCATCAGCCTCCTCTTTTCCACGTTAAATAATCTCAACTCCATCTCAACTCCATCTCAACTCCCTCAGCTGCTTCTCACAAGATAGTTTCTCTATACCCTTCTCCAGCTTCATTGTCGTTACTCAGCAATGGGGAAACCATGAAAGAGATGACAAGTGGATTTGGCGTGTTGTGAAGTTCAGCATTTCTTGTCATGAAAGCATGCTCTGTTTTCCTTTTTTTTTTTTTTTTGTTTCTGAAATCTGATTTTAACATATGATTTCATTTCTCTTTCATTCACTCAAAGTCCTATTTAGAGAAATAGATTCTTAATTCATCACGTGAAATTTTCGGTACATTTCTAGAGATTCAGCTGCAGTTAAGACTTTTAGTTCTCCTCTACATTACTACTACAAAAAAAGTAATTGGGTTAGTCATGTGTGAATTGCTTTTTACAGATCCATACTGGCTCACAGGAATTCTGTAGTATGTTACAACAAGTACCCTCAGAGGATACCTAACTGTAATTTCTAGTATGTCAGTTCAGACCTGCAAAATAAATCTCTCTGAAAACAATTTCCTGATTTTATTTAGTACTAATGAAAGCAATAGGAAAAGTCTTGCTTTGGAGTTTTTTTTAAACTCTACCCTTTTTATAACTCTGATAGGATTTAAAAAATCTCACTACATATGGGATATTTTTTTTTCTGCAGTTGCCAATATAATATAGTGATTAAAACAATACCTCAGATGGCAGGATGGACCTGGGCACAGTATTTCAGTGGGCTATCCATGGTACCCTGCCATGAATCCAGGCAGACAGACTGATTTTCTGCCTTTGCCTCCAGGATTTGTGCTACCTTTGAGGTGCAAACCAACTGGAAATCATTCAGATGGGATCAGTGGAGATTTTTCTCATGCTGAACAGAGAAAGGAGCTCACTCACAATTCAGATGAGCCGCAGTGAGCTCTGACTGCCAGACTTGCCTGGCAGACTAGGTTCAGCTCCCTTGCAGGGAGATGGCTCCAAAGGGTTAATCCAGCTTTGTTCCCAATCTCTGGACATTAGATGTTGCTGAGTATCTAGCTGTCCAAGATAAAAAGATCACAAGCTCACATTGTTCTTAACTAGCAGCATTTCTCTGTAATTCTCTAATTCAAAGCAGGCTCTGCTCACTTTTGTGCTCTCTTTACAAGCCAGGATGATGATAGGATTTCCGAAACCAAAGCTGAATGCTGAACTGAGTTAAGAGAGAAAAAACCACACTGCCTGGTTCGGGAGAGCAGAAGATAATTGCTGAGGATCCTCCCAGCTGGTTTGGCAGTGGAACTGGGGGAATGGTTTTCTTCTATCAAACTAGTTTTATTTTTATTGTAAAGCAAACATTTTCTGGGCATCAGATGGCAATAACTCACTCTACCCCTCCAGGGATGAGGCTACACCAACCACACATCACAGAGAAAGGCAAAACTTTCCCATTTAGATTAAAACTCACATCAAACAAAGCAAATGTTGAAGAAGCAGCTTGATGTTTCTTCCTCTAAAGACCGTGTCACTCTGTTTCTCAAAACACTAAGTCTGTATTAACACATTGGGCCTTGAACTTCAATTTAACGAATAAACAGCTCTTCAACTTTCTCTCCTAGTCTGGCAGTAAGGCTAATTCCACACTCCTTCACCTTCTCCTTTGCAAGAAAAAAATGTTAGTTGGGGCAGGCTAATCTGTTCAATAACTCAAAGTACAGTATTACAAAAAGTTAATTAAATGGGGTAGTAAATTTATTAAAAAATGACTGATTATTAGCTAAGGTCACTTACTGTGGCAGAACATAACAAAAAGAGTAATTAAATAAGCTATTTGAAAAATCATGTGAAATTGAGCCTAGAGGAACAGTTATCTTTTGGACTGATCTAGATTTAAACTACTCAGCTCTGCACACAGAGAGGGTGATCATAAAGTCAGAAAGATGTGATTTCGCAGCTCTTTAAGATTATCCTTCCAAATGTCTTCATCTAACACTAAAAACAATTAAAGAGTACCAAAAGGTGCATTATAGCTTTCCATAAAGTTACATATGCCCATATGTTTCCTGCTTCACAAGGCAAAAGTAAAGCAGTTTAAATGCCACTTCAGGGTGACTGGTTTGCTTATGCTGCCTAAGTAATGGTTACCATTTTGCTTTTATTGTGCTCTTGTTAATTAACTCCCACAATTAAAGAAAATATAAATTTAATAGGAGGAAATAAAGAGTTCTTAAGTTATTAAATACTATACATCTGTGAAATCTGGCTGAGGAAAATGCTTTCAATACTCAATTTAGCATTTAATAGCTCTTTACTCAGTGCTGGGAAACTGAAATGAGTCTTCTTCATAGCCATAAATGTTGTTGAAGATAAATAAGGAAGGAGAAATACTGTTTGTATGTTAGACTTAAAATTACGTGTGCAAAACCATGGCCTTTTAAAGTCAGTGGAAATTTAGACTCATACTGGCTTATGTTAATCAGTGACCTCTGATGGTATAGTGGGCTGCCGAGCAGCAGCAGATCAGAATCCAAGCTCACTGTCTCTTCACCTGGTAATTTTGTCCCATCAGGGCAGCCATCTCTCACTTGTACATGGGCAATTGCTTGAGACACGTCTCCAAACAAGCATTGCTCACATGCAGAGTGGATGGATGGATGGATGGATGGATGGATGGATGGATGGATGGATGGATGGATGGATGGATGCTGTGAGGCAGACCAGTCCGGGGCAGTGTCCATCCAGGAGCACGTCCTGCTGTGGACCACAGCCATCTCCTGTCTCTCTGCCAGGTCAGCCGTCAATGATGTCTTTGGGCATCGATGCAGTCACTATCAGGACTTGGTTACAACTCCACTTCAGGTTTTCTGTCCCAGTGCAGGTGTTACGAAATCTAAAACAAGAGTGCAGAAATCTATTGAACACTTAAACAGACAATCATCAATGATCAAAAGAGTCTAATTAAGTAACTTTTTTTTCTTTTACTTTGATGATCACGCAGGTGTACTGGCCCATTTATTATCCAGGCTGACAAATCTGTAGCATTCCCAGGAGTGACTATGTGACAGCAGTGTGATGCTATTTGAGTGCATGGCGGTGACCCCCAGAATACATAATTTGAATGTTTGGTTTTAGCACTGTTTTATTTTATTTTCCTGAAGGTATACATAGGATAGACATTTTACTCCAGAACCATTTGAATAGTGGCCCAGTGGAACAGGCTTCTTTTACCATTAGGAAAGATTGTATTAAAAATTATACTTCGATATCATTCACTGAACAGATGTGAGTGAAATTCTCTTCCAGTAAGTTTTTTCCAGTTTTATCCATGTCAAAAGGAACTAATTTACTCTCACATTCTTAAAATTCCAATATTTACTTCCTTTGTATATTAGTGAGCTTTTTATCCAAATATATTTCTGGTTTTGGCTATAAGGTTAAGTGCTGTTTGTGCTCTTTATGTATCATCTGAATGCATCTCTCTGATAAAAATTGAAGTTTGCATCACCTTACCTTTCTTGCACTCCAGCTATTTTTGGCAAGTAGAGATGACTGACAAAACAGTAATGAGGTTAGTTTTTGCTCCTCTGTGGTATAACAAAAAATGTTCTCTTTACATTAGAAGTCTGGGCCTAATATGCGCTTGAAAATGCTATAGCTTGCTGTAGGAATGAAAAAATTAACCACAGTGGTCCCAGGAAATAGGAAATTGTTCTTATCCTCCTGAATTTTGCAAACGCAAAGCCTGGTATGTAGGACAGCTCTTCCTTAAAATCTGGAAACATCGACATTGCACTGCATATTGCTTTCTAGTTTATGTGTTGTTATTTGATTCAGCTATGTTCACATGCCTTTGTGTTCTCTTTTTATTCTTAACAGTAACATTATATGAACTGTGAAAATGTGTATGATGCTTTCATGGCTGGTCCAAGTTAAGCTATAACTTTTGACACTGACACTGTAACTATTTGATGTCAACAGATGGAAACGGCTGTAAAAATGTGCTCTTGAGTGCATCAGGCTAACTTGTGTTATTAAAGCATCATATTTAAACATGAAAGTGACAAAGATTTTACCATTCCTCTATACATACAAACATATCTTGTGAAGGTAATTGTTTACACATCTTCCTTAGGTTGATGGCAATTCACAAGTTTAGAATATTAAAGTAAAAATGCCAATCAAAATAGGGATTTTTTTTTTATCCTGTATGGAATACAAATGTTATGTTGACTTTGAGTTACAGTTTTTAGACTTTACATGAAATATTTCAAACCTCATGACCATGGACACTTATATCAACAATTCAGCCTATGAGACCATTAGATGTAACAACTATCAAGATTCAGAAAACAATTCACAGACTCAAAGAGCTGATGCTCACACGCAACCACTCAGGTGGTCTGATTTGTCCTCCTGAATCCACAGATTGCAGATTTCTTTTGTTCTGAAAGCTCACTTCATGCATTTTTTCTAATACGCAGAGACACAGACGTGCACATTGGCCCAAATCTCATTGTAAAGGCCCCAGGTGGTGACGATCCTACCAACTCTGGTAAGTCAGGTTGCGTTTAGTTACTCTTTCTTGTTGCCAGTCCCTGCTTCTTACACTGTTAGAACAGTGAGGAAGTCCTCAGCTTTCCTGTGCTGCCTGTGAGCAGCATCAAATGATCTCTCCACTCTTGGGTATCTTTGCCATGCATGACTCAACCATATCAAGTCTCCTTGCAGTTTCTTTCTTCCTTAGGTGGCCACGCTGACCTGCCATGAGCCTGCCTTCTCACTGTCTTGTCCCTGCCTGCGTCGAGCTGGTATCTGTCCTGCTGTCCACAGCATTGCACTGCATTGGTAAAAATACTAACAGAGCAGGGATCTTAAGAGACAGATTTTTAATCTTGGGTGTGTACATTTATTTCTCTATAAATATTTAAGTTAAAATCTAGTGTGGTACCAAACCAAACACTTTGGAGAAGTTCAAATAAACTGCATCAGTCGACGTGATTGCCTTTATCAACAAGAAATGTCATCTTCTCCAAAAGAGAAATGGTTTGTTTGACAAGATCTGTGCTCCATGGAGCTGTACATGCCTGTGCTGGTTCTTTATTACTTTCATAATTTTCTTCTTTTTTTCTTTTAGTAGAAAATATGTTCCATTATTTTGCTTGGATAGAGAGCAATGTAGCTGCTCCTGAGTAGATCCTCTCCTCCTTTTTTCAGTCTTGGAAAAGAATGTATCAAAGCCAGGGGAAATGCCAATGTGTTTACTCTTAAGGTATTAATTTCAGCAATTCCCCAGCTTTTAGGACCCTTAGGGGTAAGTTTTTTAGTCCTTTTGATTTAAGAATATTTAATTTTAGTAGATAGTGTCTTGAATCCCCCTTCATGAAAGAGGATTAACTTTCCAGTGAGTATATGTCCTATGAGTTGAATGAGTTCTCCTACTTTGTTCTAAGGCAAAAGCATCTATCAAACAACCACAGACCCTTTGTTTTAGGTCCTTTTCCTCCTAACACATGTTATGCACTGCATTTTGTGCACTGATGACTGAATTTTCCTATATTTCTTTACCTTTTATCCATTCTCTCAATTGGCTCCAATTTCTATTTGTATTTCACAAGTCACTATTAACTTTCCTTTTATAGTCAAACATAAATGTTTCCCTTCTTTACTGTTCAGGACTCCTTCTAACCAGGATGTTTTTGTGGCCAGAATAACTGTTTTTCCCCTCTCACTCCCAGTTGCCAGTCTGGGTGCATCCAGTAGTACATCCTTGAGCAATTTCCAGCTTTTGCTAATATTTCCCACTTCAAATGATGTACATTGCAATGGCAATGAATCAGGAACTGACAGACAGAATTAAAACCAGTGTTCAGCCCTCCTCAAATTTGTAGAAGAAGTAATGGAATAAACAATGTCAGAATAATTTAATACTGAGAGAAGTAATTGAATTAAAGCCCTTTTGTGTACATAATGTCAAAATGCATAAAAGAAAGTAAGAAACCCATATGTGGAAAGGAAATACAGATTTTCAACAAAATCAGTTTCAGAACATGCTATTTTTCTACAAATTTGCCAGTTTTATAAATGCAGGCAATTACCCACTTTCTTGCATAAGACGCAGCTAATGGCTAAATGCTCACCCTCAGATAGAGCTAAAGCACAATGCTCGGTCTATATTGCTGTGGTTAGGGTTTTGTGCCCAAAGATCTTGGAAGAACCCTCTTATAGGATGCAACGACTTAGCCCTGGAAGCAGCTTACCCAATCAACTCCTTTATGGCTTATGTTATTTCATTCTACTCTCAGTAGCTATTCCAGTTTAGAGCTGGCTGAGAGGAGTGCCATCTGAGGGAATGCTGCAATGGAAGGTGGCATAGGGCCACTGGGGTTGGAGACTGCCAAGCCACGTGGTGCCTGAGACAGGTTGGGAGACAGGGCTACAGCTCAGACAGCTTGCTCTGAGCCCGACAGGTTCTCAAGGGATCAGTCCCCATATCTGAAGGAGATGAATTGCTTTGGGATCCATGACAATGAGGCTAAATCCAGGCAGGAGATTTTGGAGCAGCTGAACTGAGGTTTAGGGATGTCACTGATGACACTGATGTTGGACCAGAGAGACGTATAGTGTCCACGCTGTGGTCACTTCCACCCTTGAGGCAGCCTCTCAGCACTGGGCTGTTGTCAGGCTGACACCATGAAAAAACTAAAGATGCTGAATATTTTCATAGTTATTTGCAACATAGCAGATACTCAATATCCCAAGTCCCAAGAAGGGACTCAAGAGATATTGTTCAGTTCCTCAAGGATGTCCCTCTGCATCATACAACATATCGGTCATCCAAGGTGCATATTACAGCCACTCATTTATGTTTATCTGTGAATGTCGCCTTTCTCCTGTGGCCAACCCCAACACAGCAGTAGCACCATAGGCTGATATATGGGAAACTGCCTCAAAAGCATGCCTGGAAGTCTCCCACCAGCTTCTCATCAGTGCCAAATTTACACATCTTTTTCTTATCTTCCCTGTGAAAGTCCAGATATTTTTCCTCACCCGTGCTCACTTTGGCTAGAAGTGGTCAAATATCTTTGTATAGACAAAGGTCACACATGGCTGAAAAGAGGCCAAATAGGAGGAATTGAGATAAACATGACTAGAATTGAGAATTCACCTGGATTATTATAGAGTAGGGCTCATCCTATGGCTAGAGTAGGGTCTGGATGCAGTGAAACTGCTTGGCTGGAACAGAGTCTAATATGGACACAGAGTAGAAATTATGGATTAGGTCTGATAATACCTTGCTCAAAAGTAGAGAGAAATATCACAGAGGTTCTTGGAAGCAAACTGGAATATTACTTCTACAAAACCTTTGGAAATTACAATGTTTGTGAGGAGTGTTTGTGGTAAGTTGCATTAAGAATAATATGCTTTTCCTCCTTCTTCTAATTTATAATTTAGTGGATACCTTTGACCTTTTTTCCTATTGCTTCATTCTCATAGAGGTACTGAGATTAAACCGGCTCCATTTGTTTTCAAATAGGCTATTATCTGTTTGTAGCTTTTAATGCCAGTCTTTCAAGAAGTACTTACTGATGTTTGACAGCTTGCTTTTCGGAATTATGCTTTCCTTTCCTATAATATTAGGCATCTGATGTTGTAAAAGACTTAAGTCTTAAAAATAAAAAGTATATTGACGTATTTAATGGTTTTATCAACTTTCTTATTATTTTTCAAGCATTACTTCCTATGTTTAAGCATTATGTTATGGTGAATTTAACTCCATAATAAAAATATTTTATTATGGACAACAGAAATGCCACAATCATTAGTGTGATGCACGTGAACCGTTTCTTTTTTTCTGCTAGAGCATTGAACATAAAAACCCAGTAAAGTGAGTTATTTAATCAGCATCCTGAGCATATGGATGGAAAATGGGAACACATGCACTGAAATTTTTACCTATATCTTTTGAAGAAGGTACAGGCAACTCCCCTTCCTCTGTTTTTAGGGAAAGTTTGAGGCATACCAAACCACAGATGCATACTGTAGAATGTTAAAAGACAGCACCAATTTCACTAATGGCAGGCACTTTGTTTTCAGGTTTTCCTAATACTTTAAGAACCAGAGACTACATTAAATACTAAGCACAGCTTGTGGCTACAAGCCAAAAGGAAGCCCACATGACATTTAGTGCCCTTGTCTGCAAGCTGATAAGAGAGTCTGGATTCTCTAAACTCTTTAAGTGCTCAGTGTCAAGCTGGAATTTGGTAACTGCAGCCCTAACAACTTGCCTTATTTAAAAATGCACACTTAGCTCTAAGAGGTTTCCAAGCACTCTAATGCTGAGGTATTTGAACAGAGTAATAGGGTGCTTTTAAAAAAGCTTTTTATTTTGCAACTTTGTGTTCTTCATCTTGTTCAAATACTATTTACTTTACAATTCGACTGATAGACTCATAAAGTTAAACATGCTACTCAATAAAATGGGACAGGGCTCTGACAAGCCTTAGGAAACTTTAAAAATGTTTTAAGTGTTTAAACTTTACTATATCACAGAGTAAATTTTGCCCAGCTTGAGTGTATGCTCTGAGATCACATAAAATTATTCCTATCCAGTTGATTGACCTACCCAGACCTGGCAGTTTGTAATGTGCTAGTGAGCCTGTCAGTTTTTTCCTGCTCAGGAGCTCCAGAGTTGTGATAATTCTGCATAAAATGGTGCTGGAATCTCTCTGCAGGGTAATCCCAAATATCACTGTAGCAACTAGATAGGAACTAAAGTGCCTAGTCTTTGCCTTGCCTATGAATATGCAAGTACTGCTCCAAACTCACTATAGGCACTGATATACTTGCTTGCAAGGAGATCATGATTGCTAAGCTTTCTTCTCCATCTACCATAGCAGAGCCATGGCAGGGAGGAGGGAATCACAGCCACTTGGTAGGACTTCATGTGGAATTGTGCTGCATCCCTAGTTCCTTCTGTTAATGAGCATATAAGTGAAACACACCGTGTCCATGGGTGGACTGAGCATATTCATAGAATCATAGAATGGTAGGGGTTGGAAGGGACCTTTAGAGATCATCTAGTCCACCCTCCTGCAGAAGCAGGTTCACCTAGATCAGGTCACATAGGAACATGTCCAGGTGGGTCTTGAAGACCTCCAAGGAAGGAGACTCCACAAAACCCTCTGGGCAGCCTGTGCCAGGGCTCCGTCACCTCAACAGTGAAATACTTTTTTCTTACATTTAAGTGGAACTTTTTATGTTGCAGCTTCATCCCATTGCCCCTTTTCGTGTTGCTAGCTACAACAGAAAAAAGGGATGCCCCAACCTCCTGACACCCACCCGTCAGATATTTGTAAATAAGATCCTCCCTCAGTCTCCTCTTCTCCAGACTAAACAGCCCCAATTCCACCATCTTCCAGCGAATTATGGAAAACTGAATTTCCAATAAAACAAATCATTTTTTTAATCTGATCTCTGTAGGAAAAATAATAGAATTTACAGCTAAAAATTAAAAATAAGACACCCTCTGAGACTGAAAATAATTTATTCCTCAATGGAATTCCTTCCTTTTTAAATCCTATAGCTCCATAGAGGACAGTCATTAGAAGTCACTGGAAAATAATTGTAATGTGTATTTTTTGAGCCTCTGTTTTTACCTGCAGAGGGTCATCTTGTCAGCACATTTAAGTCACCTCCTTCCCCTGTCCCACACCAGTGAGACTTAGGGCATGGTGGGAATTCCTCTGACTTAACATTGGCATCTTTAGGAATCACACAAATGGAAGAGAATTTTCAATTACTCCACTGTAGCAGCATCTGGTGTGGTGTCTGAAAGACAAACTCCATATATCAAACAGTGTCAAATGGTGCTAGAGGGGGGCACAGGAAAGGTTCATCTATTGGAGTGAAGCTTTCCACCTAAGATGTAGGTGTTGGAAGCCAAGGGCAGCAGTTAGCCAGATGGATCCACCTGGGAGTTATCCTATGCTTTGAACAGCTGGTGTTGTCCAGATGAGAAGCATTATGAGTGAAAAACCTGTGAGGAAGAGTGTGGACATAAAAAGTGTGAGTGGATCCTAGGAATTCATTAAAAGGAGTTGGTTAGATGGATGAAATAGACATAACTAGAGAGGTCAGTCAGGAGCAAAGACAACTTTGTGTTAAAGCTCATTCTAGTGCAGTGGTGAACTGAGAACAAGTTATAAATAAAAAACCCAGCAAGTATTCCTCCCTCTATATACCTTCCCCCTCCTCTTGCCCCCAAATGTCAGTGAACAGAAATTGCAGGTTCTGTACTAGAATACACTGAAGAAGGAAAATGAAATCATCACTGGCTTGGCATGCTGGCAACAATGCGACTACTGACATTGAAAAGGAACAGTTTTCACCTATATCAGGAACAAGAGAGAAGGAAAAAACATAGGACCATTATTTGAAAGAGAGATAGTAATGGTATAGAATAAAATAGTCAATAAACTCTATTATTTTCCATTTAGGAAAGAACAAGGTAATGTGATTTACCACTTGAGGATGATAAGTGACTGCAGTCTGTTAAGACTGAGCAGGTTTTTGGACAACATCTATTAGAAATATATAGTTTGAATGGTTTGATAGATTAAATCTTTTGTTTGCTGATGCTTATTTGTTATACATCTGGAAATAGCATGTTGAGTTCAAAGGTGCTAAAGAAAGATAATTTGATAACATTTTAAAAGCTATTTAGATCAGCTGGACAGCTATTAATGTGAATTTCACATCATGGAAAACTTGCTGCTAGATTCAGTTACAAAAATTATCCAGAGCTGTTAGTGTGGATAAAATTGGAATGTGAGAAATCTGCAATTTTCCAGTCAGGAGCAAAACTATGCAACAAAAGGAGAAGCCGTGTCCTAAAGGCAATTATCTATCAAAATTATTTAGGATTTCAGTGGCTGAAAAGCACTCAGTAGAGCAGGGGTGTAGAGAAAAGCCATAACATGACCTAACATGATATGTATAAGGAAGGACAGTGAAAAGATTAGAAAAGGGACTACAAATCTAAGTGCAACACTGATAATGGCTCTACTGCAAAGCCATGTTCTAGTGACTGAATAGGGTTCAGAAAAGAGACAGAAAAGGATTTTGGAGATTGAGACAATGCCTTATAGTGAGATACTATAAATTGCTTGTCCTGGATGGTTATTCAGAAGATAGATAGAGATGGTGTCATCTTTTTTTTCTAACTACATTCATAGGATATTCAAGGCCTCTTCCAATACAAATGAATTTAAAAGGAGAGTCAGAATGGAAAGACCAGACCACTTGTTGCTTGAAAAAAAGCTCTCTTACTTCCTCTATCAATTGTCCTTGCGAGTTCACTCCAGTGCACAGTGGTTGTTTCCTTTGCCCTGGGCAGTTTCCAACAGGACAGGCATGGAGTGAAGGGTATCACCTCCAGTGAGGAATGACTGTAGGATGCAGGATACTGATGGTGTGGCCTGGGAGAGACTTTTGTGTGGGTAAGTTTCATGCTTGTTGCTCAGGCAGAGTCAAACCATTTCACACGTCTGATAGGAATTTTGAAGTTTGCAGTCTCCCTTTCAGAGCCAATGAAGACATTTCACACCCCAGGGTTCTTCTAACTACATCATGTACTCTAATAAAACATATTGCTTCTTCCTACAAGTATCACCTTACTCGTTTCTAGCTCTTTAAAGTGTATATTGTATGAGGATGCACATCACATAGAGAAACTGCATATAGACATTTGATTAAAGCCAGCATATTTGTCGTCCT
Organism: Urocolius indicus; assembly: GCA_013401255.1. NCBI lineage: Eukaryota > Metazoa > Chordata > Aves > Coliiformes > Coliidae > Urocolius > Urocolius indicus. Next base: position 194,286 of record WBNH01005326.1, read on the forward strand.
GTTGGAAATTCCACTGTTTGACATTTGTTCAGGGTTTGGGGTTTTTTTCTTGGTCACACAATGATGAAGTAACTCAATTTTGGGGTTTTTTTAGTCCAGATTTCCTGAAAAAATTGCTGACCTGCAACATACATCTGGATTGAGTTGAGACCTTGGAATGAAACTGCAAACCACAATAATTTCTTGAGGTTTCTAGTAGCACTGGTATTAATATCACCTTGAAGGTATATAGCATACCTCTGTGTTACAAAGGCAGATCTGCAGCAATACTTTGGACTGCAATCAGACCACCAGCTGCTCAGCAAACAATTTGAAATGAGATGATCTCCTCTCCCAGAGGAGACTACTAGCTATTCAGCTCTAGAGAGTGGAGTGAATGCTTCTTGACTAGTACTGAACACTGTGTAGTAAACAGATGGTTCCAAACAGATGAGAGGAAATCTAAAGCAACATTAAAATCCCAACATCCTTACCTAGCTTTTGTCCTGTTATACCTGTTGGTGCTGTAACTTCAGAAATCTTGCTTCCTGTACAGTTTATTTTCTTGCTGCCAGTCTTACAATATGGGCCTTATATGGAAAACATTTTAGAACAGCATAGGCTTAATCTACAAGTTTGATCCAATGGCTCTTACATTCTTACTTCATTGCCTAGAAAAAAAGGGTGAAGTTTTGATTAAGCAATGACAAAAAATTAAATTGCAATTAAAAATCCAGCAAAGAAAATACATAAATAATTTAAAACGTGAAAAGAGAGAGGAAGTAGCTGTATTGTGTTTTGTGTTCATGAAGTATGATAAGTTCAGGTTATCTCCAGAGGGATAATTCAGATACTAAGTTTATAATATTCATCAAAGGGACTCAATTAAAGCCAAACTGACCACTGAAAAATCAGATTCCTAGAATCACATGTTCTGGAAGAAGTAGGTTACACTACTTAGGCACTGTCATAATAAGCTTTTTGACCAAGCTCATTCAACTAGAATCCCTACATAGACATCAATTTTAGGATGGCACAATCCACTTTAGTGAGACCTACCCTTGCTGTAGCAGGAGCCTAGCGAACCAGACCCTAGATAGCTGTGTTTAGGTGTGATGGATGCCATTAGACATACTTACAAGCTTGGACCGAACTTGTTCTACCCCTGCTTCTCAATGTTTCCCTTTCTAAATCATGAACACTCCATGGATGAACTGGAGATTTTTTAAATATTTAGTAAGTAATGACTGCTTTTGACAGTATAAATAAATTGTAAGACTATTTTTGCATTGACTACAATGGAAAAGCTGCAAGGTAAAATTCAAAACTACCTGTTAGACTGAAAGCTATGCTATAACTTCCCTAGTTCTTACATCTGAGGCAAAGCTCACCTAAATGTGTAACAGACTCGATCTGCAGTGAGTGTTCAAAGACATGCTTCTATGTCACACCTGCAAAAATCACACAAGTGCCAAAGGACACACTTGTCTGTGCAAACTGTGTATGTTGGCATGCAACAGACCACTTCAGAGCCACTAAGTGCCAGTCTCTGTTTTAGTACCAGAAGTATCTCTTTCTTCTCAGGTGGCAGTTTTAGAAAACACAATAAATTGTCTCTGCCTACAACATTATTCTGGCTAAATAACTGTAAATGAGATCAGAAAGAAAATTGTAAGAAAGGAAGCTGAAAATTGAAATGAAAAGAGAAATTTTCAGGACAGCCTTAATTCAGTCACTTAAGCTACATTTTTTTTTCCCAATTGCATATCTGCATTATACAGTTATTCCTTTATCCTTTCATTGTACAAATGTGTGATCTAGCCTGTTCTTTCTCATACTACAAGGAGATCTCAGATTAGAAGATGTGGGCTCATGCTACTCACTAGTTGGCCAAGAACAAGCCTCTTCTCATCTGGCAGGAGAGAGGTGTGAAGAGCTCTGCTGTGCTCCTGAATGTGAAGGAAGCATGCAGCAGAGTAGCAGCACAGATGTGGTGACTATATTTCATCACGTCAGAAGGCTGTAGTAGTTTATTTTTTAAATGTAGACATTTCAGATCAGACAAAGAGGTGCAATAACTGAGTTTCTGATGGAGACCTCCTATTTTCAGAAATGTACCAGTACTGGGTAATGGCTTGCCAAAGAAGACAAGCATTCCTTATTTTTTTCTATCTTCTGTAGCAAATTTGAAAATGAAACAACTCTGATTTTTCTCTTTTTGTCACAAGAGGGATGGTTTTTAATGACGCTGAGCAGAGACACAGAAATCTGAGCTGACAGAGATTCCCTGTTTCACTAAAAAAATAGAAGTCTTCAAAGGAAAAGTTCTCTCACTTTCCTCAAATAGGACAGATTATTTTGCTCTATTAGTTTCTGATATCTGCCCTGATTTACCAGCACAGCATGATTTATCTCAATCATGAGATAAAAATTCCAGGTGGATTCTCCATGTACAAAAACATCATTGTTGATCCCCATTCACTCTTCACAGAAACTTTTTTTCTTATTCATTTTCAAAACTGGTTCCTGAAGTGTCTGCTGTAAAAGTGAGAAGCACACTGGGAAAAATATTTTGCTTAGTAGTAACACGTGTATAAGTTGCATGCTGATGTTTTGGAGGGCTGCATGCTGGCTGGACTTGGCAGGTACCCCAGTGCTGTGGGGACTGCCATTTTCATGACCTTACTGCCATCTTACACCCTGTGTTCTGCTCTGGGAAGACCACAAGAGCCAATCAATAGTAACACAGCTCAGGCTCTTCTTCTTTCTCATTTAACATCGGCTTTTTGGCCTAAAAGAGTAATTAGACAAGGTCTTAGCTCAGGGAGTCAGAACGACCAACTTCATTTCTGGCATTTCTTCTCTCATCAGCTGAAGGAGTTTTGCTTCACTAATCTTTCACCTGCAAAGTAGAGATAGTTCCACAGGGGCATGAGGACTTCAAAATATTTGTATTATAATGCAGCAAAGGTGCTTTTATTATTTAGAAGTACCTCCTCTTCTTCCACAGGTAGAGGAAATTCAACTCTTCAGACATGCTTTTGTAGTCCTGCAAATGGAGGAGAGGCTATTGCACCTGAAACAAACTTTGGAAGATGCCCCTGGTTGATGCCTCCTGGGAAGGTCTTAACATCTCTCTGTGAAACACTGGCAGCATGGGACCTCTCAGAAGATCATCTGCACAGGAACTGCATTTGCTAGCTGCTGAGACTGGTTCTCTGATATCTCACATCAGGTATGACTTTTAGCTCGCTGTGTAAGCACATGTCTTATGATATGAGTAGTATGGGGTGGCTGGCAAGGCAAATAAGGCAGCAGAGAATGAGAATGGCAAAGGTTTTGGATTGGTTTTATGGCTGCATCCCTGGCAGTGGAATCGCATTTCTACAGCCACTGTATAGTCAGAAACACTTGGGAGTGTTTCCAAGTATGTAGTAGCTGGAAACAAGGAGTAAAATCTTTCCAGAAGCCAGAAACCATTGACTTCAGTCAAGGGTTTTCTTCCTAAAATGTACAGTCTGCTAGAGAAGATTTCCAGTAGTCATTAAATGTGCCCTAGAGGTTACCAGAAGTGAAGTGTGAATTTAGACTAAGATGGGATATTGCATCAGGTGAGATAAGACACAGGTTCCCTCTGGCTGGAGTCGTGATAAGCCTGTCTCCTGAGAACATAACTCTGCATATATCTTGCAGGTGCTTGCTTCAACCTTATAAAAGCTTGAAGAGAGATTTCTTTAGTGCTCTGTAGATACTTAAAAGCAGTAGCATATAGATGATGTAAAATGCATAATGAAAATCTCAAGAAAGTCTTTGAAGTAAGAATAGCAGCATTTTATGATTCTGGAGGTGTATAAATTAGTATAAATAGAAATCTGTTAAAGCACAAGGGATATATATTTGGAAAGTATAGTTAATGATATATAATAATCTATTACACTGCACAAACAAATCTTCTCTTTACCATGTGCTATAAAAAACTGTTCTTTGATGCCTTCAGAAGCAAGAGACATTCACTTAACTCACGGCCTTTCTTGTCCTATTAAACAGAGAGACATCTAACCAAGGAGAAGTTGTCACTCCTGCCATTAATGAAACAAGATTCATGATCATTTCCAGACCAGGGGGAGGTCAGTAGTTTTGATGATCTGTTTTGTTTATTCACATACTCAGTATTTTTGTTTAAAAATAGCTAAACGTCTCTTGTTGCTGATTTAGTTTGGGTTTTGTCTCTTGGAGGACAGTTGGCTACTGTGAGTACAGAACATCTCCAGCTGTTGCATCTATGAAAACAGGGAGCTTTTTTCCATTTTATTTATTTATACCTTCTTCTTTCTACCCCCTCCTCTTGCACTGATGAAATGGGGAAGGGCTGCATCCTTGGAGGGGGAAGGGTTACCCCACAGTCCTCACAGTACATTGCTTTGATGACATCTGCTTCTTTTTTGCTGCCGATGCAAAAGCTGGTAGATTCAGCCCTGAGTAGCAGACATCCTCTGGATAAAGGCAAGCATGAATTAAAGTCTCTGCCTAATCACAGACTACAAACCTCTGCAATCCTCTGGCATTTTTCTCTATTTATAATTGATAGTACAGCTGCGGCGTGCACTTCTGAGACAGACCAAGTTGGAAGGACATGTTTCCCCATATTCTTTGCCTTTCCAACTACTGTGCCTTTAGTGAGGCTCTCTGGGAGGCTCCTGGGGCACTAGGGCCATATCAGGCCTGAGAGTGAACACAGAAACTGAACTCACCAGGGTTTCTGAACTGAGATCTGTAACCCTCCTTGGGACCTGAGGTGCCTTGGAATTTGTTGTGATGTGTTTGTGCCCATGGGACCAAGAGGAATTAGATGGGGCAGGGATGTATGCAGCATCTTCTGCGTGGGAGAGTAATGCTACAAAGCTTGTGAAAAAAGGAAAGCCCTAGCACTGCTGTTTACCAGGAGCTGTCACACAAGACGAGTTTGATGTGCAGACAGAGGAGTGAGACAATATATGGCTGGGTATAAGACATGACAGATGTGTCTGTAACATGTCACTGAAATCAAACACATTCTCATCTGTGTATCTCTCACTCTTGCCTCCATGTCCATGCTTTACTCCATGGACTGTAACTCATCTTTTTGTTTCCTAGTTCCTGGTACTTTCTTTTTTTTTTTTTTTTTTTTTTTTTTTTTTTTTTAATTGGTTTTTTTTGGCTGTCTTTTCTTTTTTTTTTTTTCTTCTCTTTTTTTTTTTTTTTTTTTTTTTTTTTTTTTAAGACTGGCTTTTTTAGGCTGTCTTCTCTATGGACTTTCCTTCTGCTCTTGTACTTTTTCTGAGCCTTTCAGTCCTAAACAATCTTTCATTCTCTTTCCATCTTTCCTCTCTCTCCCCTCTCCACTTTATGTCATCTCACTACTCCCATCAAGATATTTTTTGAAGCAAAGATAAAATTAACTGCTTTAAAATCACTTCCCTCAAGGACCTGCTTGCCCACTGGGTTTGGCCCATCCTGTGACACAGGCAATCTGTGAGTGTCCCTGCTTAGTGCCATGCACAGCTAGCTCTTGTCCCATGAAACTCTTCTCAGGTGACTCTGCTTCAGTGAACATTCTTCCCAGCTGCTCAGACTCTGCCCACTTCCCAGCTAAACCAGTCAAACACTTTTTGCTGGTTCTTGGTGTAGACCTGTAGTTTCACTGGGAACACGTACATACTCCTGTCCCTCATAATTACTGGATACATACAGTTTTTGTTCCACTGCCCTCACATACGGCTTCATGAGTAGCAATTACACCATTGTTTTAAAATTCCTAGCCAGTTTGTGAAGTACAGCTCCAGACATGCCAAGACTTACACATCAGCTTCACCACAAATATGTAGTTTAAGACAGAGGCAGTAACCCAGCATTTCTCTATCAGCTATATATCCTCATTCCACCATGCAGTCACCATCACCTTGTTTCCCCCTTGTCCTATTCTCCTCTTGGCCTTCTCAGAGCTCCCACAGGTTTTCTGGTGTTAATCCCATTTGTGGTTTCACTCATTCCCATAAGCCCCCAAAGACCACAGAGGTAAGGGGTTTAAAGGCAACCTGGTCTATGGGGCGGAAGAGTGAGCCAGAGGTTCTAGGCTTTTCTGAACCCATCACAATTTGTCAAGTGACTTGCAGTGGATTTCCTTCCAAGTACTGATGAGAACTCATGAAAACTACAGATCCTCCTAACCCCTACCTTAACGCTGATGGCACATTTGCTTCCTGAGTTACCAAGGAAGTGTTCAGAGAGGTAGTCACTATCTCCATAATTGAATCTGGCCATGGCCATGGCCTCTTCCATGCAATCCCACTAAGTTTTGGAGATACTCTGGCTGAGTTTTCTCCCAAGAAAGTTCTCATATGGGAATCTCCTACAAGAGACCGTGGACATCAAGAACTCGTCTTGTTTCTCTGCAGTGCTCTTGTCCTCCCTAGGCATTGTTTTTGGACTCCGGGTTTCATCTAGCCCCATAGACTTCTGCCAAACTTTGTGATCCTGATATGTTGAAGCAGTGTTTAGAAACAGTTTTGATTCCTTTTATGCTATTAATCCTTAAACTATTTTATGGCATAGTTATATTTTTTTATTTAACCCTCTGGAGTGTATGTTTTTGGAAATCAAACAACTTCTTTCTCCAGGTTACTTAGCCAAGCAAATTTCTACCCTTTCTTAAGCTGCCTCTGCTAGCTGCTATATATGTCACTCCACTCTGTGTGGTGTCTGCCATTCAGCACTCTCCATATGGCAAGGAAGTTTTAGCTGCCTTAGTTTTGGTTTTCCAGTTCCTCATTTATACAGTTTACCTCTTTGCTTTTTATCACATCTGCAGAAGAGTTCTGGGGCTCTGCTGCTCAAGTAGGGATGCTGGATCTAAGTGTGTGATGATGAAAACACAGAGTATATTTCCATTACAAGATCTTTAACCAACCCTATACATTGTTCAGTCCTGAGGACAGGGCTGGATTTCCTCTCTGAAGTCACTAACCTGCAAAAGTCAGGATGCTGTCAGTGGTAGCATCCAAACACTAACCTGCACTTCATGTTCACATGTGGCAAATAGCCAGTACTCACGATGGAGACTGAATTTGTCCAGTAAAATCACTTTTCTACTCTTACTACCTTTCTGAATTCTCTCAGCCTACTGCAGTTAGTGCTGCTGTAAGACAGACAGTAATATAGACCCAAAGCCACATTATTCCCTCTTAGGCCTGGAAAATACAGATTTAACTGCACTCAAATATAGATTTGAGTAGTCTTCAACAAGAGAGAGAGAGAACTCTTTGAGAACAATGGAGCTGGTACTGAGGTCCTAGATATTAACCTCGATTTCAATTAAATTTTAGTTTTTGGCCTCATTTTCTGTAACTGTTTTTGCTGGAAGAGCAATCAAGATACACATTTGTAGTATGTCTTTGTCACTGTTTTTCTTTCAGATCAGTAGGGTTTGTCAACATAAAAGTATTTCAATCTTCTTTCCTGGTCAGACATGCCTTGAAAATTATATCCTTTCAACATACAGCATAATTGTGCATGCCAAACTAGTGCTCATTTTGCTTTATGACACGCTTCTCATAGCCTGTGGTCTCCTGTCATCTTTACCCTCTCCCTTACAAGTGTTTTGAGAAAGAAATAACCTCAGAAGTCTGGAAGTGTAACATTTAACTGCCTGTGCAGTTTCTAACGCAATCCCTGCCCATACTTCAGCAGGATACTGTATCACCACTGCTTCAGCACTGAATGGTCGTATTTTCACAGGCATTTTGGGCAGAAAAGCATCCTAGCCATTCCTTCTGCCCCATAGTACACCAGGTCCATCTGACAAAGAGAGCCTTGCTGAGCTGAGGGGAACATACCACCCTTTGGAAATCAAAAACAAAAGGAATACTAGAAAGAAACTGAAGAAGCAAGTCTCAAACAAGCACCTCCTCTTCCATCATCTCCTCCTGTTGTCGCTGTAATCCCAAATACAAGCTGTCTGGAAATGCAGAGAGCCTTTCACAAGATTATCTGTATCAGTGCAGGCTTTGAAGTACAGGCTGCTGGCATCTCATTACGGACAGAGATCAAACCCCTGAGATTAACCTGGTCCTGGGCCTGCTGGACTTCATTCACACATCACAGAAGTGCAAAGCTATCAAAGCACAGGGCACTGCTCGTGAGCTACCTTCTCAGCCATAAATCCAGCAGCACACACATGTTGCCACGTATGTTTTTTTTTTTAACAAATGACTCTTGTTAGTCTATAAGGTGTCTTATTTTTGTTTATTTTTTTTCCATAGGCTGAATGCAGTTTGGGAAATCAAAATAGCCTAAGATGAAAGATTAACTGAAGTAATATCCTTGGACTATTTGGGCCAGATGCTGACTATATCTTCTTTTTTTTGGAGGAGTTAAACAAAAAGGAAGCCACTTTAGCTGCAGATGTACCTGCTGACAGGAAATCCCAGTGTATATTGGGCCATCCTGGTATTAGCTATTTTCTGCTGTCTTCTGCCACTGCCAGCCATGCAGGAAGCATGTCAACCAGCAAGGTCAGGGCCTGCGGACACTGGTTTAAATTAAACTTACAGACAGTTTGTCTCCTTCACTCCATTCTACCCCAGGCCATTAGGTCCCTCAGGCAGCAGAGGTTGGAGGCTCAGATGATTTTGCTTCCACATGAAATGGGAACTGACTATGAAGGTTTTCTTGCTCCTGTCTCACAGCTGCATTTAAGACACAGTTGCGCTGCAGGCACCAGAGATTGAATGCTCAGGTACACCAGATCTCCCCATCACTGCAGCAGCAGCTAGGAGGTCACAGAGAGCAGAAATGCAGGTATTTACCCTGGTTCTGAGCTGGGACTTGCAGACCACACTTAGCCTTCTGCTGCCATTAACATGTAGCAAGCTTAAAATGAGCTGTGAAATGTAATGCCGAGGTTGAGAGGCAGATTTTTTTCATGAAACCTACTTACCTGCTCTTAAGCACTGGGAGAGATATTTGCTTGCCTGGGTGTTTTCCAGCTGGGTCCACAAATGCACCTTGTTGAAGGACTGGTGACAATGCTCTGAGTGGATCATGATGGCAAGGTTGTTTGACTTTTAAGCTGTGGTCATCCATGTTCCTAGTAAGCACATTAATGTCGTATGCAATATTTTCTCACCCAAGAGAGCTCAAATGGTAAGGTTTTTTGAAGCTAATCAGATAAAAAGTTGAATCAACTCTACCTGCTATGCCACTGTCTTAAAGATTACAGTTTTGAAGATAACCAGGAACTGGTGGAGACACATCAGTGTCTTAACAAGATGAGCTAATTTGCCTTGTACCTTATCAAGGAGTAGTCTAGTTTAGAGCTGGGCTGTATCCAGCTGACCTGTGAGTGTGAGCAAGGTCTGCAAGCACCCTACAGACATGCCTACTGGGATGCATCTTTCCCAAGGTGCTTCTTACATTGTTCCCTTGTCCTTTTGTCATCTAACATGGAGGATGTTGTTTTAAAACTCTCATGCCTGCAACTGAAAGGATTTTTATTAAAGAACCACAGACATACCAAAAAAACCTCATCCAAAACCCCTGTCCTGTCTCCTTAATATGTGAAAGAAACAGTCATCATCCATCTCCTTGCTTCCAATGGGTGAAGGGAATAAAACTTGAAACCTCACTTTCTACAGAAATCAGAAAGTCACTGTGTTTTACTTTCAAGCTTGGAGATGTTTCAAAAATGTTTTGCAGCAAGATATTGTACACTTTATTGTGCAAGATATTACACTTTTCCTGGGTTATTTGTCTGCCTCCTGATGGCATATCTAGAGGGACTACACCAGAGAGGGTACAGGTATGCAATGCTGGTGTCTTGCATAACTTTTTCACATTTAGTTCCAGTTACACTGTAATTACTGGCACCACAGCATTAGTTTCTGCTGTTGAGGAGAGCATATGAAGGAAGCAATGGGGATCAAAAATGCTGGAGACTGCTAGTGCTGAGACAGGATGAAAGAATAGAGGAAAGAGAAAATGGAGGGAAGAAGGAAAGCATGAAGGCAAGCATTGCTTAGATATTTAAGTGTTACTGAACAGCAAATTCTTTGCAGCAATATGGAAGGTTTCTAAAATACATATTTCAGTGTTTTTTAATTATTTGAATTTGTTAAAAATGTAGAGTGATCTCTCTCTTGGTCACAGGAATCTGCACACTCTGTGCCCATCTTACTACCGTACCTGAGATCTTCAGAGCATTTGCTTCTACAACCTTCCCAGAAGAGGCAAAGGTATTGTTTGCAGTTTCCAAGTGGCGCACTGAGGCACAGCAGGGGCTAGAGGCTTATCTTCATTAACAACTGTATGGCATAACCAGAGGCCTGTAACTTCCCATGTGGGCCATTAAACTCCAGGGTAAGAGTACATAGACAAGGAGTGTTCACAAGATAGCTCCAGCATTATCAGCACCCTAATGACTTGCTAAGGAGTCTACAGGGCAGCAGAGACTTGAAGCAGAGTTTCTGACAGCCCAAGACAGTGTGCTATCCACTGAAGGCCACTTCTGTGCAAAACCTGAATGTGTGCCTGCTATATAGAGACACCTGAGCCTCAGTCCTGGGACGTCCTCTCTAAATGTGGAACACAAGTCTTTTTGTTTCCTCTCAGCTCTGCTCAACTGAAAGGGAGATTGACATCATCCAGGCTCCAAGCAGATATGCTTGTTTGGATGGGAACCATGACGTGTTAAAGTAGAGCTGATCCTTTAAAGTGGAACAAGAGCTGGAAAACCCTTAAGACATCAATATCCAATGCCACCCAATTCCAGCACAGAAGATAAAGCAGGTGAGGATAGATCTTTTAGGTCTGCAGCTCTGCCACCTCCAACGTTTCTCCCAGCAATAACGAATATCTTCTCAAAAGTCCTGAGAAGGGAAAGTCAAGTCAAGCCGGGTGCACTTTCAGTATGCAATTAACATAAATATACTTTGTGCTAAACTGCCCAGAGTTAGAAACAAAGAGCTTGTGAAGGTCCTAATTGTTTCAGAGGGAATACATGTCACGGAGAGAAAGACAAAGGGGAGCCATGTCCAAGAAGACATGAGAGAGAAGCCAAACCAGCAATTGCCTGAATCCAAAACAGCCCCAGAGGCTGTCTCTGAAGATATGCCAGCAGAGTCAGCAGTGGAATTTGCCAGGGACTTAGCCTAAATCCAGCCACAAACCTTGCTGCTTATGGCAAAGGATACATCTCAGTTGGCATTATGAACCTGCTTCACTTGCTATGTGAGTAGCCACAATTACTGACTTTATTGCTGGAGTCCAGCAGATAAAAGAAGCAACATCAAGCACATCACCAGAAGCACCACAAAGATGAATCTTTGTAATTGCAAGATTTATTAGGAACAGAAATGTTTGCTTGGAGCTTTTTTTTCTCATGGTCAGCACAGTGAGTGGCAGTATGTGACAGTATAGCGAGGGCTCAGGAGAGATCTTTGAACTGAATCAATGAGGAACTGGCAGCTAACTTTAGCCCTGTTCCTTCCTGAGCCTGACCATCTCTCAGTCACCACCAGATGAGACTCAAGCTACAAACTCATTTTTCTGCAAATCCCATCTCTCCTCCTGGTGAGCAAGTCCATGCTTTTTGCTGCTATCAGGCAATGCTGTGGTAGCTATGATCACAGAGCCTGTGGTGGGCTAGCACAAAGCCTGTGCAAGCCAGGCAGCAGGTGGGGAGAGCTCATGCTGCCTAAGATCCCTTATGCCTTGTGTCCACTGGGATCTGACGCTGCACACGCTGCAGCTTTGCTCAAGTGCCTGCTGACTCCACAGTGCTGGGTCAGATCTATTGTCCTTAGGCTTTCAACATGCCCAAGTGTTCACAGTCAGGCTCCTGACAGCTTTCTGTGCCAGGGCCTTTTATATGCTGCTGCAGATGCATCCTTTGTCCCCAACTCAGACTTTCAGACTCCTCTGAATCTGAAGTTTCAAAATTGTCTCCCGGACCAGCTCACCGCACTTATTCCCCCAGCAGATAAACACAGTTTTATTTGACTTGGAAAGAGACAATGGTTTTCTTCTTAATTATGAAAGATGCACTGTGTATAATACCTCTCCTACGACTGCGCAAAATTGCATTTAGCAATGTTAACAATGAAGTTACAGTGTGATGATCTGAGCAGGAATGCCGCTCACAGCTCAGGAGCCGTTTGTCTAACCTTCAAACTGGCTGACAGTTTTCATCACTTTCCTTTGTCACTGGAACATCCCTTATTCATCTGTACCTCTTTATTTTCACATCAGATGCATTCTTTTACTACGCAGGCATGAACATAAGTATGTAGACTCAATCAGTGAAGCTCTCAGGTGTTTGCTCAGAAATAAACTTTCTATGAGTCCTTGGTTCAAGATGGAGGCAAGAAGTAATTGCCCATGAAACTCACGTGTGGGTTGGCAAAAGAAAGGGCTGCTTCACATCTGTCGAAGGATGGCTTTGGGTAAATGGGTTGCTGGAAGGAAAACTGGAGACAAAGAGCAAAACTGTTTGGTGAGGTTTAGTTTTGTTTCCCAACAGGTCAAGAGTATCTGAAAAGGAGAGATTTCAAAAAGATTGTGTTCTTGTGTTGAGGCTTTCTTCCTCTGTCACGCTAAATGCAAAAGGGACCATGTGTCTCCACATCACTGCGTAGGTGTAACAGTTCAGTAACTGTTGTGACTCTCCTTTTGCTTCACTTTTGGCTTGAGCCAAAACCCACCAAAGGGAGAGCCAGGATGGGTTTCTCACATGCTTTAGACCAGATACATAAATAGCAGCTGTGGAGCTGGTTTAGTTGTTACTACAGCTGACCAAGTTACCATGTCATCTGAGGCAGAGATTGTCCATGGGTATACACAGGTTAGGCTGTGGAAAATGCAAAGTAACCTGATTTTCTGAAGCCTTCTTTCACTTAATCTATGTAGAGCTGTATTATCTGGCATTTTAGGAGTGCATACAGATCAGTTGATGCTCAGCAACTGAAGTCTCAGGAACTTAACCTTGTTGCTAGGCTTTTAAACTTTCAGACTCATCCCATTTTCAAGAGTGACTGAGTCTCCTGTTTCAATGGCATAACATGCTTGCTCAGCTTGCCTACTGTGCAATGGGTTTCCATTAGAGATTTTTTCCTCTCAGGTTTTCTGTCTTGTGAGGAGTGAGTAACTTGAAATGCTTGGAGAACATCTGCTTTGATGTCTAATTTCCAGGCAATAGATGCTCATTCTTCCAGAGTTAGCTGGAAAATCCAGAAAGACTTTTTTTTTTTTTTTAATATAAAATAGCACTGAAAAAATGTTGAATTTTATTTTTTTTCCATGAAGGAGAAGTTACATATATGTGCCTTTTTGTTGACACTTCCTTTTTTACAGATGCTAACAGTTCTGTTTAGGGAACAGAACAGCATTTCACAAAGTATTACAATTCCACTTTCAATTTGCAGTGGTATATTTTGCTCCAATAGAATGAGAGTCATTTGTTGAGCAACTGGAAGTGCAATCCTTCACCCCAATGGCTTGTGTTTCATCTCTTTGGGAGTGCTCCTTCTGTGTGCTCTCTGCTTTGCAATGGCCAGGAGCCTCCTGAGAACAGCAAGAATGCCTCTAAAGTGCCCCTGTTTGGCAATCAGACTGACTCATGGCTTAAGAGGCTGCAGGGGTTCGGTTTGTTGGGGGTTTTTAAACCTTTTTGTGTCACTTGTTTTCGAGGTACCATGAGGCCATCTGTTCCCAGATCCCTTATCTGTGCATCCTCACCTACCTGGTAGCTGAGGGCACCAAAGGTACAGCAACTCATCTTCAGGAAAAACAAAATTAGAAACAGCAGAAGCAGATGCCAAACAGTAGCTGCATCTGGATTTTGAGTGATCGACTCCACATGTATTTCCTTGTCACTGCACAATATCCTAAGCAAACATCTTAGTCTTCCTTTGCAGGCCAGCATCTTGCCATGTCTAAAACCTATCTTGAGCACTTGGAGTGAAAAATCTGCTAGACTTAGTGCAATGGTTACACGTCTTATTGGAACTAGCTCCCATGGGATAACCTTATGAAGATGTCCCAGAAGCTGGGGAATACGAAGCAAAATGTTTAACTTGATACCACGTGCCAGGACCCAAGGATCTGGCCATTGTTATATTTAGCTTATTGGAATCAGGAGGTCTTGGTCACTCCCATTTTCAGCAGCTAGCAGACAACAAATTGGACATGAGGCTATTCTCAGCTTTTCATTCCTTTCTCTTTTTTTTTTTTTTTTTATGCTATTTTTTCCTTTATACAGATGTTTTTAATACAGCATCCTGAAGTGCTTACAGCTGTTGGTGTCTAATGAGCCTCTAACGTGCCATTTTGTACTTCGCCTTATGTCATTAAACCATACAATTTACAGAAAACATTTAATTTGTATGGTTAACAATATTTCTGGGATAATGTAATTCATGTTTGTCAGTATTTGTTGTCAATCCTTTTTTTTATATATATATAAAGGTTTGCATTTGTAGGGAAAGATACACACATGCATATATGTATTTTGTATGTGTTTACTGTTACAGTTCAGTAGGAGATGAGTCAACGAGAAGCTTTTCTGAACTTCTGGTAGTTATTGCAGTGAAAATCTCTCTATGAGTTGATAACTGATTCCACAGGTTTTTGCACAGAAGTTCTTGGTCCTTGGATAAAAAAAAAGGGAGGAAAAGGTAAATGGATTCCTCACAAGAGTAAATCTACTAAAAAATATAAGGGCCATGTACGTTTACTAAAATTGTTTTCAAAAGATCACATCAAAGCATTTTGCTAAACAAAATGTGGCTTTAATTTCTTTTCATGATAATTCCGGATATACAAATAAAAGCAGTTATAAAAATCAAAGGAATAATGAAAAATAAAGGAAAAGCCAGATTTTCCAAAGAGCAGCTTCTCTCATTTCAGCAGGGCATTGAAGCAGCTCTCCATGCAAAGGACTTAGCCCTCAGAAGAAACCACTGCTCTGTGGTTTGAAAGCACAGTCATTACAACTAGACTTCTCAACTGGGTGCATTAACAGGCTGGGATCAGAGTAGATTTTGATCAAGTTTGAGAAATGTGGCACTAAATGCTGTTACTAAGCAGTTGGATTTAATGTGTGACCGCTGGCTTGGGAAGAGTTGTGCCTGTCTCCCAGTGCTGGTTATGACCCTGCTGCTGCTCTGCCTGGCAGCCTGCTGAGGGTGTGATGTGGCACCCTGGGGCTTGACAGACATGCCTTTTTCTTTCTTTCTTTTTTTTAAAAGTCACTGAAATGCCCTTTTACTCTTCACTTCTCAATGACAAGGTGCCATTCCCCTGGGTGTCCAACCCTGCTTGGAAGAAAACTCACTGCTGTCACTCTTTCCTCACCCTTCTCTTTTCCCTCTCCATGGATACTTGCCATGGCCTCCTACATCTCTCCAAAGCTGTCCTTTCCTCCCTGCCCCTTCTAAACACCACAGCTCCAAAAGGCCAGTGGCCTAAGGATGCCATGTGGCCAGCATGGAACAGCTTTCAGACAGCACAATATTATATGGAGCTCAGCATTGCTGCTGACCTGGCCTTGTTTTGAAACGTTGCCTAAGGTGCTGCAAAGTAGCAGATGGGGTCTTCCACATCACTGTGAATCAGAGGAAATACTAAGCAGCACTTTAGCTGTGTAGGAATACCTCTGGTGCTGGTGCCCAGGCAGAAGCAAACCTCTGGGAGCCATAGGAGATTATGAGTGATGTAGTCTGGCTGGGAAACAGCAAACATGTGCCTAGAGAAATGACTAAATCCTTATCACTGCAATGACAGTGCTCTGAAGAAGTGTGCCTGAGTCCTGGCCCCAGCAGAGCTGACAGACACTGCTTGCTCTGTCCCTGCCTGTCGCAAGGACTGCCCCGCATCCACACAGCACCATAGGTCTCTCGAGCACCAAAACTTTATAGCTGGTAGTACTTGCAGCATCTCAGATGCTGCTGAGAGCAGTCTGACCCAAGCACAGAGGCTCACATGGCATGAAGAGGGGCTGTTCCTGTATTTCACAGTGTCTATTTTGGTGCTTTGCTGGATTGTAACAGTCACAGGTGGCCCTGGTAAAGTACCTCTCGAGAGTAGACACTGCAGTGTAGAAGAGCTGAAGCAGACATGCAAGTCTCAGCTGAAACAGCATGTGCTGCTTGTCACAGCAGAGCCTCACATCCCACATGGGCATTTCATGGTGATCTCTTTCCTGCAGTAACACTAAATTTGGTTTGTGTGGGGACAATAGAGGATTTGTGAAAGAGATCACTGCTGAGATGGCAGCAGACAAATGTTGCATGCTAGAGGGCTCTGGGCATGTCTAGGATGGCATCTTCAGTTTGGGAAGGCCAGCTTGCCTGGGTTCAAACAGATTGGTAGAAGAGGGAACACAGCACCACAGAAGTAAAGGCACTTTCAGCCACACATGCACACACTCGCACACAGCATAATCACACAGGTAGCACAATGCTGGAAAAACAGACTAAAAGCCAGCTGCAATGGGTGCCTTGGAGCAGAGCCATCTCCTAGACATGCACAAGAGCTAAAGCAGTGGGGAGGCAACAGATTGCTGCCCTCTTCACTGAGTGGGATGGGGAATGAGCCAAAGGCATGGGAGATTTTGGGTACCTTGAGTTTTCCAGTGTTGCTGCAGTGAATCTGCTGAAGGCCATTTCAGGGGACCATGTCTACACGTGGAAGGGGTCATTTATTTTACAAAACTGACAGACTGAGCTGAGTGATGCATTTGAACATACAACCTCTTCTTTGATGCAGAGGAATTGCTCTCAGCCTGTATTGAGCATCAAGTTTCTGCTTCTGCATCAGGCTTGGAAAAGGGTATGTGTGCCCTGAGGGCTTCCCCATTTTTTCCATCTCTGTTCCCTCTCTCCACAACTCTTGCCTTGCCACCACAGCTCCTGCAGTGCTCATGCTATACTTGGATAGTCACTACAGATTTACAAGTGTGAAGATGTTCCTCACTGGCCCTTGGAGTGGATTAGAGCTGGGATCCACTCTGGCAAAAAAGTAGCCTTTATTTGAAGGTCTAGTTCCCTATGGCTAAGAGAGTACTGGTAGTTCATGGCGGCAGCGAAATTGTGGGCGTGTTTATTGGAATTACAAATAGCTTTATACAGACGGGTTAGCCTGGTCACTGGGAATTTGTATGGGTAATTATGGGCTCATTATTATCTTCCCTGCAGGGAAGACACATGACCCAGTAGTCTGAGGAAAAAGTTGGGCGCCAGGAACTCCTGGACTCTAATCCCAGCTCTGACACTCCCTTCTCTGGCCCCAGGCAAGTGACTTAACTTTGTGCCTTGGTTTCTCTGTCTGTAGAATAGGGATAATATCTCTGAGGAGTGTTGTGACGATTAATTAGATAATGTTCACTTAATGCTTTGAAGATATGAAATGTGAAATCTTATTATGCAGCTTGGAATGCTTTCCAGGCTCTTTTGATTTCTGACCGCATGCTTTCATTAGATCACCTCCTTCCCCGCGGAGGTGGATTCGCTTGGGAGCCACCCCAGCTAATTTGGGAGTTGTTTTTTTCCAATAGCTTGGAGCGGTTCCCAAATTCTCTGACTCACACCAGCTCACTGGAGAAGCTGCCTCTGACACCTGACCCTGGCTGGGGAACGCCTCGGTGTGCTCTGACTTTCAGGAGACAAGTCAGGGAGTGGCTGGAGACAGGATGAATCAGGTTTAACTGTCTCTAATGAAGGCAGGGATGGATTTTGCCCTCTGGACTTCTCCAAAAGCATCTGCACTTCTGGGATTCCTGGCTGACTGGGGATGTGAGGAGCAGTTCTTTTCCTGTTGTCCTGCCAAATGTGCAGATGCTTTCTAAGCATCTAGTTAGACCCTGTTTTTGTCTTGGTATCATGAGGCACAGATGTGTGACAGGAGTGGTGGATTTTTTTGTTTGTTTGTTTGGGTGGGTGGGTTTTTAAGGGATGAAAGTTTCTCCTCAGTCATTCCCTTTAAGTATGATCAGCTTCCTTAGAAGAGTGATTCCTTGGGAAAATGCAGATTTCTGCCATGCCAACATGGTAAGGTTAACTATTCCTATTTATCCTATAAAGCACTAGCCAAAGTAGGCCTTATTCCTTTCTTTATTCCTTTCCTTATTTCCTTTCCCTCTGGTCCACAGTGAGAAACGGCTCCTTCAGCCTTGGTTCTGCACTGCACATCCTCATCTGCAATGCCTGGGCCATGGTGCTCCGGTGGCATGGATGGCTGTGGCTGCTCTGGGCACTCCAACCACCCTGGGCTGAAACACAACAGCCTTCAAAATGCTTCACTTTACCCAGTAGCAGCGCAGGCTCTGACACAAGCACCTCCTCTGCCTTTCAGGAGAAGTCTTCCCTGAGTGTAGCCTTCCACGACACTCTCGCAGGATTCTGTCTTGGAGATGCTGCGAGGGTTGAAGTTCAGCTACTCAAAAGCATGAGCTCCCTCGAGTGGAGCAAACCCCCCACTGCAGCGTGGGGCCCTGAACACTCCGAGTCACTGTGACCCCCACAAACCCTGAGCCATGGTGGCCCCTCTACCAGCGCTGCGGCCAGTGCGGGTTTGTAATGCACAGGCAGTGCCGGCTTGGTCAGCTCAAGGGAAGAAACCTTGGAAGGAAAAAGCAGCATGAAGTGAATGATGACATATAGTATAAGTGCTAGATTTGGCTTCCTTTGAAATCAAAACCTTCCCTGGAGCAGACAAACTGCTTAGGAAACTAATCCCCACCACTGCAAAGTGTACAATAGTCACAGAATCACAGATTTTTTGCTTGATTTTGAAGTAGCCTCAACTTATTTGCTCATCACCTACCTTGAGAGTGAAATTCATGTTCAGAGAGAGTTCCTTTCTGCTCACTGCTCATCCTTCAACATCCTCAGAAAAGGTTTTGGGAAAGACACAGATCTTCAAACTCGGACTCAAAAATTTGTTTGTGGTATGCCCTCATCTCTAACACCTGGGGAAAGAGCAGTTCCTTGCCATATATCTCAACTGTCCATATTGCACCAAATGAGTGAAAGAAACACAAACACAAGGATCAAAACAACTAGGCAGTAGTTTTCACTCTTCATTTCTGAGTATGGGAGTATTGTCCTGGGGTGTTGGTGGTGTGGAAAAGAGGAGACAGACTCTCTACTTTAGGGATGCAGGTCATTTAACACCTCACCAGTCACAAACAGCATAGACTATATCTAGGAGTTACCAAACAACCAGAAGAGATGGTAATATGGTGCAAGGAGCTGCTGATGTGGCATTCTGCTTCAGAGCGTTGTTGTGTTCTGCATCCAACAGATGCAAACTGTGATCCTGAGAAAGACACAGGTCCAACAGATGCAAGCTGTGTCCATGAGAAAGGCATAGAGAAAGAGGTGGGGAGAAGGAGCCAAATCCCACCTGGAATCATAGAATTATAGAATGCCAGGTTGAAAGGGACCTCAAGGATCATCTGGTCTGGAATAAACTTTCTGGACAGCTAATGACAAGAAAAAAAGGCTGTGCTGGGCATTTCTGCGAGATAATCAACGAATAGCAAAAGAAGAACCCAGCAGTACTTCCAGACTGCAAGAGCACATGCCAAGGTGGACATGGACATGGACCTCATCACAGGGCTGCGATTAGTTTGATTATGGAAGCATGGCCAAGGCCTATGGGCTTTCCATTTCCTGTCCTTTGGCTCACCTGTGTTCAAAATGCTGATACTATTTTAGGCACATCCATGCAGGCACATGCACGGGATGCTCTAGTCAGCACTGAGGTACAGGAACAATTTGTCTGCAGAACACAAATCTGTTTCTTTAGCTAAGCTTTGATTATGTATGCTATCTGCTAACTCATTGAAATATCTTGGAATGAATATATAGAAGAATTATTGTAATTGAATCTCAGCAGTGCTCAAATTAATGTAAATATGACGCACCAGCCTAATAATTAAAGTTGTCAGGTATGGGTTTTATTCAGAGCTTAAATTAGGTTCATGCTTGAACTTGTTTTGCCTTGAAGCTTGTAAAGCTGAGCTCAAAAGGCAAAGTGGTGAGAATGTTGAAAACAACACAGTGAGGCAAAGGGCTCTTTTTGCTCTGTTCTGGGGACCTTTTCTCATACCATCTGCAGCCTCCCTCACCCAAAACTTTGTTTCTTTAATGGAGGCATTTCACACTGTATACATGGCAGTTGCAGCCCCCAAAGGTAGTCTTTCCCCCAGGCCATGGTAGCTGAATCTGACAGGATGACCCTGACAGAGCTCAGTGTCCCAGGCAGTCCAGTTGCCAGGGCCAGGAGGCATGGCTGGAGGATGCTGGTTCTGCCCAGTGTTTATCAAGCACCTCCCCACTGCTCCGAGCTCCAGTGAGCAGCCATACCAGAGTTCATTCTCTTGGTAATCACTGTCTCACCACCTGGGAGCCAATAGGCTGGGCTGGCATAACCACAGATTCCAGCCTGGATGACCCCTGGATGCAGCCTGGTCAACCTTGCTCTGCTATGCCTGGCCTCAGAGTAGGCTGTCTGAAAGTGCACCATTTGGGAAACAAAATGATGTGTTCCTATGGATACATCAGCTCAGCATCTGGCTCCAAGTCCTTTTGTTTTCAAGGCATGGTCTGGAGAAAGAGGCTTAGGTTCAGGTTTCAAAGTTGAGAAAATAGGCTAAGAATAGGAAAATTACTCTTTTGGAGAAAAAAAAAAAAGCTAAATCAATTGGGCCCCACCTTCAACACATAAAAGCCCAATTAAAAAAACAAAACCAAAGAAAAGCCCTCCAACCTTCCCCAACAGCTCTCTGCCAAGCTATGCCCATTTCTTTCTGGGCAATGTGTACTTGTTTTGTGTGCATGTATACGTCTCTAACACTTATGCACACATACGTCTCAAAAGCACACAAATGCTCACAGTAATGAGGCCCAGCCAAGGCTTTCCTCCTAATATTCCATGCAAAAGTTACTCTGGGATGTGAAAAATTCAGAGGGAAGTTAGATTTCCCCCTTCCTGCACAGTCTGCTGGCTTGAATCTGTGGCTGAGCTCTCTCTGTAGCCGGTTTCAGGGTGCTGTTAGTCCTGTGTTGTAGCCTTCCCTACATTAGTGACTTACTCTGTGTTCAGGGCACATAACAAGCCCTGAAGAAAGCCTACAGGTGTGTAACCTCTTGGCAGACACGTGCAAGGGGAAAAGACTGTGCTGTGATCTTGGTCATCTATCTTAATACCTCATCATGATGTGAGGGTCCTATTCTGCTCTGAATCTCTTCTGTCTAATGTGAAGCACCTTCATAATACATCCAGGTCTATGTATCACATGATTTTGATGGTTCCTGGTGACATCCACTGAGAGGTGGAAACTGTAAATGACAAGGCTGACCAAAACATCATTTTCCTGTGGGACATTTTCCTTTAGCAACAGATAGAGTGCAAAGAGACAGACATGTCACCTAATTCCCCGGGAACTGCTGGGAGCAAGTCTTTCTACCAGTGTCTCAGCAGCATATTCCAGGCACCCCATTTCAAATACCACTTCTAATTGGGTTTGCTCCAAGCAACTTGAGCACTGCTAGGAAAAGGGTAGTATTTTTAGGGTAAAATCTTACTGTCAGATGCTTGCAGACCAGCCCAGCACAGCCAAGTACGCTCACAGACAAAGTGGGATGTTTGGCCTCTTGGTATGATGGAGAAAAGCTGTGGGCATGTGTGTTGTCACTATGAGGATAGCTGGTTTGAAAAGGGATCTGTACTATGTGTAGCTTTAACCCTACCTCCTCCCAGCAGGGCCCAAATCCTGAGCAACAATTAAACAAGAAGTAATGACGTGGAAGAAGACCCAAGTTCTTCCCTAGGTGAAACCATTGCCCATACTACTACTGACATTGCTCTGGGGAGTGGGATGAGGTCCTCATCCAGCCTTCAAGGGGTCTAGGGCATGGGGAACAGGGGCAAATTGTCCCAGGAGGGAAAGAACATGGGCAGAGATGGTGGGGATGGACCACGAGGGCAGTGGCTCCTCTGTTTCCTGAGATGACATTACAGTGTTGGTATTTGCTGAGATGCTTGGCAGCATGTCCTCAGTAGCTCATGAAAAGGCTTTGTACGAGGGGACAGCGTAGGCTGCCTTACAGAAAGGCTGCCTTCCCACAACACCAATTAAGTATAATCTCAGCAACTCAACTGTCTTTTTCTGGAGCTGGAGCCATTTAGCCCACTCAGAGACATTTTATGCTCTTGCTGTTGAGCCTGGTGGAGCTGAACATAGTCCTTGTTTTTCCTATCTTACACAAAGCTGAGATCACCAAGCTCTCATTTAGCCACTCTTATATTTAGCATTTCCTCCTGCAGCATCACCACCCCCTACTCTTCCAGCGACTCCCATCCTTTCAACTCACTTCTCAATGAAAGGGGAGAGCAGCAAAGCAAGGAAACAGACTGAGTGAACATCATCCCCTCTCTTTCCATGCAACTAAACATGGTCACCATTGCTGTGCACTCCTTTCTCCTTCTGAGCAAAAGTAAATTAAAACAAAAAGCACCTTCTTTGCAGAAGGCAGCCCCAGCTCTGCTTGGAGACGTGCGTGTGAGGGCCTGCGGGGGTGTGCGCAGGCGTGCTGAGCGCTGCAGGGCTGCACACTGCTGAGGCTGAGGCTGCCTCAGCTCCTACTGGAGGGAGGGAGAGGTGTGCTCACAGACCCTGCCTTATTTTCTATCCTGCCTTATTTTCTTTCTTTGTGCTTGTTTTTTTTTTTTTTTTTTTTTTTCCTGGTAAATCTTTCTAGTGCTAGCTGTGAGAGGGGTTGGATGAGGGGTTGGGGAGAGGGGTTGGAAATTGACCCAAAAATTTTGTTATGATGATTTAGTTCCAGAAGGGGCAGCCCCAGCTCTGAGAACTAACTCCAAGCTCAAGGAGAAGTAGACCAAAGAGACAATAGAAATGAAGGGTAACGATTTTTTTAGAAGTCAAATCTATGTGCTGTTCTCAGCAGGCTGGAGCAGGTCACAGCACATTAGGGCATGGGTGATCTGTCATCTGTCTCCCCCTAGCCTGGGTTAGTCAGTTGCAGGGGCTGTGTGTATCCCTGGGTGAAACAAGGTCTACCCATGTGCTGATCTCAAAGCCAGCATCCTCCCTGACCGTGGCCCTTCACCCAGCAAAGAACAGTATGACCATGGGACCCCCAGCATGGCTGCAGAGCAGCAGGCCCAGCACTGGATCATGTGAGAATGTGGCTTATCTGAGGCCTCACTCGCAAGAAGCAGCACTTAATAGTAGTAGGCATTTGTGGAGGCATGGGCTGTAAGCATGACAACACAGCATGTCATGTCAGAACATGAGTTAACTCCACTGGTAAGGAGCACGATGCTGAATCATTGTGGTGGAGGTGTTGTAAAACATGGGAGTTTGGAGCCAGCCTCTCTTGCTAAGGGCTGGGGTTTGCTGTTGTGCTGTCTTTTATTGTGGAGAAACCTCTCTCTCCTGGAGCCAAAGTGCAAAAATACAATCAAACTTCTATTATGCCCATAACTTGCCTGTGTGATTTTACACTTTATGCTGGTTGATAGATTGCTCTAATGGCTGCCTTGACATTCATTTAATGGTACTCACTAGCGCTTTCATTTAATAAAAGCCTTTTCTCACTTTGAACTGCAGTGTTTTCTCAATTGTGGCCTGTGGTGCTTTGCGTTTGCCTTATTGTTAATTAAAAGTAAACGCCTTTCTTGAGAACATTTCATTGCCATGCAGATGAAGCCAGCACCTTCAAATGCAATTTTACCATGTTTTATTTCTTGGAATATATTACCTCTTAAAGCCTGATGAAATAAGAATTTGAATAACTATTTTTTGAAAGGCAGAATTCACTGATAAGGTCCTGATAAGCAGATCAGATTCTTATCATCTCAATTTAACTACTTTGACTTATTTAAATAGGGGAGGGAAAAAAAAAAAGCAGCTTACAACTCAACAAGAACAACTTCTCCAGAGGTTTTCACTTATGTTAGTCTTGGACTGGGTTCAAATGCTGTGAGGATGTCTTTATCCTGTCAGCACTTCCATGCTCTGAGTTCCCATATTGACTTTTCAGCCCATGTGAGCCTGCTGAAGCAGTCCTTGTCACTGCTGTTGTGTCCAAATACACAGTTCTTCAGAGTAAGTTCACCTGGGGATGCCAAGGATTGCCTACCAGCCTCAGCAGTCTACTTGGTGCTTGAATTTTTATTTTGGGTACCTAAGGAAAAATTCTGATGTCATGCTGCTTCCTAAAGAAATGGATGCACTCGGATGATTAGTCTTTGAAAGTCTCTGAAATTCTCTTTTCCAGATGGAAATCCCGTGCCCTTGCACTTGTCTGTGGGATTCAATCCTTTTCTTGTTCTCTTCTTCCAGGTGGAGACTACTGCTCTTGTTACCTTTTTTCTTTTTTTTTTTTTTCTTTTTGTCTTTCTCTACAGTGCTTTAATTTATTGATTGCTACTCCCATCTCCTGACCTACCAAACTAGCTACTTCCCCACATTTATAAGTCCTTGTAAGATCCAGCTTCTCTATAATGTCTGCAAAAAGAAGCTGCTAAAAAATCACTCATCTAAATTAAAGCTTTAGGTGCTTCTTTCATTTGGATTTTCCATATGCCTGTGTGCTCCAGTCTTGTCTTTAAACTTTTTAGCCTCTAGAGCCATGTCCTACTTTTAATGTCTTGGGAAAACTTGAAAGGAGTAAGTGATTAATAATAAACTTTTTAAAGCCATAATCAAAGAGCATAGCTCCCATGATAAAAAACCTCCTTCCTTTCATTTGACTCAGAAGCTTCTGATCAGGAAAGATGAAAGATACTAGTGAAAGGATTTCTGGAGCCAAGGTGTCACCATGACCCATCAGACCCTTCACTAGCAACAGCCATCAGCCTCCTCTGTGAAAGAGGGACATACACCAAAATGAAGCCCTTCTCTGTGGTTTCTAGTGATAATTTGGTTTGGATGCCTGTTATGTGTGCTGGGAGGTCACTTGCAAAACTCCAGTATCCCTCTGCGCTTTCTATCCAGTTTCCACTGATGAGCAGCAAAGCAGGAGGCTGCTGGGGTCTGCATGGACACCACCAGTCTGTTCCAGGGCAAATGGGAGCAAGAAGCAGACCTGGTATTCCCTTGGCTCATGTATCCCACTATTGTGCAATCCATGGCATGATCCCACCATTTCATGTGCAAGTGGTTTGGCTGGGATAGAGTTAATTTTCTTCCTAGTAGCTGGTACAGAGCTGTGGTTTAGATTTATGCTGAGAAGAATGTTGATAACCCAGGAATGTTTTGGTTATTGCTGAGCAGTGCTCACAGGGTGTCAGGGCTGTTTCTGCTTCTCACCCTGTCCTGCCAGCGAGTGGGGGAGGAGGGCACAAGGAGCTGTGAGGTAGTACGGCCAGGACAGCTGACCTGAACTAGTCAAAGTGTTATTCTTTACCATAGAATGTCATGCTCAGTATAAAAATTGGGGGGAGCTGATGAGGAGGGGTGGATCACTGCTGGAGCGTCAGTCAGCAGGTGGTGAATAATTGCATTGGGCATCACTTGGTTTTGGTGGGTTTTTTGTTTGTTTTCCTTGGATTTTCTTTTTCTCTCTCTGTGTTTTATTTATTTTCATTACAGTTATTATTATATATAATTATTGTTGTCATTAGTATATATTATCTCAATTATTAAACTGTTCTTATCTTAACCCAAGAGTTTGAAAGGTTTTTTCCCCCTGATTCTGGTGGGGGAGTGAGAGAGTGGCTATGTGGTGCTTTGTGGCTTGCTGGGATAAAACCATGGCAGACAGCCACAGAAGCAAAATGCAAGGGGAAAAAAAAAAAAAAAAGGAAAGAGAAATTAAAATTTTTTTAAAAGAGAACTTCCAGACATAGGGAGATACCTTGTCCCAGTGTATGGAGGTAGAGCCATGCTGCTCTCTTCAGTGGGCCTGAAGGGCCAGCAAAGTCCAGTCTGCAAAGGCCACCAGAGATGGTTTGCAGTGAAGGCTTGGAAACAGCAGCACTGCCTGGCCTCACAGAAATCATTTGATCATGAAACTGCACCCCATGTGCCCAGCCCCAGTACTAGCAGTGTTTGCATCTGGCCTCATTTTGAATAACTTTAATAAAGGAAAGGTCAGAGGCAAAATCTCAACACCTAAAATTCATATGTCCATAGCCAAGTTTAAAGATGCCTTGGCTGATTAATTGACACCTGGCTCCCTGAGTACCCACAAAACCCAAGGCTTTAGCTCTCAATACCATGGAAAATTCCCAATGTTTAGTGTCAAACACTTCATCATGAAAAGATGGGGCCAAAACAGTGTGAACAGCTAGCAGAGTGACTTGTAGCTTGTCTTTCTGAACACAAGGGCTCCCTGTGCACAGGAGTGCAGTGGTCACAGACAGTGGAAAAAGACAGTGTCTGCTCATCTGCCCATCAAGGATTGCTTTTCCAGCCATTTTTAGCTGTTGTCCACACAGCATTTGTTGTCTCATTCCCAGGACAGCTTCCAGCACTGGCAGGCAGCTTGGAAAGGGGAAGATAAAGCAGAAAGACTGTTCCTTGTGAGAGAAGGAAGGGAGGACAAGCCTCTTTGCTGCCTGGATGTTTACAAACAGAAAGGCTGGTTCAGAAATCCAAAATAGCTATGGAAACTTTTATTTCAGTTTACAACTTAAAAAAAAAAAGCAATCCTCTGAAGCTCAGGCTTTTTTTCTCTGTGAAGTTTCCTGCATGATCACTAAAAATGTGGGCTATTTGCACACTTAGACAACAAACCTGCTGTAGCTACTTGTGCAAATTGAGTGCAAGTAAAGATTTACTTTGCTCAGGGGATCTGTGTCTTGTGCGGTGGAAGAGAGGGACCAGTGAAGAGGAGGTGAGCCTGTCAGACCTGCAAGCATCTGCATGTCATGGAGCCACCTCACCAGGACAGCAGGGATGTGGGAGAAACAACACTGAATGCTGAAGGAAAGTCAGCAACACCGAATATATTTTGTTGGCAAGCTCAGGGTATTTCAACCAGCTTTGGGAGCATTGCAGAAAAGCCTTGTGAAACAGATCCACCCTGCTGTCATGTTTCTGCAGGGTTTTGGGGCTGACATCAGCATCTGATTCACTGATGCATCACTCAGGGTTTGTACCCAGAGAAATTGTGAGCTACCTCGCTGCACAGCCCCAGCCTCTAAGTTTAGTATCACCGAAGTCAACGTGGCATGAACAAAATGAATTATTTTGTTACCTGAGATCTGCAGAGTAGAAATACTTCTGAAGGAAAATCTTACACGAGTATCTTATATAGACTCACACTTCCAGCATTTTAAACTGCAGCACTTCTGCCCAGTTTCCAAGGATAATGTAATATGTGCCGTTTCTCCCATTTGTGCCTGGATCCATGACAAACATGAATAAGCGGCTTTCACCTTAGTCTTCAGACACTCTATCTGCAAAACATCATTCCACCAATCCAATCCATGCTTTCTCTGGCCATCACCTGCTGACTCATCCCTGTTGCCCTGTCCTGAGGGACACATCAACACTACATTTTTGTCTTTCCTTTTGGGAGTGCTCTCTGCTCTCCTTTTATGTTCTTCACTTCTTGCTCAGATTTCCCTCTCTTTGGTGTTCACTTTTGTCTCAGGCTGGAAGCAGAGAAAGGCTGTCCAATGCTCACCTTGAGGGTGTTTTTCCCTGGATGTTCAGGGTTTCTGAAAAAAATTTTTCCATAAGCAGACCCAGGAAATGAGGTTTCAGACTTACATCCCCTTCTGTGACCTTTCCAGTCTCACAAATGTTTCCTCATCTATTATTCTGTAATTGACCTTAACGTAGAGAATTCCAAAGATTCAAGTTGGAGTAGAAAATAACTGTTTGGATTCAGTATTAAAGGATCATGGTAGCTTTCTAACCACTCTGAATATTTAAAACATCTGGATCCTGGAGTACTGCAGTGCTCAGAGCTTTGGCTCTTATTCCATCAATTAGTGGAGATTAACTGAACTAAGTGAGGTGACTTGGATTTCCTCCTCATTGTGTCACAAGAGCTGTTGGATCCTGACAGGTCTTCTTTCCATGAGCAGACATGATTGGCCATCACAGATCTCTATGGATTTTAATTTCTTTTTCTTTACTTTTATCTTGCAAGAGGTTTGAGAGAGGATACTCTCTGCTGTAGATAGACATGACTTATAGGAGCATATCTGCATTTCTACAAAGATAGTAAATGATTTACTCCAAGTAAATATTTTTTTCTTTGGAGGTGGCTGTCTGCTGGACACACTCTACCTTATTTAAACTATGTTTCTTAGCACCTGCACAGTCAGCTCTCCTTGGCAGAGCTCAGAGTAAGGTCCCAGAGATGAGACTTTCATCTTCTGTCAAATCTGCCATGTCCTTCTTGGGTACAGGGTACAGAGTCATGGTCACTGCAGAAGCTTTCATTATCCCTCTGCTCACTTATCGCTAGGACTTAAAACAGGATAAAGGCAAAGTGTTTAGCTGTATTTCCAAAGCTTGAAAAACCTGGAGATACAGAGCCATTTTTTGTTTTGGTGTTACTTTACAGGAGTACCTGTGAAGTTCTTGGTAGCACGAGTAATTTTCTTTTCCTTATAGATCCTGACACCTGAGCTGAGCAAAACAGGCATTCCTGTTTTGACTCCCACTGCACTCCCTGGGACTGGGCACAGTATTGCTGGAAGGTGACAGAGATGTCCTGTCACTATGAGTGTTTGTGTCCCTCCTCTTTTGCATTCATGTTGCTGAGTACATCTTCTAACTTTGGAAGAAAAAGTGCCACCAGTTACACCACCTTCCTTATTTCTTCTCCCTGGGCTTCGTTGTAAGAAGTTGCAGCTCCAGAGGGGCTGCACAGGAATGGAAAGCCAATGCAGAGACAAAGAAACATCCAAGCGAAGACATGGGAACATCAGTATGAAACAAGGCATCCTAAAGTCTGTTTCAGAAAACAACTGCAGGCTGTATAGTGCAGTACACACTATTTTCTTTTAAAGTTAGGCTAAGAAAGAGTGGGGAGGGAGGGAGGAGGAAGACAAACTGACTACATAGCAGCTTTTATAAAGTGGATTAACTCAGTCCAGATCTAATCCAATGCTTTTTTTTTCCTGCAAGATCTTAGATCTGAGACTCTTCACAAGCCGTCTATAATATGCTGTTAATGACTCCTGTAAAGTTCTTTGTAAAATGAGGAAAAAAAGGATGCTGGTGCCTCACTGTTCCTATCTTCATGATTCTACAGGCTCAGCCTCCCTCAGCAGTGAGGTCTTCCCTGGCTTTTATCACCCAAGATTACCCTAGCGCTGATGAGTTAACAAGATCTGACAAGATCACAGCACAGGGCAGTATACCTGCAGGTAAAACAGAGGTCACTTTGGAGTCATTTTCTCACAGTCTAGAGCATATAAATGTTCAGCTCTCAGAGGTTTTTCAGTGGCAAGGGGAGACTGGTAGCCCACTAAATGCAATTGTGCTTGTTTAATGGAGGTGCGCTTGAATCACTTGCATGGGCTGCTGGAAGCCTAGTCTGAGTGTGTTTATAAAGCACCACTAGCACAAATGCTATGTCGTTGTATTGGCAAATGAGTTACTGGCTAAGATAATTTAGCAAGCAGCTGGCAGTTGCCTGTACTGCTGGGATTAGTGTTGCTCTCCCTGCTTAACTCATCCCCATCAGTGCCACCCATGACCAATACATTATGGTTGGGTCATGTACCGTCAGAGGAGGACCCAGTCTTTGTTAAGAACTGTACATGCTTGCTCACATTTTACTCTGCTTATTCCCATTTGCATTCCCTCAAAGACCAACTCCACTGTATTAATTCTTGCTAATGTCCAATAAAGCTGGTGTCCAGTTTATTTCAGTCCCTTGGTAAGGCCCTGCCTTAAGTCAGATCTTAAGATCATCTTTAGGTCCTGCTCGTTGCAAAGTGTTTGGACTAGATGACCTTTAAAGGTCCCTTCCAACCCAGATTCTTCTTTGATGAGATGGTCTCTCATTTAATTTTCTCTCACAGCTATTGTATATCTGCACAATGGAGGAGCATATTTAAATATCCATGTAAAAGGCAAAAATCATCCAGTTAGACTCAGTTCGGGTAATGTAAGCCCCTTTTATTTCCCTTGCTGGGAGCACTAGGAAGGCAGAAATACTGTCATGTTACCAAGTTCTTTACAGAGCATCTGGCTACTACCCTTTCTACCTTTAACATGCCTCCTTTCCCTTTTATCTCACCAAATGACAAACTCTTTTGTGCCTGGATAACAGCTCTTTTGGGTCAGTTTGGTGCTGAGCAGAGGCTGATGAGGTAAAGTTAGCAGTTTGCCATGGCTGTGCTGTGGAGTAGCAGGATTTGAGGACAAACAAATGTGCCTTGGACATACAAACAGCATAAACACTGGCAAGCTACACTTTTTTTTTCTGGATTTTTTTCCTGAGACTTCCTATAAATCTTGGCTATGATTTTTGGAGCTCTTTCTGCCAACTGCAGACTTTGTCCTTCACAGGGGCAGTCCACAAACTTGCAAGGCCTGTTTACTTGAGCCAAAACTTGAAGGCAGATAAGCAACTGCCACATTCACAAATGCCCAGTTGCAGTGCAAGCAACAGCACCATAAAGACTGGAACCCATGTGAGCCTCGGATGCGTGTTTGGGCTGGACTGGGGGAAGGCATGCCTGCCTCACAGGCAGGGATGCTGACCTCTGGCACAAAATTTGGTACTCAGCAGTGCTGAGGGGGCAAACATAGCTTTCCTGAAACTGAAGTCAGTTCCTAGGAGCACGAGAGCTGCCTAAAGAGATCATAAGCATATGTAAGATTTTTTTTTTTACCCCTTTACTAGGCTCTGCAAAGCATTCAAGCTCACCTGAGTAGAACAGCTGGTGTGCTCTTTTGCAGGCAGAGCTGTCTGCAGTCTTGCAAAAAATCTGCAGTAGAGTCTCGGAAGAGAGAAAAAAAAAAGTTAGTTGCTGGAATATGATTTATCTACCTCATCTTTATCTTTCCTACCACTTTCTCTAGTTTAGAGATGAGACTTCCTCATATGACTGGTTAAATTATTCTTTATTAGGACATCTAGAGTCCTAGCACTTTGGAGCACTTTGGGCTTTAGGAGGTGTGCATGCACAGTGAAGGCAGTCCCTTCCCCAAACAACTCATGCTATAAAACACAGGATAATGAATAGATAAAACAAGGAGATTGGGAGGTGGCAAGAGAAACCAGTGAGACAGGTTTGGGCAGCACAGTCAGCCAGTAATCCCAGCACACCAGAGTAATTTCGGGGGAGCTGTTGCTGGTAAAGGAGTGATGTGGGAGAAGTTCGCTTTGGGTTGTTTCTAACCAGGGCCTCTCCTGTAGTGAGAGGCAGTTTGGGAGGGAAGGAGCAAGCTACTAGGAAATGTGCTAGGGCTTTGCTGTTTAGGGGAGGAATTGGCAGTACAGTAGCATCTGAGACGCAAGATGCTCTGAAGGCCATGGAAGCCAAGACAAGTAGATACAAGCAAAATTCGCATGTAATGCCCTGCCTAATGGATCTTTTTTCACTCCAAGGGTCCAAAGCGTCTGACTCCAGCAATCTGCAGGGCACCACAGTTTCCCCCTCCCTCTCCTCTTTAATTTTCCTTCCTTCCTTTGTGCGAATAAAGAAAATGCACTGGGAATTCTTTTGAAGACAGTATAGTTAGGGTTTGCCCTGGAATTTCATAAGGAAGCTTATGAGACATTATAAGATGTCTTTAGAAAAAGAGTCTTTGAACCTTTTATCTAAATGCATTTACCTCTCGAATACACAGACTTTGCATTCAAGAAAAGCACTTTACAGGGAGAAAATTAAATACATAATGACTTGCAGGAGACCAAGAGACTATATCCTGAGGAGTTTTACTGTGGGCTAGCACCAGGGAAATTAAAACACTCACATAGTCTTGACCTTGATTTTGACTTTTCTGTTTCATGACATAAAACAATCGAGTTAGTAGGAATATTTTACTATTGTCCCCAACACATGAACGAGAAGCAGAATGCCGTAGATCAGTATCACTCAGAATGGTGTAGTGGGCTGAAAATTGTGTTTCAGTATTTCACTTCAATTATAAGAGCTTGTATTGCCTTAGGTGAGTGTGGTAAAAAAAAAAAAAAGATCACATAATAGCAGGTTATTGTGCAATGGACTGTAAAACCATCAGACAAGAGTGTAAGCTTTTTTTTGTTGTTGTTTTTTAAGTGGAAACCAACTGAATAAAGTGCCTGAAGTCTTTTTCTGTTATTTTCTGACGTTCCTCTGGTTACTTTCTAACAGAAGCTAAAGACAAGCTGTAATTTCTGTTAGCAAAATGCTGTCAACTTCCACAAAAAGAAGAAAATGATCATGTACAATTGGATGATTCACATCAGTTACGAAGGCAGGAAACTTCAAATGCAACGTATTCTTCTGACAACAACGCACATCAAAAACAGATAGCGAATGCTGAGGCATGTCTGCATGGAGAGGTTGGCTACTGAGAGGGCTGACTGGTTGGCATGCTCATTCTTGGATCTTGGTTAAATATTTATGCAGGACTAACAAAGCTGTCTCTAGAAAGCTGAGACTGCATTAGACTGGTGTAAGGCACGTTTCTTCCTCATGTATGCATAGCACACGGATACAGCACACCTGCCTAAACCCAATTCACTACAGTACAACCAACCTGCAGAGAAGGTGTTGAGATAAGGCAACTTTGAGTTCTTCTCTACAGCTGTGAACAGATGAGGATGTTTAGTAGTTCTTGCAGTGCTGCTTTGGAGATAAAACAGACAAGTGTATATTCTGATATCCAAAAGATGCTCCAAACACTATGGCTTCAGGAGATATCTTGGTAGATGCAGGGTTAGACAGAAAATTCGATAACTTAAAAAGCATACTGTTGCAGAATTCTAACACATTAGGGCACTGCATACACTGCCCACTTTTTAATCATTTATGGATATTTCACCTGGATCTACCAGCAGTAGCAATATTGTATAGGAATTATCTATTTTTTCTCTGAAGCTATGGGAAATAGCAGGTCAGGTCATGAATCTGGTCACTTCCCTTACTTTCTGTCTGTTAGGAGAAATACATCCAGATTTTCTGGGAAATAAAGGGACTCCCTACTGAGCTCACAGTCTTAAAAGTGGTGATCTCTCCAGGCTACCTACCCAAAGGACAACCTGTAGTCATGCAACAATGCCTGGACTAAATGGTTTTAGTACAAATACAGCAGAAAAAAAAGAGAATCTACAGTTTGCAATTACCAGAACAATGCAATAACAATATGGATTTGCCATGGAATTAATTACAGGTTATAGTTCCGTGCTAATTTGTGCCTCATAAAATAATGAAAGTAGCACTGAGACAACAGCCCTGTCTCTTCTGAGTCACTATTTCAGCTGTTACATATCTGAGTATTGTAAATCAGAAATTACATTGGGATTTAGGGCTTTAGCAAGACTGGTGTTCCCACATCACAGAATCACAGAATGGTAGGAGTTGGAACTGACCTCTAAAGACCACCCAGTCCAACCCCCCCACCCCACCCTGCTAAAGCAGATCCATCTAGATCAGGTCACAGTTGCTATCATGACAGATTTACTCTTCTCTGTTGGAACATGTTTCATGAGGTCTTGCTTTAACATCTGTATAACCAGTTCCTATGCAAAGTCTTGAGTTATAAATAAAACTTTTAGAGGCAGACTGCTTTGGTAGCATATGCTGCAGGCAGGCAATTCTATAATGAAGCAGAGGAGTGATTCCTGCGGCTCTGTATTGCACTCTGCACAGAAATAGTTCCTGCTTGTCAAAGGGGTCAGTTGCACACAGACTGCTGCTCCCTGAGTGGCAGCAGTCAGCATACCAGCTGCTCACGATCAGCTGAAGCCTGCCTTTGTTTAATCTTTCCACCACCCATCATTTACTACATGTTTTGTTTTGTTGTTAATGCTTCTCACATGATGTTCAGACTCACTCCTACAGTAGCCTCACAACACACAACCTCTGATACTTGCCACGTGGTTGGCTAGAGCCAAAACAGTCATGCCAGACAGCTTACACCTAATGGGGAAAACCAGGCACTTTCTGACCACATTGTTGAGGATGGAATGTGCCACAGCTCTGCCTCCCTTGGCTGCACTGACTAACTCCCCATGGTAGACAAATGGACTCAATAGCAGTTTCATCCATAGCTCAGATGAAAAAGTCTGAGATGAGCTAAGTGAACCTTCCACTGGGCATTAACCTCTCTCTACTGAGCTGTATTGTTTTTTCCTGACACGTTCATTCTTATCTGAACTTTTATACACGTTTTCTCAATGCCAGACACAGAATCATAGAATGGCAGGTTTGGAAGGAACCTTTAGAGATCATCTAGTCCAACCTCCCTGCATGCTTTGCTTTTGATGGATATACTTTTACTTTCTAGTGGCAGACTACTCTTTGGGCAGCCTGTGCCTATGAAAGTCCTTAGTCTCACCGCTGAACGACTGATAGCTAACTCGCCTGCAGAGCAAAGCACTCCCATAAATAGCAGGCTTATTTGGTAAAGGGTGGTTTTGTTAGGTGGGGAAGGGAGAGACATTTCAAGGCAATTTTGTATCACTAGATATTTAGGTTCAGAAATATCTTTATCCACTTTGGGAATGCACTTCCTGTTTTGACTTGCACTCTAAATATATATAATTTTTAAATTACGGGTTTACGTCAAGAGAACAATTTAGTCAAGTATTACTTTCTTTGGAGAACACATCCTTGTTGTTACTCATAAATTATAGCATGCATTCAGGCATAAAGAATGTACGGATCTATTAATCAAAAACCATGAGCCACGTTACGCGTTCTCTGCAGGAAACAGCTTTTCCGGATGTGGGGGCAATTGATACTAAGCTGGCAAAATGGATAGAGGAGGAAGTCTGCTTGGAAGTAAGGGGAGTTAGTGATTAGGAAGCACATTGAAGGATAAGAGGACATGGCAGAGATTTTAGAGGATCCGGTTCATGCCTTGAACGTAGCCTTTCTGCACAGCCTAGCCAAGGTGGCTCATGGTCAGTCAGGTCTTCCTTAGCCTTCTGAGCAGAAGTCTTCTTTATGCTGTCAGACAGGGTCAGCAAACTGGTAACCAAACCATTCAAGGAGTAGCCTGCTGCAGTAAGAGCAGGAAATGTGCAGCTGAAGTAAGCTGTGCTCTGATTTTTAGTCTATGGGAGTTGCAGCTGAGGGACAAGAAGGACATAGGTGGCCCAGATCCTTTCTGATGGTGATTTTTTTCTCAAAACTCAGCAGGCAGGAAGAGGTCTGAAATATTTTTCTCTGAGGTTTTTCTCCAGTCAAACGTTTGGACAAATATGTATTTTTGGGGAGTTTATCCCAACACCTCTACTGTATGATCATGAGACTAATGTCCCATTAAGACCACTTTTTCTCACATGTATGTTGGTGGCTGTTATACCTCTTAAGGTTTATAGTGATTCATTGAGCAATGTGATTCTGTATCATAAAATGAAAGCACCGTGTTTGATTGTATTAGAAGAATTACCATGTGTCTAATGGCTTAATTACCAAGCAGAGTATATCTCTATGCAATTTAAGATATCATGCTTGAAAAATATGAGTATTTGTGTCCCAAAGGAATTACCACAGTAAAAGCTGACTCTGTCCCAAGGAACATTCAGTTGTGCTGTTACTACATCCACCAGCAAAAGGCCAATGCGAGGCCTTGAACTCAACCTCTGGCTTACTCTGGTTATACCCCTTTGGAGGGCCAACCCTGGCATCTCAGGGCAAGCTTTGAACTTCTTGATGCAACCCACCCATGGAAGTCAGCTTATCACTTATTCTGATGGCCTGGTTGTGTCATTCTGCTTCAGCAGCCTTG
Organism: Urocolius indicus; assembly: GCA_013401255.1. Lineage (NCBI taxonomy): Eukaryota > Metazoa > Chordata > Aves > Coliiformes > Coliidae > Urocolius > Urocolius indicus. The sequence goes on from WBNH01005326.1 coordinate 230,188, forward strand.
TGGAAGGAAGATGGTTAATTCGTATATATTGCTTTCACTGATAGCATTTTATGAGAAAAAAAATCCAAGGGACACACAGATACACAGAGCTGTATTTCATGTAACAGACAGTAACATGTTTTGGTGTCATATTGGCCCATGTCATAAGTGTAACTTTTTGATGGAATTTGTGTGTTCCACGTGACAAACTCAAATGCTCAATTTCATTGTGTATACTCCTAACCCTCAGTCTTTCCCTAATTTTGTAGCAATCTGCACATCCTACACAAACCTGCCCCAAGGAATATTTGGTTCCCAGTATAGAGGTTAACAACATCTGTTTATGACCACTGTGGTAAAAAGAAATTGCCATAATAGTCTGGCAATGAGTTTTGAGTTTTCCCCATTAAGCTGATTCAGCAAAGTTAAAATGAAATGGCCTGTCAGAGCATGCCAAGGGGAGCCATTTACTGCTTAGAGAACTTGCAGAGTCTGTCTTTGTTTTCCCCAATATCTCAGCCCCAAAGGTTTCAGGATCACGATAAACAACGCCTCATTATGCTCACGTAAAAGAAACTGAAATTACTCTGCATAGCTATCAGTCACTGGCTGGGCTTCAGCCTCAGATGATTTTGTCTGAAGAAAGCTTTTCAGTGAACATATCCACCCTCTTGCTCCACAGTGCTGCGAAATCTCTGAACCAGGGTCAGGGTATCACTGGTAGGATGGGATGTGCCAAGACCCTTGCTGAGCCCACCCACGTTGTAGCAGCCTTCCGGCTAGAAGATCCCCCAGCTTCCTTCACTTACTTAATCTTTCTCATATCTTTATACAACCCCTTGAGAGCCAAGTTCCAAAAACAATGCTCATCCTTTTCCTTTTCAAGCTGGTAATGTTCTTTTGTCTGGCACATACACACATGCGCGCGCACACACACACACACACACACACAGTGGTTCCAGCTGTTACAAATTATAGCACAGAAAATACTTTAGGAAAAAAGAAAAAGTGAATGGAAGATCAGCATACAATCCAGAGAGTGAGGGAGTACATGTTTCTCATTAGTGATTAGATCTTTCACATGTTTCCTTGCATATTTGCATTCTTTGGTTAGTTCCTTGCTCTCAGTTGACTTGGGCTAGACTGGAATACTTACAGATAATTTTTTAAAGGCCTCTGTCTTCTGTGAGGGCATCATGATTGCTTTTTTTGTTGAAAATTCAACTTTATGAACTCTCATTTTTAACATTTAGGTCCACGTCTTCGGTTTGATGTTCAGGTTAGCTTGGTGGAAACAATGCCTGTGCTAAAGGCCAGCACAGAAGCATCTTGCCAAGTCTCAAAAGGAGAGCCCGAAGTGATGCTTGAATGTTACATAAGACTTTTACTGGCCTAAATACCATCAATCCCAACTATTTTTCATGGGACAGATTCAGGTTTGTATTAATTCATTTCATACATTGAAAAAATGTTTCTTTTCTCTAAGTATATCAATTAATCAAGAAGTTAAAGAAATGTTGTTCTTTGAGTATACAAAAAGATTACAGCTGCCAGGTAAAATAAATTCATTCTTATCTTGTTGGATTGATATACTCTTTCATGATGGCAAGTTTTCTAATCCCATTGATCTGTTTGAAACTTGTTATGGATTTCTACATCAAATAATAAGCAGCCTAAGTGTTGAATACCAGATGAGAGAGAAACAGAGCCAGTACAGACCTACCAGAGAGGAAAATATGTCATTCACAAAGTACGAAATCCATATCTAATGACGGTTGTTTGCATTTCTCCTATTATTGGCCCCCAGCCTTCAAACCTGTATTTTCTTCATTGAAATATCTCATCTGACAGGCTGAGTTGTGCCCATGCTCAGACGATATAACTGAGAGTAAAACAAAGCCAAGTGCTCAGAATATATTAGAACTGTTGCCAAACTGCACTGAGATCAAACTGCTAACATTAACAAGTGCATTGTTTTCCTCCAAAATATTATCCGTCCTGAAAATAAAGTTCAAGATGGTAATCTCTAGGCTTGGGCCAATTTCTAATCTCATTGACATTGTTGTAATTGACATCAGAAGCTGCCTTGCAGTGTCCTTACACTACAGCTTAGTGCCACCAGCAGTAACTATGACAGAACTCAGGACAGTTTTCAATTATGTTGTACTACTCTACATCAGATCCCCATGACAATGTCTCATAGCAAGTGAGACCTGTATTCCAGCTGCATGAAAAGGTATAGATAATCCCCTGGCCAGAAAGAAGCTAACAGACATCACAACTGAATACTAAAACATTCCATTGGCTGAAGCTTTCCTTTGCAGGAAACATGTCTGTAAGTAATTTTTGCTCCAACCACAAAGAATACATTGGTGCACAGAAAATTTCTTTCAGGAATGGCTAGTTAACCTAGCAATTTAAAACTGCTCTGAATGCAGAGTGTGGGAACAGCAAATAACATTGGTTTCTGTTTTTCTAAATCTGTTACAGGAAAGCTGCATGGTCTGTTAACCCCTTAGTCTGTGTATAACACTGGGGTTTTGTGCAAGCAAGACTGAGGGGTTCTCATCTCTTCTGCCGATGCCTTACTCCAAGCGTGGACACAAAAGCCATAGAAACAAACTATGGATTCAGACAACACATACCAGAGTCCCAGTCTGCTTGTGTGTAAAAATGGCAGGAGTTTATTGATGACATTACAAAGAAAAATTCTGGGACTTAGGAAAACAACATAATGATTGAGGCTAAAAACCATACAACCTGAGAAACCAGACCTTTCTTAAACATCACCCAACTTTCTGTACGTTTATTATACCTGCCAGCTCACTGTTAGGCATCCAACAGCATCTCCAGATGTATTCAAGGCAGTAAGTACAAGGTTCGGCAGATGCAAAACGATAATTTGGCTTATCTCCACATTTACATACATTTAAATGTTCATGCACATTTATGTGCACTCCTTTACTGATAGGCTCAGCACAGGCACTCCTGCTGATTCACTGGCAGAACTTCATGCCTTCTGACTTACAGGTTCTCTTGAGATCTCTTAGCCAAATGCCAAGCATATTTGGCTCTCTTTTGTTGTGAGGTCTGATGAGATCACAGAAAGGAAAATGCCCTCAAGGCATTGCAATAGAACTTAACCAAAAGACTTTCTCTTGGGGAAATGCCTTGGTAGGCATGAATCAAATGTCAGCAACATGCAGATTGCAGAAAGTCCTTCCAATCCAATGCCATATATGGATCATAATCAGTAGGATGATCCCAATCTGGGTCAAAATCAGCACAGGCATGGAAAAGGGCTTTTTGGAACTGAATGGGAATGGCAGATAAGAGTCTTTAGACTTCACTTCGTGAAGTAATCTACACTTTGTGTGCTGGTTGTGAGTTCAGTTCATTTCATCTAATTTCTTTTTTCTAGTTCATTTCACACACAAAGGTTTCATGTGGAAGTGTCCATAACCCTGTCTCCATTCACTCATCAGATGGTCATCCTGTTTTATTCCAGGAGTCATCAACCTCACAAATCCTAACCTAGTGGTAACTAAATTTACCAAATCTTCTATGTGCACTGTGGCAACACAGTACACCTGGACCTAAAGTCTTCAGCCACTTTGAAGTTTCAGCCAACAGCAAGTGACACAAGCTACTGCAAACTCAAGTACAAACATTATTTTCTGTCTGTGCTGTCTCTGAGGCCACATTTATGGTCCTGGTTGTGAGGATCCCAACATCACCACTTCTTTGGCACAGTTAACTTTGTGTCTCTGCAAGAAGCAGAATTTCCTCAGGAGCAAGCCTTAGCAGGACAAACTCACAAAGGCATTTACAGGCCACCACCAATCTCCTCCTGTTTTTTGTTAAGGTATATTTCTTTGGCCTAATGTACACATTGAGCCATAGAGAGTAAAAAGAAACACCAACATGCTCACACCTCTTCCTTCTTCTCCTGAGGGAAAGGATGAAAGATGCTGATCTGCATGTGGCAGAGTTGGGTTGCACGGGCAAGATAAGTATGTGGACTGTGGAGTAAGGTCAGTACAGCAGCCATCAAGACAGAAAACAATAAAACAGAGCAGCCTTTCTCGCACTTCATGGTTATTGATGGTGGCAGGAGGAACATCTTGTTTGTGGGAAGGAGCAAAAGCAACGTGCTGGTTTGTAGATGTAGCCAAGTGCAAGACCTTGCATTGTGCACTATGTCTATTAACATTAGAGACCTTAGTGGCTCCCACGAGAGTGGCCCAAGCCGTGGTCCCATGTGATGCTAAATGGGAAGATGTGGGATGTAGCACCAGGATCAGCAGCTGAGCAGCATGGACAAGCTGCTGGGAAGGGGTTGCACTAAAGGTAGGTGAGAGCATGAAATGGAAAAAGGATGATAGCACCAGGGGGCAGAGGGGGAATGGATTCTGTGGCAAAATTTTTGTGGTCTCAGAGACAGCATGGTGAATGGAGAAGAGTTAGAAGTAAGACAGTGTTAGTGAGTGTAGGAGGTAGGACCTTCCCTGTGCTTGTAATCTTGAGGCAAAGAGAAGGAAGGTGTGCACTAGCTGTCTGAGATAGCAGGAGGAGAGGTGTGAAAAATCCAAATGCATTTTGAAAGAACCAACACCACCGTATACAAGCCACAGCTTTTAAAAAACTCCTCTCTGTAGCAGGTAACTTGGGTGCTGCATTTAAAAGTCCAACATCCTGCTGCCACAACAACATCCATGGGGATGGATGAGGACATGTCCCTCACACCCTTCCATAGGGAAGGCAGAAGTCCATGCCTTGTGCAGAAACCTCCTGGATTAAAGGTCTACCATTTAGCAGAGTGAGCACCCTCCTTTCTCTCTCAGGGACTCTACTCACTTTCTCTGCAGAAGTGAGGCCCTCCAGTGCCCCAATAGCACTGTGTGAGGCCCACGATCCAGCACACTGCTGTGCACACATGTCTGCCACTGCCTCCAGCCATAAATGTCACCCAGCATTTCTCCTTGAGTGCCAAGTAATGTGGGATGTACATATCCTGCAAATGGGGAGCATATATCAACATGTATTCTGTTTCTCTGAGCAGAGCTGCTTTCTTTATCCCCAAAAGAACCAAGGAATCAGGCAAGCTGAAAGGTGGTCTACTATCAAATACTTAACAGCAATACTCAGCTCTTATGGCCGTCACATTGGCCCCTAAAAGCCATCAAATCTTCAATGGTGCAAAAATGTACTACTGTCCCCCCTCCCCTGACCTAACGTCTCTTAGCATAATCTGGTAAAGGTTATAACCTTGCAATACACATCTAGGTCAGGATTATCAAAACATGAAAGTTTAAAGTTAAGGTGTTATTTCTCTGTGTGAGTCTCACAGTGATGAATCTGACTCATTCTAAAGTTAACATTTGAAAATCTGTCCCCTCAGATTTAGGATGAAATATGGCTTTTAACTAAATATTGAATGATGGGTATTGTGGAATTAACTGCCAGCCCAAGCAATTCAGTAAAGAAAGGTCCATTGCAGAAGAATCAATCTTGCTGCTGCACATTGCAAACATCTCACTCTTAATATTGCCATATTTCCCTGGATGCAGTATGGTCTAAATCTAGGGGATATATGCTTTCTGTATGGCAGCAGCTCCTTCCATTTATATTCAAAATTGTAGTATCATGTTCTGTCACTTTTGGTAAAATAAGTTTCTACATAGATTTATGATGCGGAGGCACCAGTTAGCCCCACCATTGAATTTATTATGGTCTAGGGCAGATGCTAGGGAGTAGGGATATTATATTGAGTACTTTACATTAGGTTGTCCTCTATTCCTTCAGCCTTTGTCCATCTCTCTCTCCTCCCCGTAGCACTGTACATGGCAAGTCAATACAATAATGGGGCACTGAAGTAAAAAAGACATCTATCACAGGTTTGGCCAGATGGCATGTTTCTGAATAATAACGTGCTTGCTAAAAAGCACAGATTTCAAAACAATCAGTGTATGAAATGGGGCAAAATTAAATGAATAATTTTGAACAGAAATGGAGAGTTGAGAGAGGAGATCAGAAAAGTCTAAGCTTTTTGTTCTGGTGTTATTAATATGAAACTGCATTTTTCATTCAAAAGTTCATTTTGAAAGCCAACAAAATTATTTTTAAAAGGTTTTATCTCGTGAAAACAAAATGAAATGTCTCATATTGGATCAAATAAAATATTTATTTGATCAAAACCTTTTTCTTTCCAGGATTATGCAGCTTGGTAACTGTATCAACTATGCAATTATTTAAATTGAAATAATCTTGCTCTGATCTATAAAAGTATAGAGCAAGACTAATTTCATTAATACTCACCCACTTTATTTGAAATAATATCAAGGTATCTGGACTAGTATCCAAAAAATTTGATCGACATTTGAGCATAAAATGCAGTTTTATGCACTCTAGCTAAGGCAATGAAAAGGTAGTTATAATTATATCCTTCCTTTGAGCAATATTTTCTTTTTCTTGAATACCATTTGAGAACAGGAAGATAGACAAGAAACAGGAACTGGAAATTATTACATCTCATGCAAGACTGATACTTAAATAAATACATAATTCTGTTCATTGTTGTCAAGAGAGCTGATGAAAACCTCCCCTCATAGACTCAAACAATCTGCACACCATGACTGAAATTCAAGTGATGCGCCTTGGTACTGTCGACAACAGTGTGTGCTGGGGTCCCTGTGGCTGTGTTGCAGATTGGTAGAAGACATAGGCTGATGCTGGGCACAAATGCAATGCAATTGGTTGCAAAATTACTCCAGGAGCGGCCACAGGTGTAACTTGGATTTACAGCCCTTGCTGGGATGAGGGATGTGCTGAAGTACTGTCCCATTTATTGCTACTGATTACAGTGACATCTCTTGGGCACCCCCTCCAGCTTTGGCTGGACAGCTTTGTGTTTCATTTTGGTGAGGCACTTCTGACCAAGCCTTGCCTGCAAGAAGGCTCTGGGATCCTAGTTTCTACTTAAGTAAGTTTCCATGTGGTTCTGGCTCCTGTAGCAGCTCCCAAAAGCTCCTGAGCAGCTAGAACACTGTGATCCATCAGCTCCCACTTGTCGTGCCTCTGACTGCATGATGTTCTCCCTGTGCTTTTCATCCCAGCCCTGGAATATTTTCACAGCTGTAAGAGACAATGCATATGATTAAATAAAAACAAATAAAGAAAAGGCATGGTTGAATATAAAAAGAATTGAAACTGATATCAGGGAGAGCAAAGCAATAACAATTGCAGAGAAAAATCTACCAGTGATCCTTCAGCAGCAGTCATCCTGGGTGCTCTTTGGGTCCAGTACCTAGCCGGTATCTTCTTGTTCAGCCTTTGTCCAAATAAGCACAGCAGTGTTTCCTAGAGCCCCGATACATTTTTTTAAATCCATGTTCTCCAGTTTGGTACTTCCAAAATAGGCTCTCATGGTGCTGAACATGAGTCTGTCACAGTTACCATTGCCTCAGAGCCACTCAAATGTCCCCATGCCCTCTAAGCCTTGTGGAAGCCAGCTTTGCCAGCATTGGTACTGAAATCAAGGAATGCAGCTTGCATACTGCTGTGTACAAGTAATAGGGGTTCAAAACATGTCTTTAAACCTCAAATACTGAAAGCTTCGCGTCACCTGCAAACTGATCATAATAAAACCCTAAATATTTGATCTTTTAATATAATTCTGTTAAGCACTTTTGTCTGCAACAATGAATAAACCAGAAGTAAAGGCGACCTTTGAGACCATTGCAGAAAGCCCCTCTAACTTCAGAAGATACTGCCAGCAGGCATCAAACTAGACATTTAGAATTACCAGCCCATAGAAATGATAAGCAGCCTCTCTCTGCTCTGAAAAGTGACCTCCAGGCTATGAATTTCACCCAGAAATACAATGAGTTTCAATTACTAATCACATTTAGGCTTCAGCAATTTAGCTAGACAGCTGATCTTGATCCTATTATTCCTTTTTTTTAACATGTTTTTTAGAAAAGTGTTAAAGACCAGCATGGTGTATTGCCAAGATAACCAGACAGAAGTTCTCCACTACAAACACAAACTTTCCCCTTTCTCTGTGGGAGTCCTTTAGAGGAGGAGAGCCTGATCCAGGCTTTTTAAGTTTTGTACATTTTGACAGCATGTGATAATCTGCTGGTCAAGTTGGCCCAAGGCCCTACCAAAGGCACCTACCTTCTTTGTGTGAATGTCTGTCAGCCTTTCCCAGAAGAGGATGTTCACTTCTACTGACACAGTCCTTCAGCCTCAGAGGCTTGATTTCTCTTGATACAAGCAGTGACCCAATGGATTGTGAACTAGTCACGAGCAAACTGATATTCAGCTTCATCTCCTGATTCCCAGTTACTCTGCTTCAGTCAGCTTTAAACAAGTCTTCTCCTTTCCTCGAGTCTCTTGCCAGCTGCTGCTGTGCTAAGTTTAAAATGGGCTATGGATTTCTGGCTCTTAATCTTTCTGTGTGAACTGCTTCCTTTAGTATCTCCTTGACACTACAAAAAATCCTAAACATTCTTATTCTGTTACTTTTTATCTTCCTTTTATTAGCAGCATTTCAGAGAGTACAGAAAGTAGTTAGTGTCTTTTCTGATGATTACTGACACACACCTTGCTTACACTTTCTTATATTTTGCCTTTCACTTCCCCCCTGCCTTTTCTCCACGTTTTCCTCTGACATTTTCTGCCTGCACTAATGAGGGAGAGGCTACTGTGGAGGACCTGGATTTAACCTTCAGCTTACTAGGACATATCAGGGTGCATTATTCATCTGCCTGGGATGAGTTTTATGCAGAAAAGCTCAAGAGTGCCCAGGTCAAGTGGAAGCCTGGCAAGTCTCAGCAGGTCTCTCGAGCAGCAGAATTGCAGTTCAGGACTCTGGGATGCTCTGCATATTAAACGTGTCACAGAGGTTATATGCAAGTTAGCACATGACCCGTCAGATGTGATGGCTGAAATTACAGGCATTGGATGGGAACCTCCTGCCTCATGTGATTTTACTACACTTTTCAGCAGTTCAGTATTGAGAACCTTTTCTCCTGCCCCTCCCACCCAGCAACACACACCATCAAGTTTTGCTAGATCTCCTCACCTGGGGAGCTGATGGAACCCAGAGCTGAGCACCCATGAGGTACCCCCAGCTCCCAAACAATTTAGTCCAAAGCTGCATTTCTGGACATGGAAAGGAGCTCCAGGGAGATAAAAGTTAGTCGTGTCGGCTCCATCATGTGTTCTGTGTGCCAAGATAGCAACTGAAGGGGTTTAGGTTTGCAGCACCTGCTCTGCTGGGTTGGCAACTGGAAGCCAATTTGTTCCCACAATCAACACTGGCTTCTGGGCCCAGAGGTGAAGTTCTTTAAATCCTTTACAGTGTCTAATCCTTCTTAAACTCTGACAAAACTACCTCCAGCTATGCCCCTAAGTACAGTATGGACCTCGTTCTCAGGTCTTCTGTTAACCTGCATATTTGGCACACAAGTAGTTGGGTCACTGTTAGGTTCAGGATTAGGGGCAAATGCAATTGCCTCCTAAGGCATGAAGATCACCCCAACCTCCACCTCAGGCCTCTGATTTTCCTCATTGTCTGGGTCATGTAGCACATCATCCTGTTCTCTGAGGTTAGTCTCCTTCAAAATCTTACAGCTCAGGAGAAATCTGGGATGTGCAGCTGGTTAAGGAAGGGGATGATGTGAAGTAAGGACTCAGACTAAAAGTGTGGGTGAGTTACACCTGGTAGGGTTGGGAAGGACCCAGGACTAAATGGGAGGCAGGTAGGAAAGCAGGTAAGAAAGGCTTCGGATGGGGCTGATGCAATGAGCACAAGAGAGGGATAAGTGGGCAGCAACGTTTTTGCAGACATATTAAAGGGAAACGTGTGCCAAGAGATACAAGAGTAGAGGTCTCTGGTAATTAAGCTGTGAGAGACTGCAATTCAAATCTAATGGATGTAGGATTGAAGGTAAAGGAACATTAATGTCATTTGTCTAATTCCCAGACTAAGAAGCGGATTCCTTGGGAAAGCCTTGGGATTAACTGATAGCACCACATAAAATATGCAGACATAGCTTACATTTTTCTCAGGCTCTAACTACCTTAATATCTCAGATAATAGGAGAATGTCAGAAAAATTTAAACACACAAAAGCCTTTGGAATTTGAAAAGCTCTCCCAGTACTTAATTAAAATTAGTTACTGAATGTGGAAATTGATTTCACCATGAGCTCTCACCTTTTTATTGTTTCTTTCAGCTGATGTGCTCCATACCACAGTTCACATCATTCTGTGGGAGTGACAGGATCCCCTCTGCTGGGCAAGACCATCAAGTCCAGCATCTTAACTTTTGCCAGACATTTCAAGGAAGGTGCATTCTTCTCCAAGACTGCAGCACAAGGGATCAGCTGCAAGACGTGGCTATCAAACCCCATGCCTTGACACTGCAACCCAAATCTTTCCTATCCAACCAATCAGAATAATGAACACTTCAGAAATAACCAGCTTAACAGCTCCCATGAAGACAGGTCACACTCTGTGAGATTTTAGTCCTAAATTCACCCTCAATTCTTTCTGGGGAGAAATGGGTCAGCAAATAGCCAAAGTAGCAGCCACTGTTTTATGCCACATGGTGCCTTTTCAATGAAATCAAAACAATTCAAGAAACTATTTTTCCTTGAGTTACTATTTCTGAAGAATAACAAGGAGAATATCTCAGTAATTTAAAATATTGAATTGAACATCACATAATGCCACATAAAATGTTCTTTTCTGCTTTTTTTTTTTTTTAATGCATAGGATATTGTGAAAAGGGCAGAGGGATGCTCCTAATTGGAGCAAATATTACCCAAAGATCACTAAATGAAAACAGTTCACAAATTGAATTTCTACTTTCTCAACATCTGTAGTCATACAAAACCTTCCAAAAACCCATTCATGGATGAGCCCTCCAGAGGTGAGAAAGCTGTGGTCACAGACTGAACTATTGAGGTATTCAGTAGGCAACTCATGCCTGCTTCTGCCCTAGGAGTCCTTATCCTGTCTGTGTGCCCTGGAAGAGCCTGGAGAAAAGATGCAAGAAGAATACAGCTGCTGCTCTTAACAAGCCACAATTTTAACTTCTAGGAAAAGTTAACATGAAGGTCAACAAAGTTCTGGCTTTCAGATATCTTGTACTCTGCACAGCAGAAGGTACCTGAGGCTTCTTCCCAGCACGTCATTTCAAACACCAGATACACCTCCGGACTCCATCACTCCCATCATCACTCTGGAGACAGGAGGCAGAAGGGAAAGGACAGCTGTCCCTCAGGATGACTTACTGCTGCCCTCTAGGTTTTTCTGGTCCTTGGAATAAGGCTTGTGTTTTTAAAATTCATAATACATTTCCTCATTTCTTTCCCTGGAGATTTCAGAATCCACTGGCCTGTGAGTGGAGATCTTCAGCTGTCTTTGCTCCTTTGCATGTTTTGGTCCTCCTCTGCTGCAAGCTGTACTCCCCACCACTTTCCTAGCAAATGTTAGGAGGCCTGTAGAGATGCTTCCCACAGTCAATTGCAAACACCCTGAGCACTTCATAACCTCACACCACTTCAGAATCAGATTCCTCTGTTGTCTCTGTTCATCATTCCTGAGGGTACTGTTGTCACTGCCTTTAGTGTCAACTATCAAATCCTTCCTGCATTACTTTCTGCAGCTCAGCACAGATCCACCAGCACTTGGGGCAGAGGCAGACCCTGCCCATCTCAAGCTCAGCAGGACATGCTGAACTTATTTGACCCAAGCATGGAGTGAGAGAGCCTAAAGCTCTTCAGCTGAACTCATCTCCCTTAGCTCCATTTAAGAGCAATGGAGAAGGAGAGCTGCCCATATAAGTGTAATTCAATTAATCTCATTTATGCATCTACTTTAGCATGGCATAAATTGTGCCCTAGATTCACTGACTACAGATACTCGGGTTGTGGTGACTGCTTCAGATAAAGATGTTTACAAGACTGCCAGATGACCTGCACCCTGTGAGACAAGTTACTCTGAATGTGTGTGGTTAACTCAGCAATTTCCCAAAATGGATCTTTTTCAAGTTTGCTTTATATGAGCTCAAGGTAGGTTGACTCAAAAATGGAAACATATTCTTAAATTAAGTAAGAATACTCATGCAATACATGGTACCAGGTTGAACTAAACTGGTGTATAGTCTTATGTAGATGAGGTACATGAGGCTGTGTCTCATCTGCTCATTATGAACAACTGATTAGGCTGAAGTAAACTTTTGCAATTAACAAAAATGTGCTTTAGACATACAAAAGAGTTTGCTTTTCTAAGACTGTCACTATGTCAATGCCAGTCTGTCCCTGTGGTCAATGCTCATAACTAACCAAGGATTTTCTCATGTTCTTTCCCACCACCACCACCCTGCCTTCTTTCCTTTTTTAAAAGTATCTTGCCTGAAATGGAGCAGTTCACTCTCCACACATTATTCACAGTTCAAAGCTGGAGCCATGTTATCCCACAAATGCCCTAGTCATCTCTACACTGACACTTCTCCAGCCAGAAGGATAAAGAGAAGCAGTCACTTTGGCCATAAATCCCACACATAGATAGCAGCTTAGGGAAAAGTTAAGGACTGGAAGACTTTAGAAAATGTCAATTATTTTCTTTACAGGCCACACTGGTGTCAAAAGAAATGTAGTTTCTGGGGAAAAATCAAGATAGTTCAAGACTTAGGGAAAAGTGTAGGTTTGTTTTGTAAAACAAATCTGTTAGCCTCAAAGCTTGCAGAATATCCTATGCTGTGACAGCTCAGGTCAAATTCAGGTGACATGGCTATAAAATGAGATGCACCTGATGAAATGTATAAAAGACGTTGATCTGTGTGAACTCCCACCTCGGTGTATTGAGTTTACAGAGCAGTGTACAATAGCGAGCGGATCTGAGAGGACTGTTCACACAGTTACAAGGATGCCCTTTCAAAGAGCAGACTGTCAGCTAGCTAAAACTTGAGAACTCTAGTGAAAGATGAAATTCTAAAAGGCATCTCTATCACCTGAGTCAGGTAAACTGGATCCAATCTCCCCATGGCTGCCCCAGGAGCTGCTCACACCATCCTCTGCAAATACTGAATGCAATCCCCTGTCCAAAGTTCAGTGTTTTCACACCTTCTGCTCCTCTACCAGCTCATAACAATAAGGAGGACTCTTTCAGGCCTTCAGATGTGGAGAGCAGCAGAAGCAAGGTGAAAATCTTGACTGTACAATAAAGTTTTTATAAAAACAAGCCTCTGGGGAATAACATCACTATAGCCTCATTATCTCACTATATAAGTTTACTTCCTGCATATTACCTCACTAGTTTCTTGTGTGCTGCAAACCTGTTGTTTCAGTCATGGTCTTTTGCTTTACGCTCCAAATATCAGTGCTTTTGGGTAGGCATCATCTTGTGAAGGTGTTTATGTGGAGGGATATGCTCTGCAGCAGGGTCTTGGAAGTGCTGCTGTACAACAAGCAGAAAACAGCCTCCCTGTCCTTTTTGAGAAGACCTGGCCTCCGGAAGTGCCTGATCAAACTGTGAGGGTCTCCTTGCTGAGGGACCTCACACACAGGCTACAGAGGTGACAGTGGGGAGCCATCAAAACCAGTATGGGTTTCCAAGCAAAAACAGGTTTGAATACAGACATATAGGCAATACTAAATGGATCAAGCTGGTAAGTGGATGTGGCAAAAAGATGTGTGATGAAAAGCTTGAACTTGAGAGAGACAGCTAGCAGGGAGTCTGCCAGGGTCTCAGTGCTATGGATGCATAGTCAGCAAGTGACAGATCAGCAAGACAACTCCTAGTTTATTTCTGAGAGGGATCTGACCTTTCTATTTGAAACCTCAACAGAAAAAAAAAAAGCATGTGTCTAAGGGGTTAAAGAAGAAAGAATAAAGAAGAAGAAGCAGCAGTATGGGAGGAACCAAAGAGATAGTAAGGAACTTGGTGAAGCACTGACTCAGATTCCTTCTCAGAGGATTAAGAGAAGGGGAACTTCCCACTTCATCCATCCATCCATCATCACCATCCCACTGACAGATTTTTCCTTTGAGAAATATGGTCTATAAAAATGAGCATTGCCCAAGGATAGGCTCTCTTCCTCCTCTTTTTTTCACTAGGGACCTCAAATAAACTAGGGCATAGGGCATAGTCCATAACTCAGCCAATGTGGTGGTCTCTGTGACTGGAAAAATCACTTAGTTGTCCCCCACACTACTCCTATAAAAACAGAAATCTTTGAGAGCAATCAGTCCAGGAGACAGTCTTCCTGGACAAGACATTTTTGTGCTACCAAGAATGATCATAAACACGCTTATTCAATGCAAAGCTAAATGTGTCTTTATTTTCTCCAAGTTCTAGATAACACGTTTGGTCTTAATTAAAGGGAAAAGCAGACTGAGCCAAAGAGCATGGAGAGCTGCTCTGCATGCAGCCTGCTAGACAGAATAACATGGCCAGCTCACCTGGAGGCACAGCAGGGATCTGTCAGGGACCTGGCAGTGATGGCAGCCCAGGTGCCATGCAGCAGCAGGGGTATTCCCTTAACAAACATTCTCTTTGTATGACATAATAGGCCTACCTAAATGACATTTTGGGTGATACATGCACAATCTGGCACAAGCTAGAGCAAGTACATACCAGCAGAGGGAATCAATTCAACCCCAAAGCCATGGGAAACCTTTCCAAGTGCTGTCATATGACAGTTCATGACAGGAGGAGGAGACATGCTAAAAACTGATGGTTCTTTCTCTTATATGCCCTTGTTATGGGGTATCTGGGCTGCAGTAACCTGAGAAATAGCCCATCACGAGGGAATGGAGATCCTCAGTTTCTGAAGTGGGCATTTCTTACTGTCCCTGGCCAAGCAAGAAGCTAGAAAACATTCAAGTGTCACTTCTAGGGGTACCAAAGAACAGATTTCCAATTGAAAGTGTATGTATAATCTAAAGTTACTGGAAAGCCCTTATGCCAGTGAAATCTAAGTGTTTCATTAATGAAAGAAAAGTAGAGGAATAATCACAGTAAAAGTGTTTGTTAACATGGGACAGGGAAATAGAAACACAATGGGCACTTGATGAATAGCGATTAGCCTGGCTCCACAGACTATTTGGGAAACCGAGAAAAATAATGGATTGTATTAAAAGCCACAGTCAAAAGACACATTTGGGAAGCTTAGATCAAAGAAAATAAGGAGCTGCTGTCTCTGTGGATCTATGATTGAAGTGAAACTTTTTAAGTACAAGTCAAGTCTATGAGCCTGTAATTACAGGGTGTCAGGCATCACAGACATGCGGAGGTGCTGAACTCAGACTGTGCATACCTTCTATGTCGTGTTTTCTGACTCTGTGCAATTGTTTGACCTTAGTTTTCTCTTAATACATTTCCCAAACCCTGCCTAGATATTCCCAGCTCAGAAATTGCTATGACACTCACTAGCCAAGGTGGACTCAGTAGCTGATGGAGAACTAACTTGCCCTGTGTTTAGTCTCATATAGCAGTGTGGCTGACTGACTGCACCGGGAGTGACTGGAGTCCTTTCAAGGTCTCCCTGCATGAAGTGAGACCCCCTTACCTGGCAACAGCCAAGGAAGAAGCAAAGGCAAAAGACATGGATGTGAAAGTGCCAAGTCACACCTGGACCACACATGCTGACATAGCTGGGAAAAAGCAAGCTAAGACCATAAATATGGAAGAAAAGACAAATACTGAAACAAATATGCTACCTGATCTAGGTGAACCTGTTTATGCATGGGAGTTGGACTAGATGATCTTTAAAGGTCCCTTCCAACCCCTACCATTCTATGATTCTATGATTCTATGAAATGCACCTCCTTGGAGAGGCAGGTGTTCATCAGCAGAGTGGGTACAGCCAGGTGACCACAGTCCCAGAAGCTCTGAGGCGTTTTCCTGGGTATGGTGGACACAGTTCAGGGGCTGGATTATCCTTCATCATTTTGACTAGCCACTCCTGCATTAGCCATGAAGCATTTCTGAGTTGTGACACTGGCTTTGGAGGAAAAGCCATGGCAATACAAGGTCTCATTTCAAGGCATACAGTACTCCATTGTGGGGATAAGCAAACTACAGGATGGGAGTAAAAACAAAGGGAAAAAGGCAGAGCAGGTAATACAATCATGTGATTAAAAAAAATGGCTGTTAATTCTATATGGGATTGTAATTAAAGATAGCAAAGCCACTGGTACCTGAAGTGCTATGTCAAAATTACATTGAAAGGAATCCAGAATTACATTGAAAGGAACTCAGGAAGAATGTTTGCTTGAGAACAGGGAGAGAGACATTTTGTACTAGTTCAAAGGAGAGGGACCCTGAAGAAGATGTTAAAGCTTTTCCATGTACACCATGTATACCATCAATTCAAGTGAAACTATCCATACTATGAGCACAAACCAAAAAAGTTAATCTTGTCTTCTCAAGTACATCATAGAGTGTCAGGGAGAAAATTTTCTCCAAGAATAAAAGTATTTCTTATTTAAATAAGAAATGTTTTAAATTCATCAAGCCTTTAATCTCTCTAAACCCCATCATTACAACAAATGTCTTAGATGTAAAGAAAAATCCTCCACTCCAGTTAACCCATTCTGATGTTTTGTCCAACAGAAAGCTGATAAATAGGATCTGCTCTCTATAAGAAACCCATGTCAGAGAAGCTGTTGAGATATATGAAAGAAAAGATGAGGCAAGTTGTGAGAACACCCTGGAGGGAAAAGACATCTACAGGAGGGAACATGGGCTGCAGACAGCAGCAGCAGCCTGGGAGCCACTTGAGGTGTGAATCCCCCATGCTGGGTGACTTGCAGGCAAAACTCCTCAGTGGCAGGGAGCAGATGTACATCGGCATGGCAGGGGCTGTGTTCCCTGCAGAGGTACCAGAGGTGATAACCACCCCTGTCCTGAACCTCTCCTGTCTCCTGAAAGGTAAGCCAATGGCAGCATGGCAGGTCCAGCACTAGTTCTGCACATCCAAGGGACTAGATGACCTTTCAAGTCCCTTCCAGTCCTTGAGATTCTGTGATTCTGTGATTCTGTGAAATGCTGGATTTCACAGGCACTTGCAAGGTCCATGCTCCTCCTGGGCTCAGGTGGATGTCCACAGGCTCAAGACTTGGTGTTTCATACTACATATGAAGGCTATTTCCATCCTCCTCGGTAAGTCTTCATTCTTAATGTACTGGTTGCTGACCCACTTGGAGTAAGGAGTGAAAGCTGATCTCTGAGCTCTTGGTGCCAGAAATGCTTAATCACATCCCATTCTAAAAGGAACCATCTGACCTCAAGATTTGAAAGATAAGAATATGGGACACATTAGTCATGGAAGAGCTGACACACACAGACACACACAACAAGATTACTTTGATATGGCTACCCTTCTTAGCATATGTGGGCAAGGAGAACTCTTAATACCCAAAAACCAGACACTTAATTTCTTTTGCTTCTGCTTGTAAGTGTCCTGCCCTTCTAAGTGTCACCACCCTCTGCAGAAGATGAATACCATAAAAACATAAAAAGCATAATAAAACTGTGGGTAAAAGAGGGTGTAGATCATTGCCCCAACTCACAAGGTCCTGTCTTTCAAACAATTTTGGTTTCATTATTGAAGATAATTGTGTCTTTGGTTGTTTGCAAACAAACATTGCAAAACCTGTACTCTGTGCCCTTGGAATACAGATATGAAATGTGTGACAGTTTTTAATTAAATCAGTGTTCAGATGAGCAGTGAAAATCTTAATCTGACAAAGTGCTCAATGGCATGCCCAGAGTGAAGTACGTGAGTAGTGACAGCAAAACCTACTGACAGGATGAATTAAGACCAGGTTAATGAGTCTGGCTGAGGCAAGGTAGGACCTGAAGTATGAGATGGGCAGGATCTGTCCCTAGGCAGCTCCACCACCTGGAGCAAAGTCCAGACTGCGTTTCCCATCTCACATCAGATAACTTTTGACACCATGTCTGCCCTTCATTGCCAGTGTGCCAATACATTGGGCTCAAAATATCAGTGGCCATGAGAGACTGATGAGAGGTTTAGATTGGAGATTAGTAAGAACTCTTTCCACTAAGAGAGTTGTTAAACATCCGAACAGTCTGTTCAGGGAGGTGGTAGAGTTCCCATCCCTGGAGACATTTAGAAGATGCATAGGGGCTTGGCAGTGCTAGGTTAGTGTTTGGACTACATGATCTTAAAGACCTTTTCCAAACAAAATAATTCTATGATTTTAAATCAAGTGCATCACATCTGGGTCATTACCTGTAAGGTAGAGCAGGCCTCTCTGTGCCAACCCTCACTGCTCTGGGGAGCTGCAGGACTATCCTGCAGACCAGCTGGGGAAGGCAGCAAAAAGCTGTTGTGATAGTTAAGGCAACAGCTCTGATTAAGCAAAGCAAAGATGAGGTTAATGACATATACAGGACTAAGTGATGCAACCAAGTTGAGAAAATCCTCTTAATCTGCAGGAAGACAACACCCCTCCCCTGCAAAAAAAACTTATACAAGGTGACATGAACATGCACCCTTTTCCCTGCAGTCAGGGGTGCACTCCAAATGTCAGTGTTGCCTGGAAAAGACAGGATTCCCTGAGAAACCTTAGAGGCAGTAGGCAAGTACTCCCACCATGGTAATGCTACTGGGGAGAACAGAATTGTTTCTCCTTTCAAAGAAACTTTATCAGCTCAACATAAACACTTTCTTTTTCCTTTTTGTTTTTTTTTTTTCCTAAAGAATCCAATGCATTTTGTCCTTCCCTTTTTCCTGGGTGATGGAAAAGGGATGTTTCCCCAGACCTATGCATCAGTCCTGATAACAACACTTTGAAATTCATGAACAAGCCATTAAGGCCATAAAATTTGCTCTTCTACCTTCTAAGAATATTTTAAGATGCAAATCCTCCAGATAGCCAAAGGCAACAGGACCCAGAAACCAGCAGGAGTTCTATAATATTCAACAGTGTTCTGCATTTGTGAAAGTTATCTTAAAAACGGAGGGAAACCGAACCCATCAGAGACCTTGATGCAGATATTTGCTGTACAGGGATCTCAAAGCTAACTGATCATGTCTTACTTGGTAGGTACCTGAACTGCAGGCTGTAGTGTGTGAAAAGGATCTTGAATTAAATACTGACATTTAGAGTACTTTATTGTATTTATTTTCAGAGGAACTGATTTTGAAAGTCTGATCCATATATTGTGAGTGCTTTTCCACTAACATTTCATTTTTAAATTGAGGTGAATATCTTGCATAAAAATGCATTCAGGGAATGAATGAATCAATGAATGAGAAGCATTAGCAAAAAAAAATGTTGCCAAAATTTTACTCATTTTTTGATAAATAGAAAAGATGATATTTCCATAAAAAGGTGCTGAAATAAAGACTACTCCCATCCTCCTTTTTATCATGCTCAGCATCCAGCAACAAATTAACTGACTGTTACACAGGACATTCCTGAAATAGGCATTAGATTCTTGGAGATTTCAGTAGTTTTCAGCTAACATTATCAACTCTCACAGTATCTAATGTTTGGGGTTTTTTACCTAAATCCTCAGATCCTAAATTCATGTAATTAATTGAGAATATTTGTTTTCTCACTCTCTCAAAGTTATCAAAAGCTAGAAACCTTGCAGCTGAAAAAGTATGAAAGCAGAAGGCAATAGAAAGCAAAACAAGTTAGCAGTGCAAAAAATCTCATGAGTTTTGGATGCAGACCCTGATTTCTGAATGCCTGTCTGGAAATACTTTCGATAGCCAGGATAGACAGGACTTGTTAGATCAAGGAAAGACAGCTACATTGTGCTAGCCAATATCAAAGACCCTTGTTCCAGAACATGGATGTGCTTTACTTTCATGTCCAGAAGAGAGGTGCATGAAAGCTAAATTTGCCTGGGCCTTGCAGCTTGTTAAGTCGTGATAGGCCTGGACCAAGTCACAAGGAGATGATGAGTGCAGGCCAGGACACTGCACCAGCCCAAAAGCTGGCCAACGCTCAAGCTTTTTGCTTCCCACATCTGTCCTCCTGCAGCTGAATGTTTAAAAAGCATTAAACTGTTTTTTTTTTTTATCCTCCGAACTATTAAAAAACCATCAGATTATGGGATTTGTCTAGTCATGAGCGTGTTTCATATGTCTCACTAGAGATACACACAGAGACACAGATGCCTAAAATAGCCTCGTTCATAACAAGGGCATCACATTTCAAAGACAAGGGAGACCCAGATATTTTTTTAAAATTCATTTCCCCTCTATGAGCCTCTCTCAGGTGCTTATTTATGATCTTCTGAGCTTTGCCCACAATATATTATTGGTGCAATTGGTTTTGGGGGGAATATCTTTGATTTCTTTAGAATAACCAGTTCTTGTAACACTTTTACTGACTGAGATGGGCTATTCCTTCATCTTATCCCCTTAACAAAAATTCTTCAAAACCTGTAGGTAGGCAATACAGACTATTTCCCGATACACTCCCTTCTCCAAAGCCACCTAGCAGTTAAGGGAAGAACAGCAAGTCACAGATGCTATGAAAATGAAATGAAAAATGAGATGGAAAGGCAGTGTAAGGTGCTCCTCAGGGGGATGCCACACCAGCAGGACCACTTAACACCACAGGATCCACCTTTGCCATCTCCCATCCCACCTCCTCCCACTTGCCTGTGCAGGGTAGCTGCATGCCAGGAGCATGGCCATGTTTGGGAGCATGTTCATGCTCTGGGCTGGGGACAAGCACCTTAGCTAACAAACAGCTTGGCTTGACCAGGAGTAAAAATGTTTTAGTGAACAAAGTTTTGGAGAAACTGCTATGCTGCACTTTGTTCTAAAGACTTGATAGTTCCTCACCTCTGGCCCCCTTTAATGCTATAATTACTCTCTTAAATTTCTCTTTATTTAACGTCACCCAGACCGTCTTCTTTTGTTACCATTTATTTAACTGAAACAGGCAGAGGCTGATATTGAAGGCAGGCATGGAGCCAGCATGTTAAAACCTGCTTTTAATTTAAGGTTCTGGGGCTAGTTTCCTAGCCATTACCACATTTCATAGAAAATGAATTTTCTTTCTCTCTGTCAAATAATGGCTGATGCAGATCTAATTAGGGTCAGTTTCACCTAAAGATGAGTCATTTACATTCTGAATATATGGCTTCCAAATTATCCTTTTGTTTAACATTAGACATGAGCAAACCCATGCATATCTCTTTTTTCTTTAAATGGCAGTGAAGATAAAAATCAATGGATTTTGTTCCATAACTACCTTTCCCAGAAGAAAGGTGGCAGCTGGATGAAGAAAAAAAAAGATACAGTTCAGGATCAGGACAAATAAGATTAGAAGTAATTGCAGAATGTAGCTTTCTGAACTGTAGAAAAAGTGGTCTTTTTGAGACTTAGGGAAAAATAAAGCTCTGAATGTTCAAACATGTAAAGGCTGGGAGGTTTTTTTCCAAAGACTTCTGGTTATTCAGTGCCATAACTCCTTTTTTTTTGAGCATAATACGAGAGGCAATTGACATATCATAATGACTACAGAAACAAAACAAAGTAAGTGAGAAAAAAGAGAAAAGAAAGATTATTTAATACAACATAGCACTACTTGCAAATTTTAAACCCAGATGGGAGAAAAACTCTTCCTGTTAAACATGCCAAAGTCTCATCCACTTTTCATCTGGGAGTCATTTATGTAATCAGTATGTCTTGTAACAAAAATGAAAAGAACAAAACTCAATAATACACCATCTTTAGCCTTACTTTGCCAAGAAAGCCTTGAAAACATGAATTTCTGTCATCACTCTCATTTATACTCCTTGGCCTCCGTTTGCTCCTGCTTCCACTATATGTCTCACTGAATGACCATGAATCAGCACTGGAGACACATGTCTTCTGTCCTGTACTCTGAGACCTGGCCCATTACCAGGATAATGCCAAGGCATTCAGCTGAGGCTAAGGGAGACTTCAGCATTAGGAAATAATAAGATCACTGAAATACACCATGGAAATTAAATCTCATACATCTTCTTATAAGATCCAACAAGATGTAACATAGCCTTGTTGTTCTGTGTTTAAAATAATTTTGTCAGCAGCATTGGCTTCCTCGGGGGAGGTATTATCAGTAAGTTCACAAGGAAATGCTCATCAGAAAGGCAGATGACACCAACTCTGCTGTTCAGTAGGATTAAGCAAAGCAGACTTCTGCTATCAGTAAGTCAAGTTATTTAGGGCAGCCTATAAATCAGTCAAACACTGGGAGTATCTGGCGTTGGCAGGACTCTGAAAAGTTTGCAGATCTTTCCCCACTGTGTTCCCACAGGGAAACAGAAGCACTGGCATCTTTGCACAAGTCTGCCAGGTTAAGAGCATCTTTCATATGGAAGCCCTTAGGACTAAGAAGAATTTCCCTTTTCACCTTAAAAAGGGGCTTATAATCATTACCACTTGTTTTGGTGGGGATTCAAAGTCGCAGAACGAATTGCAAAACTCAGAGATGCAATGGAGCTGTTTGATGTTTTACAAAGAAATTGGGATAGTCCAGGGTTATATTTCCTTCGTAATTTTGAATCATTGAATTTCCCTGGAGTCTGAAGCTTTTTGTTCATTTTAGAACTCAATAAAATCAATACTTTTGTATTTGGGCTATTTTTCTGATCTCAGAAAGCCCTGAGATACGTGACTTACCACACAGTCCCTGTTGAGCAAAGCATCAGTGTGTCTTAGACACAGCAGTGAAACTGTGGGATGTGACTACAGACAGCTCAGGATCAGGTTCCTGTGGGACCATCAGGCCAAAATTGCTTGTGCCAAGAACACAGATCTCTTTCAGCTCCCTTATTTGAACGTTTATCAAACTGTAGTATCAAACCAGGGGAAACAGCCATTTTGATCAAAACTTAAAACATTCAGCCCCATATGTGAAAGCTGAAGATGGAGAAGAGAGCCCATGTAAGCATCTAGGTGGCTTGGAGAGCAGTAGAGTGGTTTCCAGTGCAGAGGAAGGAATTACAGTAGTCTAATTGAAGCCTTCTGAGACTGAATGGCTGTGGAAATTCAGTTATGGTTTTCAGCAGGATGATTATCTTACTTTAATCAATTGCTAGCAATCACTGTCTGAACTAGTCTCTGTTAACTTTGCATGCAGTTTCCCTTCACAACAACCAAACTGCTGCTTGGAGACTTGACTAATTGAACCATACTTTAGTAACAATAATTTCAACATTATGTCGTAACTTACCCAAGAATAAAAAGTTCACCCCATGCCTAACCCATCCCTGGTTCAGCGCTGAACTCCGTGAAGTTATTGTAGCCATGGACTTGGCACAGAAGTGGTTTAAGTTTCCAATCTGATCCTACTTCTCACTATGTCTGATATTCTGTTTCCCTTCTATTGAGTGCTTCTCTCTTTGATCTCATGAGTTGTTTATTTTATATCTGCCTTGTTATTGTGCTTCTTATTTACAGGCTGCAGCCTGGCATTGTAGCAATCACACGTACACATGCCCAGGCATACACAGATGAACAGACCAGATGATTGCCAGACCTGATCCAATTTTCTTTCTAAGAACTTCTCCATCTTCTTTCACAACCTCAAACAAGCACTGTAGTTTACAGAAACATTGTTAAGAAACCAGAGATGAGGCACAAATATTGCATCTTTAGCTAAGGCATGCCTGGAAATAGTCAGCTTTCAGACAACGTTTTCAATGCGGGTGTGCAAATAGTTTTGACTACACAGTCTATAAGGCACATTGAGAGGTCTTGTCAAACAGAAAGGGCAAAATTCTTCCAAACTCTAAATGTCTGAGACTAAAACATTAGCAAGATGCAAGAACTGAAACCATTTAAAATCTCATAAACACTCCAAAAAAAGATTTGTAGGGGCAAAAGTCGTTTAACTGATGGCTTCGTAATGACAAAAGGTTGTAATTAGATGTTGCCTTTCATCTGAGAGATTCATCAGCTCTTAGCATTTACTCACTATTAATTTGACACCAGTTCTTCTCACAAACAAACAGCTGCTTTGTGCAAAGGAGAGGAGACAGGGAAATGTGCGTCTAGGAACAGCACATGTCTGAACTGCATTTGCTCAGGCTTTTAAGGAAAGCTCACCAGGCCCCAAATGTCTGTCCCTAAGCTGAACTGAAACATCTGCAATCCAAAACTGTTTGCTGCTTACTCATTTGTGTTGTTAAAAATGCCCATGCTTTCAGGCACCTTCTAACTCCCACTCACTTGCCTAAAACCAGGAGTGTTAAAACAGGAGTGTAAAGGGCTGCTACAGCTGTGAGGAGTTTAATTGTAATTCAAATATACCTGGATATCAGAACAGCTTTTGATCTAGAAGTAAATACAAGCAAGTTGCTTTACCTGAATAAGTGCATTTCAGGCACGTAGCCGCATGAACGGATAGGAAAGTGCTTTCTCTTCAAAGGATATTAGTGGCATAATGTGCGTGACAAGAACTCAGCAAACTTCACGTGCAAGGAGGTACAGCCAGTTAAGCTATCATTCAGGCATTTCCTGCATGCCTCCTCTTTACAAGGCTCTTCAAAGATTCCTCGCAGGCATCTTTCTCACACTCACTCATGGCTTTCAGTAATGCTCTCTGTGCATGGAAACCATTAGCATGAGAGGCAACGAGTCTAGTGAATTATTCCAGGGAGCCAGGGCCTCCCAGTGCACATCCTTGGGCTGCCACTGATTCACCAGGAGATGCTAAACAAATGCCTTCACCTCCCCATTTGAGATTAGTATCTTTGTCAAAGAGCTGTCAGCGAATGTTAGCTCAGGGCTTTGAAGCTGGATCATGCTAAATAGACACTGATTTCTAGTCCACTCCAGATTATCTGGGAAAATACAAGGTGGGATCCCCCTGGTACTGTGATACTCCTCAAGCATGATGCACAGGTCCTTGAGAAACTTGACAAAGGCTCAGCTGGGCTGGCTTCTGCAGAAACCCTTCTCTCCCACACAGCTGGCTGTGGCAGGGTGAATTGCCCAGGAGCCAAGCCCAGGCTGCCTCCTTGGGCCAGTGCTGCTGTGTCAGAGCAAGGTGATTTCCGGCACCCCTGAGCATGAAACATTCAACACTGTGGTTCCAGCTGCTACCTCCACCCATCACCCCCTCTGCCACCCTCTGGGGCTGCTGCCAGCAGCTTAGGCTTCATTGACTTGAGTTGATTTTACATTCAGGCATCTCTTCATCATACTCCAGATCCTGTAAAATGCAGTGCAGTGGTACCAGGCTGGTCTGACAGGTAACCATCTCCCACCCACCAGCTTTTATTAGTGCTTCAACAGGCCACAGTGACATGATGCAGCTTCCAGACTGTAACAGTGGGGTCTGAGAGTTGCTCTCTTCTCTCTGTTTTTATACCACACACATCAGACTTGACTGTGAATGAGACACAGTGCTATGTATGGAGCACCAGGCCTTACAGACATAGAGCCCAGAGAAGAATGAAGGGCAAACTAGACACACTGACTATCTCTCCTAGGCATCTGGGACAAATATTTATCAAGTACAGAGGCACAGGAAGGGACAAGGCATCTTGACAGAAAATGTGTGGCTCTTTTAACAGTGCCCAGCCCAGGTAAACATGCTTTGCAGAGAAGCCAAATGAGGAAGTAAGGGTTATATATATTAGATCACTTCACAGGCCAAGTGAGTGAATACCTCAAAACCTTCTTTTTTGCCTCTCTGTGTCTGTCCACTGCCAAATAACCACACAACGGTGTCCTGTGCATGCGGAGCTACAGAGCAGTTGTTTGTAAATGTATGACATCATGCATGGATTTTCCTCACTGCTCAGTTTTCTGGGACAAGATCTATTTTTCACCAGACTGACAAGTTCAGGATGACCTATTTATGGAAACATGTTTCCACAGCTCATCCTCTTGTCAGAAACATGCGCGGGT
Organism: Urocolius indicus; assembly: GCA_013401255.1. NCBI lineage: Eukaryota > Metazoa > Chordata > Aves > Coliiformes > Coliidae > Urocolius > Urocolius indicus. The sequence goes on from WBNH01005326.1 coordinate 256,084, forward strand.
CTCATAATTTTAAAGTGATTAATCAACATCATGGGCCAGATTTGACCCTCCATATATGACCTTCAATGGCCTGTTGAAGAGCTAGGAGGAAGAAGTCATACATATTGTTATTCTCAGTGACTTAAAGCCTCAGGCTTGACAGGCTGTGTATGTGTGTGAATGTGTTTGACTTCATCCAGGCTCAGTCCTGAAAGAGCTAAGAAATCTTAATTTACTGTTACAGCCATGTGAAGCTACAGTCACCTAACTCATTGTGTTCCCTGCACTCCCTGTTTAGGATTTGTGATACCTAAAAAAATATAAATGCCTAATCCCAGCTCAGGGAAATAGAGATAGGCACTGTTGGCAAAGGCTGCTGAAAACAGAGAGAGGTCCACTGGTGTCATGTGATGACAGATGCCCAAAACCTCACCACATACCCTTGTGGATCTGTGCCCAGTAAAGTTAGGAGCAAGACCCTGAACAGTAACTCTTGGTCTAGAGGAAAAACTTAATACCCTTGCAAATCAACTCCCAAAGAGTCCCAAGAACCGTCAAAAATTACAAAAAATGCTTAGCAAAGGGATGCAACAAATTCTGTGTTGCTCTGTAAGAGTTTAACACTCGTCTCAGGGAAGAACCACTTCTTCCCTGAGGATTGAGGTAGCAAGGTTCCTCACAAGCTGGAGTGGAAGAATCTCTTATCTCTCCCAAGAAAACACTAATAAACATGGTCCAGGGCAAAATGTTTAAGGGCTTCCCACTCTTCTGCTCCTGCAGGTGGGCATGAAACAGCCCTGGACAGAGGACACTGGACAGAGGAAGATAACTAAAAGGTGTGTTTCTGTAGCCTCTCAGAGCATCAAAATACCTGGGCTCTTGCCTCTCTGTCCTGATAGTGTTCATTTGATGAGATGAAAAGCCAAGAGACCTGGAGATAAAATTCAGTGAGTTCACTGGAGCATTAGCTTCAATTCAGCCACCTGAATTCTGCTTTGTTCTTGCTTCAGGCACCTCAACTCCATCTCTGAGGATCATCTCCTTTACTCCTAGCCATTTTTGACTTCTTACTGAGTTTCCCCTAAATCAATTCTGTGTGTTTTCATAGACCCCTGCCCCAAGACAGCAGGAATCTTGTCCATGCATTTGCTCATCTCAGGATCTGAGAAGCAAGAATTACACCCAAGCCAGTTTAAGGCTGTGGGCTCTTGACTTCCAAAGGAGTTTGCCTACTGCTAGCTGAGCCCCCAAGATGTACATTGGTAAGGTATGGTGATGACTCAGGTAAACCCAAGTGTTCCGATTACTTGTTATACCAGCTTGTGTTTCTACGTTGTGGTTTCCCAAGTTGCCTGACTAGACAGGTACTAGCTCACATCAGCTTCCTTTGAAGCTTTAATTCGCAGCCTGGATGCACAGCTACACCCAGGGCCACAACTGGATTTACAAGGCCTGGGAAAAGACTGTAGAAATGGAGGTACTTTCCTTTCCTCCCACACTATCCTGCAGGGCTCATGGCTACAGCTTAGCACCACAAAGTGTGAATTTAGTCTGTCGGAACAGCTTGAGTGATGAAAGCTCTGGGTAGGAATCTATGTCTCCAGTCAGGTTGGAGTGTGCTAAGAACAAGAAAGGAGATGACTATATCAAGAGGCACATGCATTCAAATAATCATTTCTAATATGCTTTTCCAATGTCTTTTGCCAACCACAGGAAACTTACCCCTTGCACCCCCCTGACTCACCATCTCTCCACAGCTGGTATTCACTAGCAGAAGAAGGGAGGAAGAGACATGGAACACATCATTTTATGGCCAGCTGCAGTCAGGACAAGGCCTCTTCGTTCTGCTGTCATTGCTGCTCACACGTGCTGCTGGATTCCTCTGGTGAAAGATTGGCAAATAGGCTGTTTTCCCATGACATGCTGTGCTTTCCTGTAATGTGGCCAGCTCCTTGCTGCACAAATCTGCTTAAGATTTTATAGATTTGGCTGTTGATCAGTCTGATGTGACTTGGAGATGGGTAAGGAACTATTTTTAAACATTTTTAGTAAATTTTTATTGTAAAATAATTTCAGTGAATCTATCACACCATTCAAGACATTTTGGGTGTTTAATATCTTCTGCATTTTTTTCCATAACGACAGCCCAGTGATGTCATTCTGAGGAACCAAACTGCAGCTCTTCCAAAACCCACTGCTGCATCTTGTCTAGTGTGGAGCGGCATTTTTGAAACACAACTAAATGGTCACTTACAGCTGATGCTACCATCAAGAAACTAAAGCCAAAAGCACATTCAGGAAGGTCTTTCAGTCTTTTGTCAGCAGTTGATTTGGGTGAAGTTCTGAAAGCTAGTATCTAGGAACCTGTCAAGTCTACTGCAAATGCCTACAGACTCAAATGATTGGAGACCTGTTACAGTTATCTGACAGTCTTCCAGTGACTGCAGTCAGGTTTGCATCAGACCCCCTTTTTAGCTTGTCTTCATATCTCAACATGCAACATGTGAAAGCTTTGTGAAGGACCCACACATTCACCTCAGCCTTGTGTTGAATTGCAACAAAAGCTGCAATTAGAGCCTTGGGATGCTGCTTGTGTAGTGCTCAACTTGAAACAATACATCTGGGGAAGACCTTTTATCTCCAAAAATGGAGGATAGGAAGCATGGATTTCAGTGGTCAAAAAGAAATTAGTTTCAAGACTTCTGTTAGGAAAGGTGTTTGAGAGGATGGAACTATAATAAAGTGAAATGGCACGGTAAGTGTTGGTTATGACTATAGAAGAATCTAGGTGTCAGGTGTGATGTGAGATGAGGATCCTTGGCAGGGCTGCAAGACACTCCTTTGACTCTTCTGGAAAACAAATGTATTATTAATGACAGTTCTAAAAGAGAAGGAGATGAAGGAGAAAGTGGAGGAGGAAGAGGGATGAATCAACCAAAGAGCAAAAGTTTTTAGCCAGCAAGAGAGATGAATTTCCCATGCAGTACAGGAGCTGTTATATTCTGGCATCCTCTCCTAGTATTGGCCAGGAGTGCTTTGGTAAAGCTGGGATTTCCACGTCCAATTGCAAGAGACATGAAACAAACCCCCCAGGCAGATTTCCACTGGCAAGCAAGCACGATACAGCACAGAAAGAAACAAAAAAAAATAACTATGAAATCAGGCTGGGAGGAATATCATAGCTTGGCACATAGACACATCTGTCCAGAGGAGCCAATGCTTGTCAAAAGAAAACATGAGGGGAAGAAGAAACTCCTCCAGTGGGATTGTCCAACAAGGATGGAACAAGCTGAGTAACATTTTCTAAAAGCTTAAGCACAAAAGCTCACCCCATTGAACAACATTTGCACCTGGACCCCAGTTCCAAAAAGGCCTTCAATGTTTTGGATCTGTCAACAGCAAAGCTTCAAGAGCCCAAGATCCAGGCTTGAAATCTCTCCTCGCAAGCTAGGAATAGTTTGATCCAATATTCTGATGTTATCTGCCCCTGCCTAAAACAATGAAACACCTACTATGTGCTGAGATGTGCACCTTGCTGTGATCTCAGTCCCACTGTTAGGCACCTAATGTGAAAATATTACCACTTGCAGGTGGCACTTTGGCTACTTGTGTAGGATGATTGCTGGGGATGATAGAGCTGGGAACATTCCATGTTGTTAATCCTGTGAAATCCTATTTAAAAGCCAGTTTTTGGGTTCATAAACAATTTAATAACTTTGATTTTTCAGTGTTGTTGTGTTCCAATAGCAGGATCTTTGTAGGGACTGTTAAATTTTCAAGTGGTTTCATAGGAAAGAGAAAGAAAGAACGAAAGAACGAAAGAACGAAAGAACGAAAGAACGAAAGAAAGAAAGAAAGAAAGAAAGAAAGATCAAAGCAAAGGGTTGGCAGCAAAGGATTTTATCCATGTGTGTAAATACCTGGTGGGGATAGTGAAGAAGTCTGAGCCAGACTTTTCTCAGTAGTGCCCAGATCAAGAGGCAAGGGGCACAAATCAAAATACAGTAAATTCTACTTAAACATAAGGTAAAACTTTTTTATTGGTCAAGCAGCAAAGCAAGGTGCCTGGGGAAAGTTGCACAGTCTCAGTCCTTGGAGATATGCAAAACTGAACTCAACACAATCCCAGACAAAGTGCTCTAGCTGACCATAGTGTGAGCAAGTGGTTGGACTGGACAATATCCAGAGGTGCTTTCCAACTTCAACTGTTCTGCAATTCAGTGATTTTCTGACATGTGAGACCTATTGGTAAACTGTATTTACTGCATAACCCAACCAGCAGCCCAAAGATTTGTCCTAATGTAAAATCAGTCTGATACAGTGAAGGTTTTGGGAGAAACCAGGAATGGCTTTAAAAGAGCCTAAATCCCGACTTTCTCCCCTTAGCAAAGGAGTACAAGCCCCCAAAATATTGTCCTGCTGCATCAGCATGCTGGCAGGAGTTCCCAGCCTTGCTCCCGAGGCAGTCAGAGCACCAGATTTGAAGATGAAATGGGCAGAACAGAGCTCATTCTGAGTCCCCAGGTGCAGCCCTGCCTTGTCCTACATCCCTGTGCCCAAGGGGGGCAGCTGGGATTGGGGCAGCTGAGGCAGTTGGAGGCAGATGCTGGGAGAAACTCCATCCAGGAGTGCCACCTGCTGGGTCCAGGGCAGGTGGCCACAAGCACCACTGGTACTTGCCCTTGCACAGCTATCAGGAGGCAAATGGGGCATTTCAGCTTACAGGGGAATTTCTCCTCTCTGCCCAGGCTAGGTAGGAATGACTTTTTGTTGAAGGAGATGAGAAAGACTGTGTCAAGAAAGAGCTGGCTGTTTTTACACTGCCTAATTGTCACTGGAGTGAGAAATAGCAAGATAATTAGTCCAAGGTAAGCAAGCTTTTTAAAAGGGAACTTGCCTTTATCATCTGAGCCTCTGTTGTTTTACTGCATGGGACTCAGGAGCCCTCTGCTTCTCAGCTGAGGATGAGAGAGTGTGAGAGCTCCTCAGTGTTAATCCTGCAAAATCCTATTTAAAACCCAGATTTTAAGTTCATAGACGATTTAAATAACTGTAACATTTTCAGAGCTGCTGTATTTCTATAGCAGAATTCTTACAGGGCCTAGTAATAGGGTCTTTTCCAATGTGACACCCTAGGGAGTATCAGATTCCCCATCTTTCCTCCTAATTGTTGCTCTCCAGGACAGGCACCATCAGTGGCAGATCTCATGGGAGAAAGAGTAGATTGTGCAGGCCATAGCACTGGTTAGATATCCTGCAAGGTTGCTGCCCAGAGGCAGGGGAAGCTCACAAGTGAAATCTCTGGCAATCATCAGCTGTTTGCAGTTTTGACCAGCTCATGCGCTGCCTGAACTGGCAAATGACTACTTCTGGTTTTAAAATCACAAAATTTAAGGAGTAAGTTGAGATCCAGGCATGATATTCAGCACAAGCCTCTGATCCTGAGCCTTGTTGCATCTCCTTCCACCACACACAGCCCTGCTATATAGGCAGATGCATTGTGAGTAGCCACAAGAGCAGCAAGAGAAAAGCAAGGAAGTTTCTGGTGGCAAAAGGAGCATCTTTGGAAGAAGAAGTGAGCCATACCTGATAGCTCACATTGCAGTCGGCTGTGCCATGGCTTCCCAGATACAACAGGAGATATCCCATCCCTACAACCTTGCAGCTCTCTAATCTGCTCTACAGGAGGTTTATCCTGGTGGCATCCATTTTACTACTAGTCTACATGTCATCTTAACTCAGTCCTGACCCAAAGAGATTCTGAATACTCTGATCTGCTAGCAAACTCTTCATAACAGCTAATGTGCCCAAATGGGTGAAAAAGTCTCATGGATCTTTTTCTTGACAGTGCAATCCTGGTTGCACACTAAGCTGTCAGCAGTTCCTGGATAGTGATTGTGATGCTATAGAGTAAAGGGATAGCTTCAATGTGTAGGCTGCTTTCCCCTTTGCTGAAGAGATGTTTGAGGGCCAGAACTCATTCCTTCCATCTACCTAATAGTGTTTTGCTTGGTTTGTCTACTGCTGTCTTCTGAGAGCAGAGTACTTTCAGGAGAACCTGGATCCTACTGTGCTCTACAATATTTTAAAATTGCCAGGGTAGAGCACGAGAATTCTGGAATGGTCCCTGTGCCACTCCATGCAGCTTTCTGTATTAACCAGTAACATTCACACACTGAGGTCTTAGGCAGCCTTTCTGCTGCTCTGTGAGGCAATGACAGCCCAATGAAGCTTTGGAAATCACTTGCCCTGGTAACTAAAGACAACACCACAGGAGCACAAGGTCATATTTTCCTACAGTGTTTCTGATGAGCAGACTCCTAGAATGCTTCACAGAGTGAGTCATCCCTCGAACGAGATTTAAGCAGGTTATAGATGGGATTTAGGGGGAGATTTTCCTAATTTCCTTTTGTGAAACATTACCCTCTGGAGACTCCACCCAAAGGTGGAGTGACCAAAGAATGGCCAAAGGTCTAGGAGAGGAGGGAAGTTGTGTGAGGATGGAGAGTAATGTTACCAGGGTGGAGAGTTGATAACTTGCAGGTATCAGGCATTGAGGAATACACAGTGATGAAAGCTAGACAGTTGTTTAGACCAATGTGCAGTACTCGGTTTGGCAGGCCTAGCTTGGCCACAGGGTTTAACAGCTAACAGAAGTTCTTTTACTGAGAAATGTAGTCATGCTGTTCCATTTGGTCTCAAATTCTGCGGTTCCCTCCACTGACAGGCTGGAACTTTGCTGTCTGTAGTTCTTTGACAACAAGTCCTGGGCTCAGGCTGCTAGTTGCTCATGTACTTGAAGAGGATTTTAACACCCGCCTGCCACATCACCAGCAAAGTGAATGATGAATCCCTTCAGCTCAGGCTCACAGGGGGCTACCCTCGGCCTGTCCCACCATCCTGGGATGATATGAGATGGGGAAGGGAACTCAGAAGTCTTTATGAAGACAAGATAAAAGGTTTTTTGTAGTTTGTTGGAGGAGCAAGTGAGATATGCTGTGCTGATCTATCCTCATATGACTATCCTCACCCCTGAGATAGTGATGATGGCTATCTAAAGAAGGATATTTCCAAATCAATAAATGAATATCCTTCCTGAGATAGTGATGATGGCTATCTAAAGAAGGATATTTCCAAATCAATAAATGAATAAAATATCCCATTTAGAAATGATATTTAATTAGAACATTTCATCAAGGTATTAAAGCAATGTGACTTTGAGCAAACGTGCCTCAGCAATGGATAATCAGTGTGTAGATTAATAGCAAAACTACCAGGAATATTCTCCTATATATTACTGAAATATGTCTCTTTAGTGAATATCTTGAGTACTAAAAGGTTGTGCACATCTTATCACTTCTGCCACTAAGATTTTTCTTCTATTGATATACCTTATTTTAAACAAAAAATATCCTTTCTTGGCTCACTCCTTTTATTATTTTACGGGAGTTAGAGCTGTGAAATTGCAGTTCCAGCTTTTAATGAAATTGAATAGTTTCCTCTCAAACAAATAGTTTAAACTGGCTTGTGCTGATGTAATCTAGACTGAATCCTGTGTTTATAAAAGCTTAGTGACATGCTAGCGTGTATCAGACACTGAAATAGGATCTTCCTTCAGTTCTTGGTTTCACTATCTCACATTCAAGTCAATTAGTGGTGGGTGAGCACTGTAACACACGCCAAAAAGACCCTGACACAGCAAAGCTTTAGGATCTAATTAAGTTTATACCTGCTTTTCTGGATGCAGAAAATGTGTAGTAAGGCATTTCACCCAAATAAACTCTTCAAGAGAAAAATCAAAGTGTACACAAATGGGGATGGGCAAAAGGGATTTCTACTCTTCTTTTCTATAGGGTTTACAGAGGCACAAGTTAAATATGATCAAAAGTTCCTGAGCTGTGGGAAGGCTTGTTATGGAGGGTAGGTGTCCCAGAAGGCTCCCTGAGTGGGGCTCACAAGGTCAAGGCTCAGCTCTTCAGGCAATGCTAGAGCCCAGGCACTGTGCCATGGCTGGCAGTGCCAGTGCGAGTGGGGAGGGCAGCCGGCAGCACAGACCTTGTCTGGTTCCCTGCCTTGGCACTCAGTGCCTCTCATTTGAGGGCTGCTTCTTCCTATGCTTCAGCCTTCTCTTGAGAAGAGCATTGGGCAGTGCACGGAACAGGATTTTACACTCTGGTCTGAGGGGCTGGCAATGCAAGATAGTGCCAAGCAGAGTAAATCAGTTTCACTTCACCTATATTCACATTTGAAAGTGTGGTTTTCATAAGGGCTTTCCTTTCCCAGAAAATAACTAATTTTGAGGGACAGATCCCCAAAAAACACTGCATGTAAGCCCTGGCATGAAAACCTTGGCCTTAAATAGACACACTTTGCTGAAGAAAGAATTGATTAATCCTGTTTTCCTTTTTCCATCTTGCTCTGAACAATGTCCATGTTCCTGGCATTACCAGACATTTTTCCCACCTCTCCTCTTTGGGGGCAGAAAAAGATTTTAGGGCAGGAAATCTTTGGAGCCAGAGTTTTGATGAAAGCACAAATACTATGAGAAGACATAGCAGGGTTGTTTGAAAGTGCTTCTGCTTAAAATCCCCGTGCTTTCCCACTGCATCACAGAACACTGGCCAATTAGCAGAGCTTCCACAGGATGCAGAAATAATTTCTAAACTCCTGGACCTGGCACCCATTCCTGGCCATGGTACAGTGGAAAGAATGTTAATGACAAAATGGGAACACATAAACATGAAAATAAATTCCTTATTATAGCCATTTTCTACACTGTGTCCTAAAGAAATATTCCATGCTTAAAAATATTTTAAAAAGGTAAAAAAAAAAAGGATTTGGAGCAGAGTTGACATCCCTGGCAGAATAGTTCAATATGTTGTCAGAAATCCAAAGTGTTACTCTATAAAATAGTGGATTTGTTTGCTGGCTTTGCATACTCTGCTTAACACAGTCCCTTTCGTGAGCGTTTCCTGACAGTCATGCAGCTTCCTGGCGACATTTTTTGTTGTTGTTTTTCTCCTTTTAAATAAATCAACAGTCAGGCTACTGTCCCCATCCTGTGGAACAAAGATGAATGCTCTGAGCTGGTCCCTGGGCTGTTTACAGGAATGACTTCAGAGGAAATGTTCTCACGTTGGCATTGAGGGAACCACAAAGGTTCATTGAGATCAGACTGAAAAGTGGACACTGTGAAGCCTCCTCCAACTGTCCCCCTGGCACCATTAAGAAGAGCACTTCCGAACTGCCTGCAAAGATCTAGCAGATGAATTCAAAAGAGGGCTGAATTTTCCTAACCTACCTCCATGTGCTTTGTTAATATGATGCCTTAAAAGTCCCTCTGAGAAGGCCCATCAACCAAAATCTCTAAACCAGGCTGCCCATATGTGCTCTCCAGCTGCATTAATCCTGCCACCCAAATAGGTTTCATGGAGGTGACTGAGAAGGAGTGGGAAGATTGCTGGAATGGGCTGAAGCACAGACCATGTACAGACTTCAAACGTAAAGCTAGGCAAGGCAAGCACTGACTTTCTTTGTATATAATGAACCTGCTGTTCCTACACATACCCAGTTGTTTATTCTGCACAGTGTCCCTGTAGAAAAATTCTAATCCCTGTAATCTAGTAATCTAGTCCCTGTTGAGTTGTGATATCAGTATGCAATTGTCAAACCTGCACAAGGTATGAATCAGGGGTGAATTCACCCTTCTCTTCCTTTCCTCATGAATGTACTGAATTTAACCCTCTTTTCCCCATTCAGACTTTATTCAAATTACAAATAATAATGACCGGGAGTGAGAGTGCTGCAAGTAAGAACAGTATTAGAGCTGTGCCAGCATTGCTAGCTGAGAAAGCAGCAGCATTTTCTTCATGGCTCCGAAGGCAGCCAGAATGCTACTGATCCCATACCTGGCTTTGCACCTCCTGGGTCCTGAGGCTGCACAAGTATTCATCCCTGGGGTCCATCTACCTCTCCTGTGGCCATGTTCATCTTCTTTTAAGATTATTCATGTTTTCCATGCAGCAACATGATGATTAATAGAAGAAAGTTGTGTGTTCCTGGGAAGGTGGAAGCAAATTATGACCAAGTTAGCTGACATGGGCACAGGGACTGCACAGGGACTCAAACCTTTCTCTTGCTGTTTAATGTTTTCATGACAGTGATCCTCTGATTCCCCTACTGCATCATCATTTTTCAGGCTTGGAGCATTTTGACACAGCTCCAGGGGAGAGAAACCAGGCCTCTGAAAGCAGATTCTGTAAAAATTGATCATGTGCAGTGCAACCACAAAGCCAGTGCCACCAAACCCCTTGGTGCTTGCCACAGAAAAAGGAACAGCTACAGGTATGTGGCTACAGCAACAGAAAAAGACATGCCCCTGAGCCCAGAGGTCCTTCATCCTTGAATGCTGCAGTGCTTCAGCGTACCTGGAAATCCTACCAATGCTCTTTTAACTTTGCAAATTTCATTGCAGGGCCAGGATCTGGAAAGAGATTTATATCAGGTCGCTCAGTTGCTTCTGGGATCCATGAAGAACCCCCAGAAGCTGACCTGATACATGTGTTTTGAAAGTGTACAGGCTTAAGGTTCAAAGGCTTCCTTTGAACTGCTAGCCATTACATTAAAGGATGACAGGATAAAACAATGACACAGCCAGAGACATGGATTTTCATTCAGTCTCAGATGCTGTGGCACAGCACACCAAGGTGAGCTCATCAGACATGCTCATCTCGCCAAAACACAGTTTCCTAGTAAAGCAGATATTTTTCTTCAAGCATATGACCTACTCAGATTTTCCTTTGAAGAAGTAAATTTGGGACCTGGGAGTCAGGCTGGCCCAGTGCCTGCACAAATGGCAGGGCTCCTGCCACACTCTGCAGGTGGCTCTGGGGCAACGGAGGTTTTGCAAAGCCAAGACTCTGCGCAGCTTACATTATGTCTCCCACGATATCTCCCTATACTGCAGCTGAAAATCCTGTCCTTGGGAAGAACTTATTGATTTGGCAGAGGATTAGAAGATGAGGCAGCATACCTATGTCCTGACTCACTCCCATGGCAGAAATCTTGCATTTCCTATGAGGCTTACTCCTACAGTCAACCCAGAAAAGCAGGTTGACGTTTCAGTCACTGAAGAGACTCTTTGACAGCTTTCAGTGTCTGTTTGACGCTCTGATGTAATACTGCCCTTAAGACAAGCACAACTTGCAGCATCTACAGCTCATAAATCACTGGCATGAGAATTATTAGTTACAAGACCTTCTAGAGAACAAAATGTACAGGAAGATATTTCCCTGCTATGTCTTTATTTGCAGACAGTTGTGAACAAGTTTATATCCTACATAGATGAAATACCCCGAATGCTTGAGCCTGGCAGCAAGACACAGATGGCAGAGAGATTGAATGCTATGTTCAGATTTCAAATTTTAACTTCTGCTGCTTTATATCTTCAATATATTTTTTTTCTCAGACAAACTGAAGGCCAGCTCTACCATCTGGAAAACGCAAAGTGTCCTGCCAAGTGTAACATGGATGAGAAAATAACTGGTTATCAAGAGAAATTTGGGAGTAACATCTGTGAATCCAGCAAGTTTCTTCAGAGACCTGGTCTCTTACTCATGAGTTCTGTAGCATATTGAACAGTGGCTGAAATGGAAACGTGAAAGGTCCAGCACCCTCCTGCATTGGCACACATGGAGGACAACACAGGTTTATAACCACAGGCTGGTCCATCTTGGCTGGCGAGGTGGGGTGCATCTGCAGCCTTTTATTTTGATTTTTATTCTACCAGCTAAGCAAAGAGAAAGCGAATAAGCTAGCAGAAATTAAAAGGACTCTCTAGTCACCAGAAGAGAGATCTCTGTTGTATTTACTTGCAAGATATTTTTTCAGATGAAACAGTGCATGAGACTTCTGTTGTCAGAGTGCTTGTGAAACAAGTTTGTATTTTTTGCTTTATTAGATAAAAAATATTAAGGAAGAAGGTCCTGATTTTCCTTCCTCTCTCTCTGCTTCAGAAAGAAATTCCGGGGATGGTTGTTTTATTTCCTGGGGAGAGAGGTGTTGCTGGGGAGAGATCAGTGAAAATCACAACGATCTCTGAAGAAGCCCTTTTGTGTATCTGGTATCTATACCTGGAGTGAACCAGATGCTGTCAGACTTTCCCAATTAGGACTGTGACATGGGTGAAATAAGCAATTCTTCTTTCTCACAGATAGCTGTAGCCCCAGTTCATTAATCAGCCATCACTCAGACAGGCTCCAGTGAGGAATGCTGATAGCATCGTGGCTGGAGCAAGCAGGCTGCAGCAGGGAGAGCGATGCTGACAACACCCTGTGCCTCAGCTCCCACTGCGGGGGCTACCAGCATCAAACTCTGCCATGTCTCAGCACTTTTCTATATCCTAGAGGTGAACTACAGGCGATCTCAGATCTGGCTCTGAACTTTTAAACAAAGGGACCTTTAACAGGACAGAGCCAGGAGCCCCTCCAACCCATATGAAAGGCTGTCATAATTAAAACCAAACAGAAACCGTCTGAATTCCTTATTAAGGACACTTACTAGAACAACTTTAACCCCTGAGTAGCCCAGAAAGCTTTTAACGTTACAAAGGTTGATAGGAGAGTACAGGCAAAGGCTTTCTTGGTTACTGCCAAGGGGCCAAATTTGGTTTGTAAGTTGAGACTAGGATGCTGCGGCTGTGTCTGATCCAAAAACATGGCTTGATTCCGTGCCTTTCTTTGTCCTTATTGTACCTGAGAAAAGAGAGATGGAAAAGAAAATGAAAAAAATCACAGTAACAAACAATGAATAGGGAATATGTTTCCTTATTTGCAAGTTAGCTTTTTTTCTTTTCAGTGATCAAAATTGGACACCTCTAGAAAAATTTACCTCTATCTTTCTATTGGGGAAACAAAATCATCTGAAAGCACTCTGCCTCCTCTCAAGTGATGCAGTTAACTCATGTGGTATTCATGGATCAACACAAGTAAACAGTCTCCAATACTACTACATTCTCTTGCAAATATGAACAAAAATGACATTAAATATTATTTTCTCTGTTGCCAAAACACAAATAAATTCAAATATCCTTCTAGGTTAATAGCATTTCCAGTATTCTCCCGAGTGTGAAATTTAGGCATCAAGAGTGGTCACAGTAAAGCACATTCAGTGTTTTTCTTAGATATGCATGAAGGCTGTTAAAGACAGGTCGAAACTGGATCTATGTCTTTGTTCAGGAAAAACATGATCAATTGAGAATGTGAGGTGCTATTAATTCAAGAGAATTCATATGGTAACTCTTTGTTTTCTCTGCATTTTCAATTTTAGGAAATGGTTTGATTTGAAAATAGAGAAAGATTGTGTGTGTGTGTGTGTGTGTGTGTGTGTGTGTGTGTGTGTGTACCTAAATTTGTGTATATAGGTACATGCAAATATCCCCAGCTTGTTACAGTAAGCTTTTTAGCTGCATAGCGTCCATTGAGGGAAGTTATAAAAAAATACAAGTACTATGAGTTTACCAGCTAAAACACAGCTGCATATGAACTTGAGAAAATCCTCTTCAGACATACACCAAAATGCTTTCTTTAACCCCTGCATCAAAATCACGTGAGTTCAGACAAGCACTAGCAATCCTTCCGCAACTAAAACATTGCTCATAAAAGATAAGGACGTGTATGAAACAGACCATTCTGACCAGAAAAAAAACAACACTGACACTGCAAAAGAAATGCCAAGACATTTACAGAAAACAAAATCCAAGGCAAAGCCAAAGTATGATTGTCAACATAGATCATTTCCCAGTAACAAGGTTCAGTGACATTGACATTAGATGCTGTTGAAGCCAGTGCCATCCCCTAGATATTTATAGTGCTTGTAGGAGAGTTGTTATCAGCCAGAAAAAAAAAAGCCACTTTTAGGCAAGGGGTGCAATTGTGCCTTTTGTGAGGGATTCATTGCCTATGTGCTGGTGCTTTGCAAATGCTCGAAGAGTTTGGTACTGGCCTAGTGCAGAGCGGTGCCAAGCAGGAGTCTCTGGCTGAAATGCAAGGGTGCAGCAGCTGGTATCGGCCCCTGCTCCCTGTGCTCCTGAGCACCATGCAATGCTCCCAGGCCTCAGGGAAAAGCACTTCCCAAAGCACAAACTCATTGCCTGACGGACATCTGTCTGAAGGAGGTCTGCATCTCCTCTGGAAAAGGGCAAATGCCACCTGCACTTTGACACAGGCTGCAGGGACCTGTCTGTGTGGGGACATCATGACCCCCACAGGGATGCCTTGGGACACAAACCCTCACCCTGGCCAGGGCCACGATTCTGCCTGTGCAGGTCCCTTCAGCCCCCCTGTGCCTCAGGCTGAGTTAACAGCTTCTTCAAAACCAGAGATGTTGCTTCAGGAGTTCTCATAAAATATAGGCATTAGTCTGGCTATTTTAAAGAGCCACTGGAAATGTCATGACACATTCTCTATTTCTGGGCTGCCACTCCTATCAGGTATGTTGTGATGCTGCTTAGACAGCTTCAATACAAGTGTTTTCAAGCATGCTGTCACATCTAGAGATTTTGATGTCATGAACCTGAAATAATGGAAAGGTGAGAGAAAAGAAGGCTTAAGTGAAGGAAGATTTGGGTTGTGATGTCTGAAACACCTGGAAATGAGCTTTCTCTTCCCAAAAGTGGTGTAGTACCTGTTACCCTCCAGGTTTTCCTCAAGACAAATTCAGCCTGCTCATTCCTCAGCTGGAAACAGGATGGTGATGGGAGTGCACTGAAACCTGAGTCCTGAATATCTGAGGTGTTTCCACCAAGCTAACATGGCCCTAGAAGCAAAGGATGGGCTGTCCCTGCCCAATTCCAGCCAGCTGGCTGTCTGTGATGGAAACTCTTTGCACTGGATTGTGGTACTAGCCCATGTCAAGGGGCCATACCTCTTCCTTGGTTAGACAGACAGAAAGGCTCTCATCGTTACCCCAGGGACAAGCTCTGCTCCACAGTGTCTGTGCACCGCTGCTGCTGCACAGAGTGGGAAAAATATTCCCATAGCGTGTGGAAGACTGCTCAAAGTGGCCACAGGGATACATTTCATCACAATACATAAATTAAGGGAAGAGTTTGGAGTTCAGAAATAGTCTAATTAACCTAAAGCCTTTATTTTGCTTTAGTTGTAAGAAGCTCTGGATTCTTAGCTAGTTTGTCTTGCCAAACAAAACCTTTCATGCTGCTTCATTACTGACCCAGCAAAGTTAAGTGGTGTCATTTTTATTGAAAAAACATGGTCAAGTGTGTCACAAACTGAGAAGCAGTAATGTAATTTGCTACTGCTCTGCTTCAAGCACTAAGAGAGAACACAAACAAGTTTAGCTAAAAAATGAAGACCGCCAAAAGCTTTGTTTCTGTTCTCTATTGGCTGAGTTTTGGAGATGAAAGAGGGAGAATACTGTATTTTGAAACCATAAAGGCTTACAAATATAAATCCAAGTCTGCCCGCTGTGCAGCATTTTGTTAATACTTTCCTGAATCTGTTGTTGTGCTGGCTCTATCACGGAGCTGATCTTTTACTTTTGTTTATATTTTCCTAATGCAAATTGTGACTTCTACCCTGGGAACACGACAAAGTCTTTCTTCACAAATGCAAAGAAGACAGGAAACTCATGGTTCCCACAAAGCAGCTTTGACTCTTGCTAGATGTGATAATTTCATTAGCAGGATCCCAGACATCAGAGCTGGGATTGAGGAGCTGCACTAATAAACCAAAAGGGCCCCTGTCCACCCATGGAAAGCAGCTCATCTGAGCAGGGTCTGGTCTGTTCTTTGTCATCCCAGGCCAAGCTGTGCAGTTTTTCCTTGCTTACTGTGAGTTTCACAGAAGCAGATATGGAATCTCAGCCTCTGCCTTTGTCTCAGTGGTGGGAGCTCCGAAACAGGACTCGCTCTTATTTGTCTGCAGTGGATGCCAGGAGATGCATCAGCCTGTGTGACCGGGATCCCTGGTCCCCTCTGATCCCTGCTGTGTCTGCAGAGCAGTGCACACACCCTGTGCTTGTCCCTGGCCAGTCAGGACAACAGCAGCAAGCTCTGCAGAGCAAACCACTGGAGGGTTTATCCAGCCTCTTGGGTGTGTTATATATCTCTCAGCCACACTTCTATGCTCTAAGCTGCCTGGTTTCAAGCATGCTGAGATTCATCTGCTCTGTGTAGTAATGGCCACTGCAGTTTGAGTAAGTCTTCAGCTGTTCCAAAGAGTACACTTCTTTGTGATGCTACCACAGTCCCTTTGCTGGTATCGCATAGTGCTGCATCACTCTTTTAAATTAGACCTTCAGACTCCAGAGCTGTGTAATTATACGCCCTCACCATGTTAACTTGCAGCTCTTAATCTCCCATTACTGTTACATCAGATGGTGCTACAAACCAGCAGACTGAAGCTGTGCTATTGCTGACCACCTGGTATCAGAAGAATGTCTATTCAGATAGCATGCACTGAAATTAAGGTATTCTGTGATTCCACGATTATGAGATTTATGGATAGTGTGTGGAGGGCTGAGCTGTTTTATACCAAGGAAAGGAAAAGAGATATAAGACATTGAAGTCAGGGTTGGATATGACTGTGATATAGGGCCTGTCCAATGGCTCAGCTTTTCTGCTAGCACACAATGGTGTGATCTCATTAAAATCACCAGAATTACTTTCTTCATGGCCACCTACTCACTGTTTGTGAGGGAGAATCCAATCTATTCACAGATGACAGCTTTACCAAGAGGGTCAAACAAAATCAGGAGGCTGAATGTTTTCTTTAGGAATGAATTGCCCATGGTCTATACAGATTAGGCTGAAATAGATACATAATTTCTATCATAATTTCAATCAAGTCAATAATGGGCCCATCATTTTTCAGTACCAGGGTTTATGAGTCAGAGGCACTCAGCTCTTGGTGCTTGCCTTTGTTTCATGTTTTAGTTTCACTACAGGTGGACATGTGTAAATTGCTCCAGGAACATGTAAAACCATGGAGGGATTTTTTTTAAAGCCTGACCATTAAACAAAGGAAATAGAAAGGTTGGTGGAATGGGACCAAATTAATGATATCTATTATACACAGAAGAAGTAGAATGAAAATGTAAATTGCTGTAATGAACAATAAAATGAACCTTTGTTCAAGATCAGAAATAGGCAGTTGGGACCTAATTATACAATGCAATTTCTGAGTAAGCAGATCCTGCAGGAATAAATGCTGTGCAAAAATAAGTCTATTGCATAGAAAGTAATACGTGAGTTAGAATACAAAGGATTTGGACTCCTAACAAAAAGGTATTTAGAGACTAATACTGATGTTGGCTGTCATTCAAAGCCTACTCATTGAAAAAAAAAAATTCATAACATGAAACATTGTTGAGCAGATTATGCCAGTAGGGCTTGGAACAAAGGAATATCACAGGTCTCCCCTCCTGCAGGAGGGCTCTGAAACCCATTATGGGCTGCCAGAGGCAGATTCCCTGTGAAGCTTGAGATTTGCAGGCCCTCCTTACCCCGTCTGTACTGGGATTTGAGGTGAGAGGGTGCCAAGCTGTGTGATGGAGGAGCGGCTGGTACCTCCTGTACAGCGTCAGTACCTGGCTGCAGGAAGCTGAAGCTTGAGGTGTCCAAACTGTTCTGTGCTCCCCAGCACTCAGCCTGGGTCCAGCACAACACACTGAAGCTTCTGCCCAGCTGATGCTTCCTACTTCTGTCCCTGGAAATTGAAACCTGGGGATGGGAGAGATGGGCAGAGACTGGCAGTTTCAGGAGCTCTGAGCCTCCAACAAGTGTTTTGCATGTGGCAAACACATGGAAGACACCTCAGTTGCCTTTTAGGAGTTTAAATCTAGTCTCATTGTATTTCCATCCTTGGAGAAGAAGAAAGAAAGAGAGATATCTTTTGTCAGTTCATTCTCAGGCTCTTAAGTCATGGGGTTAGGGCTGTGGCACTAGGCAGTCAAAGTTTCTGCAGCAGCAAAGATGAAAGTCAGACAAAATAATCCAAAGAAGTGCTTAACTGTGACTATTAAGTCCCAAAGGATTTATCAGAGTTTACTTTCCTCTGACTTCTAGGAGAGACTTAGGCTGAAGTCCATTAAGCAAATTAAAATGCAGAAGGAAAATAAACACAGATTAATGGAGATAGGAATTTTATGAAGGAAAGGAAACAGTCAGACCTTGTGACAAAGCTCCTGGGTTGCTATTCAGGTTTTAAGGCCCCCAGACCTTATAAATGGAGGAGATTATTCTCTTCACATTGCCCTGCTGGTAGTCGTAAAGGAGACTTAATAGAATTTTTTTTCCCCCACTGAGAAGTCCTGTAGAAACGCGAGTAATAATATAATCCATAATGTTTCAGTTCAGTGCGTGACATGCAGCTATTTGTTCTTTTGTTTCCAGGCAGGGACTCGAGTTGTAAATCTTGTAGCGACACACATACTATACTGGCTCTGTGACATTTTATCTCCTGCTGAAACTGAAACCCATCTGAGCAGCTTCCCACACAATTAGGGACTTGCATGTCAGAACAACCAGGCAGGATTGCTGTGTTTATTACTTTGGCACCACGATTAATATTTAATCCAGAGGAGATATCACAGACATGTTTGAAACCTCATTTGCTTGTTAAAAAATACTTTGAAACCAAGAAGATGAGTAGATTATGTCATTATGGAGCCCTGTTATTTATTATCTTTAGATAGTTTAAATGAAAGCAAATGCTCCCGTAAGAGGGAGATTCCTTCCGCCGCTCATCTTCTAAGTGATTTTCCCATTTTCATTGGGTTTATTAGTGTTCATGACAAAAAACAAGGAGATACCAGAAGACAAGAGTGAATAAACACCCCCACTTTGCTGTGTGGCCAGGCATTAGTTCAGTTCTGTGCTAGTATGAGCCCATGGGGTAGAAGGAGCTTTTGTTGACTCAGCTGGAGATGCCAACACACTAGAAGTAAGCACCGACAGCTCTGGGGGTATACAGAAAACTTCTGCAGGTCCTTGCCACAAACCTGAGGAAAATGGTCATGTTCATGTTTTTTTTCCAGTGCCTTGACTGGAAGACCTTGCTAGCTGTCTTTACAGCATCTAACCTGGTACAAGTATGTAATTTGTCTCTTGTCTCTGCCCGTTGATTGATCTGTGTGACAGCTCTTGCTTTGTCTAAGAAAGTCTTGACAGTTCTTGCTTTGTCTAAGTAGTCACAAGCAACCCTCTGTAGAAATTAGAAACATTTTGGACACAAATTGTATTGAAATTTGTTCACAGGATCACACCTCTGCCCAGCTGAAGGTGTTGGAAACAGCTGTGCTGTTATTCTCAGTGAGAAGGAGATATTTCTCTGTCTGTGCAAGTATCCTGTGATACAAGCCTAAAATACAAATTATACCCTGCTGGGAGACTCACTTGTAGGATTAGTTTTCACACAAAATTGAAAATGAAGCCCAAATATTCCTGTCCATGAAATGTCCCTGAAAAACACAGACACGGCTATGATGATCTCTGGCTATGTTTAATTCCTTTTCTCACGGTGTGGGATAGGGCTCCTGGGGCTTCACCCTGGGTGACAGGGTGGGAGACGGTTCTGGAAGGGGAAGCAGTTGCCAGAGACATCTTTCCAGGATACCCATACTAGGCCTGGCACTAAGCTCCACTGCTGGAGGTATGGATTTCTCCAGGTACACGTGTTTTTTCATTAAACAGTCCCTAACAGGCCTTGCTGGCAGAGGATGATCATCAGAGGCAGCACCAGAGGTACCCATTGTCTCTGCCCCTAGCTACAGAGCTGCAAATGTCTCTGGTTGCTTGGGCACCCAGGCATAGTCTGCCAGGGCTGTAGGACTGCACTGCACTGCACAGACAGACAGAAAACCTCCTGGCAACCTGGCAGGCTTGGTAGGAGGAGGAAAGGAAGAAAGGAGGGATGAAAGAGAAATAACTCTAAGGAAAATATTTTAACTTCAGTTGTTAAAGCTCAGATTTGAAGTCTTTCCTCGGACAAACTCCCTGAACTTGTACAATGTGACTCACTGTGTGAGCTGGTCATTGTGTAAAAGGCTGATGTGCAAACTGGGGATAAGGGTTAGAGAGTCTGGGTATGGCTTCCCAGCAGCAATGAGGTCACTGCACATCACAGAGGCTGACCAGCACCAGGGCAAGAGGCTGAGATATCTGAGCAGCTGAAGCACGTAACCCTTCCCTTAGTGGGTCCATCTGTCAGCTCCCTGCTTCCCACACAACACCTGACCTTTCACTACTAATATAAGAAAACTGCAAAATGGCAGAGCCTGAAGGTCTGTTTTCCAGGTCTGCCTCAATAAAATCTGTCTGTGTCTGAGCTGGCCAGCTCAGCCTCTGTGTACATTTGCACACCACGGGTGTCACAGCACGAGCCGTGCCACCACTGCTGGAGAGCTGCCCTCCTCACTAAGCCCTGCTCCACTGCCTGCTTTTCACCCTGGGGATCACAGCCTTGCTGTCTGTGATCAGGGGAGGTTCAGGCTGGATATTAGAAGGAATTTCTTTACTGAAAGGGTTGTCAGGCATTGTAATGGGCTGCCCAGGGCGGTGCTGGAGTCACCATCCTTGGACAGTTTTAAGAGATGGGTGAGTGTTGCACTTAGAGAAAGGGTCTAGTGGTTGATAGGGCTGGGACAAAGGCTGGACTCCATGATCTTAAAGGTCTCCTCCAGTTGAATGATTCCAGCATGTTCTGTGTCAGCAGCCATCCATGGAGCACTGAGTACTGCAGCCCCTCAGGTGTCACTGCAGGGTGGCTCGTGGGGGTACCACAGCAGTTCCTCCTCAAGGAGCTCTCAGGCAGACATGGGAAGGGTTTTGCTGTGTCTGACCAGCAGACATCCTGCTATCTGAGAAAACCCAAGGTCTGGGAGGCTCAGGCTGGACTTCTCATTCCTGTTCAGACCAAAACCTCCTCATGCAGCTAGGCAGAAAATCTACCAAAGGAGCTGCTTTTTTCCTTTCTTTCTTTCTTTTCCCAGCAGAACAAGCAGGAAGGGACTGAAATATGTGTTGGTGTCCTGCTTGCCACTCTCTTTCCATCTCTCTCTCACAGAGGCAGGCACACCAGCATTGGCAGGGGAAAACATACATTTATTGTTCACACTGGCCATAGAGGAGATAAGGTTGTCTGTTTGGCAGTATTCAACAATGCAACCCACCAAGGGGGAGAATGAGCAGCATCCAGTCCCATACTGACATCCAAGGCTGCTTGAGAGCCCTTGCTGCACACAGCAGGGATATCTGCTCTGGGCTGGTGTCCTGTGCTTAAGTGAGCTCACAGGCTGATCTGCTACCAGGTAACATAACTGATGACATTGTCTGTGCCAAAAGAATTCTAAGAAACACACAAGGAATGAATGACTGGTGAGGGACTTTGGGGACGATTTCTCTGGCAGTGCTCATATGTTTTTATGAAGGGATATATTTGCTCTTTGCCCAACTGTCACACAAAGACAACACAGCCACACTAAAGAGGTCAAACACAACTTCAAGGTTTTGCAGTCAGGAACGAACAGAGGGACAAACTTGAACTGCTTCAGTCTCTGCAAAGCATCTCACAGGAGAGACTGGGGAAGAAAGAGCAGAGAAAAAATGTTTCAGAAAAAAAAATATCGAGTGAAAAATAACTAGTCAGTAAACAGTCCATCAGCCAGTAGGTTAGGCCTTGAAGATTTCTCTCTCTTAGGCTTTCAAAGCCCTTCAAAGAGCTCCTTCCCCCACTTGTTGCTGTCTTGTCTCTTTGCTGGAAGCATCTAGCATGGAAGCAATTCTTATCAGAGCATTTGAGAGCATTAATCACTGAACTACCCTGATGAATCCACATGACAGCTCTTGCTTGGTGCAGCCCTGAACCTTCCCTGAGCGTCTGGGATGCTATAACATAGGAAGCCTGTAAATGCAGAGTAACCATCAGGATGAGAAAACAGAAATGGGGGTAGAAGACAATTCCAATAACTGTGTAAATGTGTGGTTGTCTGAAGTCCCAAGGCATTTTGTGCAAAAATAGTGGCATTAACCACGGCATCTTGAATATGTTCCAAGTTGAGGGACGAGATTCTGCCTTTCAATTCCCCCCGCCCCCTCCCTGCCATTGCAGTTGGACTCATTAGCCACTTTTGCTTCCTGTGGTGGGCTGCTGTGCAGCCTTGGCTCACCGCAAGAGCAGCAGTGTTTCTGAGCAGAGGTGAGGTAAGCTGCTGCCACGTCCTGCTAAAGGAGGGACCCTTTGCAGTGGCAGGATGAGGCAGGACCTTCTATTGCAATTCACTGCTCCTGGCCAGGACTTTGAGAGAGCTCAGGTGGTATCAAGGGTGATAACCTGCCATTGGGAAGGGCCCTACAAAAAACAGACCCTGCTTGTATTTGGTATAAATTATATCAATCTAATACCTAAATTATCTCTCTTCTGCTTCCATCCTCAGGGTGAGCTGAGCAATGCACTGCCAGAGATGAGACCTGTCTGAGCGGGTGGAAGCATGTGATCTGTGAGAATGTCCCCATCTCAGCTCTGCTGTAGCTGATGGGGGCTGCCTCTCTTCTCCTGCAAGGGGAAAGCTTGCCCTTCACTGTACAACCCTTCGTAGTTAAGGCTTTTCTGGGAGCATGTTCGAACAGAGCAAGGGACTGAGGGTCAGGAACCGGGCAGATACAGAGATACCCTTGGACACAGGGTCTCTGGAGTTTTCAAAGAAACCGAAAAAAGGGAAGACCTCAAAAACCAATGTGAAACTGCAAGTTTCCCAACACCTCTTATTTATATATCTGTAATAAAAATGTAACAAAAACACAGCCCAGAATCTTCCTAGGTAAAACCTGTGTATGCTTAACAATGTAAGAAAGTCAAAGTCCTGCACTGCCCTTTGATGACTGCCAGGGCAATGGAGGCAAGCTCTCCTGCCCACAGTGCAGCTTGTGCTGTAACCTAGCTTGCCACAGCAGCACCCAGCTGTGCATGGAAGCCTGTGCCAGTGCTGCTCCTCTGCTGTGGAAAGGCCACAGTGCAGTGGAAGGACATGTCTGGTGTGTGAATGGCTGCAACTCTCAGCTGAGAGGATTCAACACAGGGGCAGAGAGGGTTAAAGAGAAACGGTGCTGTGGTGGTAGCTGTCACCACAGATGAGCGTGAGCTCTGTCTCCTGTTTTCTTTGAACCCTTGGGAAAGTACAAAAAATACAAAGGAGTATTTCTTTTTTATTATGTTGTGATGGCTGTTATTATGTTTAAAAGGAGAAAAGAGGAAAAAAAAAAAACAGAGAAACCTATTTGTTGTCAGTAGATGGGATATGAATCAAAGTCTTACCCCCCACCACTGCTGAGCTTTGAAATCCAAGCCTAGGTCTGGAGATGGGCACTTTAAATGTGGGATGATTGTCACTTCACCAAAAATATTTCATTCAAATCAAAATGCCAGATCCTAACAAAAATATACATTAATCTTTGGTCAATCCTGTTCATTCCTATTCCAAGGAAAAACTGGGGAAAATCCTATACAGTACCAGGAATTAAAGCTGAAAAATTTAATCTGTGACTTAGGTGCACATTTTCTGTATTTTGGAGACGGTGGATATCTCACAAACCTGGCTGTTAGGGCAGAAGTCCTGGAGCAGATATGGAAACACAGGGCAACTGTGTTCACTTCTGGATATAATCAGTCACAATTCTGTCCAACCACATCTCGTAGCCGTTTTGGTGTCTTCCTCAGCAAAATATGGAGAAATCTGAGGACACAGGACAGCTGTCTTGTGTAAAATGTGACAGAGCCTGCATCTTCCCTTTCACTTAAGGCAAAAATCATAGAATCATAGAATCACAGAATGGTAGGTTGGAAGGGACCTCCAGAGATCATCTAGTCCAAACCCCCTGCAGAAGAAGGTTCACCTAGATCAAGTCACATAGGAACATGCCCAGGTGGGTCTTGAAGACCTCTAAGGAAGGAGACTCCACACCCTCCCTGGGCAGCCTGTGCCAGGGCTCCCTCACCTCAACAGTGAAATGTTTTTTTCTTATATTTAAGTGGAACTTTTTGTGTTGCAGCTTCATTCCATTACCCTTTGTCCTGTTGCTAGCTACAACAGAAAAAAAGGATGCCCCAACCTCCTTACACCCACCCTTTAGATATTTGTAAATGTTAATAAGATCCCCCTTCAGTCTTCTCTTCTCCAGACTAAACAGCCCCAGTTCCCACAGCCTTTCCTCATAAGGAAGATGCTCCAGTCCCCTGATCATCTTTGGTGGCCCTGCGCTGGACTCTCTCCAGAAGTTCTCTGTCCCTCTTGAGCTGAGGAGCCCAGAACTGGACACAGGACTCCAGGTGAGGCCTCAGTAGGGCAGAGTAGAGAGGGAGAAGAACCTCCTTTGACCTGCTGGCCACGCTCTTCTTGATGCATCCCAGGATGCCATTGGCCTTCTTGCCCACGAGGGCACATTGCTGGCTCATGGTTAGTTTATTATCAATCAGGACTCCCAGGTCTCTCTCTGCAGAGCTGCTTTTCATCAGTTTGACCCCCAGCCTGTACTGGTGAAAAAAAATCTAGGTGTCCAGCTTCACATTTGTTTGGAAGCTAAGGAACCAAATCCATCTGAAATTCCAAGAATGGCAGACAGCATGTTTTTCTTGTTTTCTTGATGAAAGTAAATTTTCCATTTCTTTCTAGGCGGTAGCATTTGCAGGGGAAATTTTGTAATCCTTATGAAAAAACATCATCCCACAATCTGCAGACCCCTGGTGACATGAAGACTGCAGGTAATCTGTCACGCTGTTATGTCTGAGCACTGTAACTACCTTCGGGACCTTGCCAGCACACATGGACAACAGGGATCATGAGCTCATCCATAGGCACATTTTAAACAAGCAAGAAACCTCCTACCAAGATAGAAATAAAATAAATAAAGGGCCTGATTCTGTTTCCCTGTGAATTTAAAGGAAGTTTTACCACTGATTTTTACAGTAAACAGGACTGACCTTGTAGGGTATGTCATCAAACAGCTCTGGATTGCTTGAGAGTATTTCAACACTTCCATTACACGCCCCATCTCTCAAACTTGGACGTAAATATTCACTTGGCAAAAACCTCAGCCTACAAGCAATTAGAAGATTTGTTTTTAACATTTTTTCCACTCACAATGACAACAAAAAAAAGGAGAAAGAGCTCTTCTTGGATGTTTTTACATTACTGCTGCTATGCAATAACGTTCACAGTCTTTGCACTACTTTACCTTAAAAAAATGAGCTTACCCCATCTTAAAGAAAAAAATGCAAAATAAACTCATCAACAAATATCAGTCACTATTTTCAGCTGCAAAGGAGGTGAGTGATACCGGGGGATCAGCCAGCAGTGAGGAAGCCGCTGCTAGGACAGTGGTGGTCACTTGGTTGATGTGTGGTTAGCGGGCCATGACATCTTGTGAGACATCAGGCTGTGGCTGACAGCACCAAGAGCAAGGCTGTGTGTGATCAGAGCTGCCTGGTGATCCATGTGCATGCATGAGCAGGGAGCAAGGCTGCTGAGGCCGTTGGAGTCAGTGTCGTGCATCGTCTTATGGAAAGCTCTTTTGAGAACAAATTATCTGCTTTAGGGACTTGAAAACGTTGGTATGAAGTTAGTGAGGTCAGAGAGGAGAGCCAATCTTCTTCTCCATGGTCTCTTCCATGGTCTCCTCCACAATCTCCAGCCTCACACACAGCCCCAAAGCCAAGAGTGCCAGATCCAGTGGCACTATGAATGAAAGAGACATCTGGAGTACCAACATGTCCTTGTTAAAGGTACTGTTTACTTTGCTACTGGTAAAATGCCACTATCTTCTTCCAATCTGAGTAGGTAGCCAGATTTTTTTGATCCTGTAGATTATACTTAATAGGATAAGACACTGAAGATTAATTTATCTGTTTTCTCAATGCAATCCCTTTTCTTTACAGATTTACAGAGTGTACCAGGCACAAAATGACTCATGCAGCCAGGGACAATGATTTGCTCCCAATTCAAAACAAAGTTTCTTCTGGTGTTCTCCCAGATTGCTCCTTCAGTCAAAGCCACTCTGTGTGGTCTAGCGTGCTGTCTGCCAGCCTGCCTTTCCCTGCATCCACTTCTGGGTTCCCTACATCCCTCTTTTACACATGCACACATACTCCCAGACCACCCTCCCCGCCTCCCCCCACCAACACTTGTCCCTGTGTGTGCAGGCTGGGGGCAGGTACTTGCCACTAACCACAGACCAGATCCTCTCCAGGTTGTGCTCCCTGCCTGCTTGGCTTCTGCTGTTATAGCTACTGATCCTGGAGCTTACAGAAAGAAATACAATTGTTTTTACACAGATCCTGAGGGAGAGGCTGGCAACTTCAGTGTAATTTAATCTAAACCAGGGTAAGACTGTAAATATTGTTGTATTTGCATAAGGATGTAGTAGGGTGAATAAAGCAGTAGGTGCTGAGGAAATAAATGCCTGTATCATTCACAAGGGGAAATACTGACAAGATACAGAGTTTTGTAATTTGGCCATCTTCACTAAAATATTATATATTGCTACAGAGATTGAGGAAATTGTTTAATCCTTTCAAACAGTTTAATCTCTAAATCCTCAGCCATATTCACGGCCTATGCTCCTGTGTCAGTGATGCCAAATAGGAGAACCTGGTCCCATGTACTCAGTTGTGTGTACAGCCAGCCTAGCACAAAATCAGTGGCTTTGTACACCACTGATATCTTCAAGGAATCTCTCCGAGGCTGAGGATCTTAGTCTGGTGGCATGATCAAAAAGATCAATGGATGATGTGACTGCAAAGCATAAGTATCAACGTGAGCAGAAATTCTGCCCATGGCAGTACTCTTTAATCCAAGAGAGAGAAGCATAACAAGAATCGATGACTGGGATTTAACTCCAAATGAATTCAACTGGGAAACAAGTTTAAACTTTTAATCAGTGAAAGGAGACTAACAACCAGAATAAACACACAGAATAAATAGTGTCTTCTCTAGCTCCTGACATCTCCCAATAGAGACCAGATGCTTTTCTGTGTCTTTGATGGCGAAAGGCAGCTACTGGGGCTCTGCCAAGGAGGGGACACTCAACTCCTACAGCTCTGGTCCACAGCTTACTGGCTCATCCCCAGTACCCACTGTATGTCCTGCCTCCAGGGAGCAGGGTCCAGCGTTGTTCCATGAGGACCAGCCCGTTGCTTTGTCCCTTGCTGCTTTCCATGACTCTTCTACCCACCATCTACAAAGAAAAGGAGAGATGGTCAGTCCCACTGATACTGGCAGGATGCCATGGACTTCTAAGGATATGAGGGGCAAAGACCATCCTGTACAGCTGACAGCTGGAAGGGGGGAAGTCTTAAGGGCTCCTGTGTTCAGTATTTTTGTCTGACTTGCATGGCAGTGGGAAGTATCATTCATGCTTTAGATCTCAGACTTTGTAATTGAATTTCCAAGGTTATTAGATAATGAGTGAGTGTGGTTTTACTACAAGAGCCTTGAAATTGAACCCGGTCCATTTTTCCTGGATATCAGTGCCTTGCTGAAAACAGCTTTCTAATGCTAAAGGGTGTGCCGCTATGTGTCTCTCAAAAGGTATTTGAAAATCAAATTTGGTCTTTGGTGAGGAAAACATCATCTAATGAACTCTTTTGGCCTGATGTCTATAAATCATTTCAGTTTCCCAGGCACTGAGTGTGTGTGCCCATGATCTTTCTGCAGCAGCAGCGGGCAGGGGTTGTTCTCTGTGAGAAGCATCATCCCTATCTGTCTGCAGCCCATCCTGCTCCCCTGCCCCAGGTCTTGATCCCTACTTGACTGGACCATGTCCTAGCTCACTCAAGCTGCGACCCCCTGGGTTAGAGTAACTGCTGCAAATGGCTGCTGCAAACAATCTCAGGGAAATTACTTCAGATTGTGCCAGATTCATTTCTCCCTCAAAGTCACAGAACATTTTTTGTCCTGAGCTCCTTCTTTCCACATGTCAATCTTTTTTTAACTGTTCTAGGCTGATGTCATCCATGCTGGTCTCAGCTAGAGGAGTAAACTTTGTGGAAACTTTGAACAAAATCACTTCAGCATCTTTCAAATTGTGGGAGAGTGGTAAAATAGAGTTTTGTAATTGTTAAAGGGATAATCAGTTCCTTTGGCATTGCTACAAGAAAGTGGATGATGGGGGATTTGTACTATGCTTGGTTGAAGTAATTAAAAAAATAACAACATGAGATCTACTATAACCTGGAATCTTCTCTAACTTTTAATTAAGACAAACTCAACTCACAGGCAACATTGCTGCATAGTTTTACTGGATCTTACATAAGACAGCAGCTCTGTGATGGCTGTTTGGATCATTTTCATGAAGGAGTTTGTAAATGGAATAGCAATAAAACACTTTTATAGGATCATCCAAACCACAAAAATATGCGAAAACCCAAGCATCAACCTCATTCCCTTAATCACTTAATGTTAGACTATGAGAAAATCCATGTGGAAAAAAGTAAATAGAATTTACAGGTGAGGTTGCCAGCAAGCCTGGCTGATTTTCTGCACTGATCTATACAATCTGTGCTCCTTCATAATCATACTCCCCTTTCGTTGTATGCTGATACTAGCTAAATAATAGTCCCATGGAAGAAAAGAACTAGCCATATTCATATAATCCACACATGATTCTGTTCTTTAAAACTGAAAAAATATAGTGTAGACAAACCAGAACATAATCAGAATATTTGTGCCATAACTGAATAAAGAAAAGCCAAGTGTAAAATGTGATGCTTTTGCAGTGTGTGTCCTAGCGAGAGCAGTTCGAGTCTTATGGTTAAATCCATAACAGCTAATTGTTTGTTGGAAGCACTCTTATCAAGAGTTTAAAATGTGCTGGTGATGCTTTCATGTCAGCATTTTCTGACTATTAGCAATTTTATTGTGCTGCTCAAAATTGGCAATGTTTTGTATTTAAGTTCCGTCCCTATGAGTTTTAGTTGTGTTTTACTAAAGAGCATTATAACACAGACCCTCAGGGGAAATTCCATTCCCCTGATTAAAAAATTGTGGCTATTTTATTTTCCTTATCTCTGCCATCCATTTCCTTTTGTTTCTCAATGCATTGCTGCAAATCACAGAGACATTTCCTTGTCTGCTTTACTTTGGACCCCTTTAATGAAAGCTCCTACATAATCAAAGTCACAGGATTCATTTGATGAAGTGAACTGATTTTGCTGAAGGGTCACAGTTGGAGATTTAGCATTTCAGAAAAGCAAAAGATCTAAAGGCAGGAGAAATGGACAACAGTTTTTACAAGATATCAGATAAACATTCAGTAACACTGTATGAAATTCAGCTCATACAAAGCAGAACAGCTCAGTGTGATCTGTCTTAACTACAACCAGGTGATAGGAGCCAGCCTCTCTGCAGAAAGTAAGCCTTGCTTCCTTTGCCTCATTAGTCTGTTTTCTGTGGCATGATGTCACAGCCAGAAGGTACTTCGTACTCACCAATGCAAGGCTGTAAGGAATGGTCTAACATAAAAAAGTAAAAAACAGGAGAGCAAAAACATTTTCCTGTTCCTTTGTTTGCAGCTACTACTTTGGCTGTGGCTCAGCCAGCAGCAGGAGATCAGACTGTCTGACCCTGAGGAACAGTGGTCATTCCCCATTTTCTTTTGTCAGGAGCAAAAAGCTTTAGAAGACAAAGTTTCTCAAGAAAGTTTTGGAAGATGTCTGTGTAAAATAGATTTTTCTGACTTTGCCAACACAAAGTATTTTATGTTCTCAAAACAAAGGGCTATGTTGTGTTTGATTGTGTCCCCTTGAGTTGTTGCTGCTGAGACGTGCCATTCAGTTTCCTCATGTTCCCAGTTCTCACCGGAGGGCCAGGCTCCTTACCAGGGTATGCACCAGCATGTGAGCCATGACCAAACAGTTCTCAGAAAGCTCACCCATTTGGAGGGGCTGCATGAGCTTTGGAAGAGATCTTCTAGAAAGGGACCTCATCCACATCATCATCAAGAAGACTCAAGGCACATGAACTACCACAGCTTCCACAAGCCAAAATTCTTTTTCTGAAGAAGATTGAAATGAAATATTTTATTGTATTTCCCACCTAAGTTCAATAGACTCACTAGAACCACCTCTTTGGCCCTAGCATCTAGCCTGCTGTAAAGGGATTCAGCACAGGGTGTCTGACTCTCAAGAGGAGGTTGCTCAGGGACTAGGAAATCAGCAATGGGACCATTGGTGTCAGCCTTAGACTTTTTTTCACTTGGACTACAGCCTTCTTTTAGGCAGAGTTAAGGATTTAGAGTGGGATTCAGTGTACCTTAGATACCTCTTGCCTGCTCAGCTGATAACATGCAGAGCTTCTTGAAGTCAATTCAGTACTTACAAGCACTAAGAGACATTGGAGATATTGGGAGGTTTCCCTTGTGTCCTCCAGCTACAAGTATGTGAGCATGCAGCTCTGCATAGGTCCTGCATGATACCTCCCAGACAGGGCAGGTACTCCAATATCCTAGATCATCTCTAGTGGCACTCATTCCCCCCAAAGCAAAGAGCTGCTCCTGGATTTTGCTTAGCTTTTGTTCCCCAAACGACCTCTTTGACTCTACTGTGGTTTTATTTTCTTACTAATTATACAGAGGAGGAGTTGATTAAAGTTTTGAATCTCATGGCACTCCAACTGGCTGAATTATTTCCTTGTTCAACATGCCATGTCCTTCAAAATTAGCATGCAGAATTGTGAAAGGCATACCTCTGGCATAAAATTAATCAAATGTAGAGCACAAGTTCTCCAAAAGTAGGTGGTTCCTCAAAACATACCTTTGAGTCTTCATCATTTTTGCCATCATTTCAAGAGTTTGGACTTCTCACAATTTGCCATGACTAACTTACATTTACACTAATCAGTGTCTAAGTCAAGAAATGGCAGTTTTCTCCTCCAAGACAGATGTAAGCAGGGAATGAGCTGCTAACATCTCATTACACGCAACGATGTCATTATGTGGAAAATAACACAACAGGGATGCCTGAAGCAAGATTTTTAGCCACTGAGATCTGAGAACTTGGTCATAAAAGTCTGACTCAAACTGAAACAGTCAGGATGAAATTTGGTGCCTTAATACCAGGAACTCAGACACTACAATGCTGCATGGGCTTGTCACTCTCCTTACTTCTTTAACATACTTAAGTTGTATTGAGGTAATGGGAGTGGCGTGGTTGGGAGCTTCAGACTTGTTTTAATTCAATTGTTACCTTGGCAAAATTGCACAGTTTAACAGATCCTCTAGTAACATGCTCCAAAAGCCCACAGAAGCCTGCTAAACTTTGTAGGACCTGCCTTAGATGAAAATGTACTCAAGTAGTTACTGGAAGGGCTTGTTCTCTTTTGGAATTGCTCAGAGCTCATCCCCAATAAGCCTATGATACTGTAAATTCTGCAAACCCTGGACAACTAGGAAGAAATCTGAGCACAATTAGGCATTGTATAACGCCAACTAGTGTGTTCCCCCCGGCTCCATTGGAGGTGAAGAACTGAAGAGCAGCAAAGTTAGATGTAGGCTCTATGTTGCATAACAATGCAAGGATAGGAGTCCAGCTTTACACAGCCAGCTACTCTAGTTGCTGGAACACCTGTCTTCTATTTTATCTGTGCTCTCTATAGGCTTTATGTGAGGCAGAAGATATGGGTGCCTGGGTCATCTGAGTGAGAAGAAGCTGAGGAGAAGCTCAGGTGAATAAGATCCACAAGCCAATTAAAATCCCACCAGGAGAAACATAGCATCATAGAATGGTTTCAGCTGGAAGAGATCTTTAAGATCATTGAGTCCAGCCTACTCTAAGCTACTTCTTTTTACTTCTTTTTAGGCTGTCTTGCCTTCTCTGGGGAGGAAGAGCTACTGTAGTCCTCGGACTGAGGCCAGAACTCTCAAGTTGTTCCAGCAGTCAGAAAGAGAGAAAATCAGCCACCGCCTAAGCAAAATGAAACACAGCACCCAGGAATGAGAACCACGGGCTTGCTGTAGTGTAGCTCCTTGGGTGGGTACAGCTTGAGGTGCTGGTCCCGTGGTGTGTGGGAGCAGAGGTCTTGGCAGCTGCAGGGATGGACTTCTACCTTTTCTCAGGGAAGGCTCTCAGAATGTGTGTTACTGGTGCTGAAGGCTGGCTGCCTCCTATCTGCACAACAAGGACTGCCATTGAAGCAAGCAGCCCTTCTGGACCTTCACAGCTGAGCAGAAGCAAAATATTTACTGCTCCTCATCATGAGCAATTCAGATAGGGGATGACACGGAAAATATATGGGTTATGTATGCTTCTCCCTTTCTGCTGTTAGGGCAGAGACACTATGGATGGGGTAGGAATGCTGTGTATGGAATGGCTTATAGACTCAAAGGACTCTGATTTTAGAAGGAGCTGCCTTTCCCTTGCAGCCTGGCAGGGCCAGGGTTTCTAGGCACTTTGCTTACCCATGAGCCAAAGCCTGAGAAGTGAGATGGAGACGTGTGTCCTGGCACATCAGGCCCTGGCCTGTGGGAGAGCTCTGCAGCCGGGGTGCCACCTGCACAGCCCCAGTTCCCAACGGCTGCTCTCCTCATCTTACCACATCCCCATCCACAGGCATGCAAAAGCCCAGAAATGGTTAAAATACAGCAACATTTCTCACCAGTACTCCACATTTCTGAGGACAGGAGATGGACAGTCAGGCAGACCTTCAGCCCTTTCCCCACGTACCTTGCCTTCACGTGAATGCAAAAATCATTGTTACTGAGGGAGAAATCATGAAGATCTTTCTCTGCCACGGAAAGAGTACATACAAAATAAACTCCAGATTCACTGAGTAATCAGAATTACTTTTCAAAACAGTATCTTGTTACCAGATAAAACAAACAGCATGGTTACTGCCAAGGGAACTGCCAGGCAGTCCAGAAGAACAGATCACAAAAGATTAAAAGGATTAAAAGAAAAAAAAAAAGGGGGGCGGGGAGGGGGGGAAAGGATCTTTCTACAAAAGGCTGCCTCAGCTGGAAATCAAAAGGAGTGAAGTGGGAGAAGGAGGATGGCCCTCCCAGTCTGGCATTTAATCCCAGGAAGAGACGGGGAAGAAGATAGGCAGCCCTGACCACGGCTGCATCGATGGATTGCAGCAGGGATGAGGCTGTCACCATCCTGGCCAGCTTGCACTTTTGAACTGTGCCATTGAGTCAGGCCCTGCAGACCCACGGGAAGATGGAAACAGGATGACTGGACCTTTGAAGTTGCCAGGGTGTAATAGCGAGAGGAGACGAGGGAGCCTATGCTCACAGTAACCCACTGTCTCTCATCAGCAGCAGCACATTAATTTGCCGGGTGAGGATCATGGGAGAGAAGCAATGGAGCAGCTTGTCAGGAAAAAAAGCACCAGGGAGGAGGCCCAGGGAGAGGAGGAAGCTGGGGGCCAGAGGGGGAGGGTGGGAAGGGGAGTTTGGAGAAAATTGCTCAAAATTACAGTATTCAGCTTTTGCTGACAGTATATCAAAGCCCAACTTCTGCCTTTATGATATTTAAATCCCTGCTCCTTCCCCGGAAAAACAGCAATGGCACAATAGAAACATTATGTGATGGTGTGGGGAGGGGGAGCGATGCTGAAACGGGACTTGCCCTGGGTCGGGATGCTAATCAGGACTTGGAGGGTCTGACAGTTCCACCACAGAGACAAAGTGCCCATCTACAGAGACAATGTCCTGAGGAAGCACTTTGAATTCATCTCTTGTTACACAGTTTGAAGTACAAACACTCACACACACACACTCATACACTCCCCTTTTCCCTCCCAAGGGAAGCTATCCTGTCATTGCACAGGTTAGGAGCCCTGAAGATGCAACAGCATTAAAATTAAACTGGATGATAAATCATAACTGACAGCTCAGTAAGAGGACCAAAGCTCCTGACAGGGATTTATGCCTTCTCTGTGTTACAATGCTTTGGTTTCCCTCATGAAATTAGCAACCTCTTTATTGATGGTGCCAAGTTCACCTTCAAAATTATCATCTTCTGCCTCAGCCAGCAGGTCCAAGGATCAGAAGGGAAGACAAGACACAAATTGCTTTTGGGGCAGATGGGTCAGGGTCATGTCAGAGATACTGAATGTGCCAGAAGGATGTGAGCTGCAGGAGGACAGGGAGGCAGATGCCAGGCAGTGCCTGGGAGGGGGCATGTACCCAGGAAGGGTATGTGTCCTCCAGGAGGGCTGGCACGGCAGCCTCAAAACAGGTTTCACATACATATATCTACATGTTCACAGCCAGGCACTAGCTGCCAGGAAGATGCAGTGCCAGATCTCCTCTCTAGAGCCATGTAAGAGCCAAGTCCCACCAAAGCCCCGAGCCAGATGGCATGTCAGAGGGGCCAAGGAGAAGGTAGTTCCTCCTGACATGAATTTAACATCAGGCTGGAGCTGCCCACACTGCTCACATAGGGCTTGACCCAGAGGGATGGAACAAGCTAGCAAATGTTAGCTAGTAAATAAGTTATCTTCAAGGAGCTATGCAAACACCAACACAGCTCTGCAAGACCCTGTGAGGGAGGCAGTTATCTCCCCCTCTCCAGATGGCTGGAAGGGAGGGGAGTGCTCTCATGGCTGCCCTTGGGACAGCTCACGTATGCTGCTTGGAGTCTCGCTGGAGCATGGCTCGTGTTAGCTGCCAGTCTCCAGCCAAGGGCTCAGCCTATGAAACCGTCTATTATCTTTAAGGCACCATTTGCTGAGTAACAACATCAAAGGCCTCTGTGTCCATAAACTGGTTCTTTATTAGAGGAACAACAGATCTAGCATTTGAGCCTTGTGCAGACAGACTTGCATTTCCAATTTCTTCCTGCCCCTGTGCTCCCATGTTGGTTGCACCTTTCTTTCCCAGGATATGTAAGGAGCAGCAGGGGATGATGAGGAATCAGGCTGGGAGCAAAAGCAGTGCCCACTCTGTGTGCAAAACCTGCACGAGCCTCCCAGAGGAAATTAAAGTTTCTTTCGGTAGGAGAGCCAGTGGGGTTACACCAGGGTTGCATTTAGACCAAGGATCAAAAGCCAGACATGTATTTTACACTTCACTGTCTTTTACAGATACAACTAGAAACCACAGAGGTAGAAAATGCCATGTCTTGTGCCCACAGAGACAGATAGCAAGTTGATCTCTCCTTTCACTTGCAAGGAGGCAAGCACATCCAGCATTCCTAACACACAAGTCTTGAGGAAGCCTGACACCAAAAGCCCTGTGCAAAGGTAGCATACTTTTGCAAAGCAAGCAAGTCCTTAGACTTTCATTAACTCCTTCAGCCAAATGGATCCAAGGATGGATAATATGACAGAGAAGACTGTCAATGAGAAGGCCAGCACCCAAGTGCTGGCCTCAGGAATCACAAAGAAATACCAAAGTATCATAAGCAACACCAGAGCAGATGTTCCTCCCCATTGCCTTTCATCATCCCTTTCATACTGGAGTGACCTATATTTCCATGAAATTCTGCCTGGGAAAAATAATCTGTTGCCCCTGAATTGTCTGTGAAACCAGTAGAGGGCAGCAAATTTGGCTGCATTTCCTGTCACATGAGGGGATGGGAAGTGTTCTTTAGGACTACCAAAAAGGAGGAAGGTATTTCCAGGAGATATTTGTGACAGCCCAGACAGTAGTCCGTGGCTGGCACACTACCTAGTAAGGCTTTCAGCCCAGGGAGGCATCAGCTGTGATACTTGGGGTATCTTTTGCAAAAAGCATGCCTTCAGCTGGAGATGCTCAGTAAGGAGCAAGAAGCTATCTGGAGCATACATGGAAGTGTCATTAGTGGAAAACTTTTGTCCAATAGCATTGCAAATGTAAAAGACAACACAAAGATGAATTCTCATCTTCTTGAGGGATGGGCAACAAAAACGTTTCTTCCACACTGGTTCAGAGCAGCAGCTCATCTCCTGTAGTGAGATCTGCTCCCATGTTAACTTATGCTTCTGCAGTGCCAGTGCAAATGCCCAAGGGACGGGGTGAGCACAGAACGAGCAGGAACTGACACAACCCCTGAACACTCCCCTGACATCCATCAATTCGTAGTGAAGGCACTTCTGAGCAGGATATGGGTTTTTTTCTTTGCTGCTCCTAGATTTTCTTCTCTTAATTTGCCTTTTTGAACTCAAGCAATCTTTTAGCATACAGAACTGTTTTGTGGCAAAGATACACAGTTTCACTGTGCTTTTTTGTTTGTACAAGATGAAAAATGCACAAATGATGTGTCTTAAAGTTACCATTAGGGCAAAGTCTGCTTTCCCTTTGCTGTAAAAGCCCAACTGAAGTTAGGATTCAAACCTCGTAACAGGTCCTCTGCATTTCAAAATTGGCTTCCATATGACAGCACTGCATTTTTTAAGCTGTTATTGGGATTTTATAACTCAAATTGATTCAATTGGGAGGAGATAGAAGTGGAAGAAATGTTAAGTGATGCAGCAATGTGAGCATATACAGTGGATTTGTGACAGCTTTTACCTTTTCACTTTTCCTATTCCTCAAGAGTGGCATGCTAAGGATTGTCCTGCAGATTTGTACATCCTACATGCAGCTAGAGCAGGGACAGGAAGAATTTTTCACCAATTTGTTCCTCAGTTTGCTTCTGTGTGGAGGGAGAAGAGCAGATCATCCTCACAGCCACCCTGTGACTCTGAAAAGAGCACACTGAGCACACTGGCTGAGAATTGCTCTAGAAGCTCAAAGTGTTGTTATGTGGTTTATTCCCTTTCCAGGCATCTTTGTTTCCCTGATTTCTGTCCGGGAACACAACCTGGAGTGCCCAAGCGGCGGCAAAGCTCACTGTGATGGCATTTCCAACCCAACCAGAAGTGCAGGAAATCCCCCAAGAAAGCTTGTTTTTAGAGGCTCCCAGAAGGCTTGCATATGTCAGATATGCTTAACCAGACCAAGTCCAGCCTTCCTGAAATTCATCCCTCTTTAACATTAATGCTTTTTTTCCATGTCAATCTGAGTGGTGTGAGATTTTTGGCAATCAAGGAGTAATAAAGATTTGTTTACAACTGTGTTTGGAATGGATTCTGGTTTGTTTATTGCAATTTATGCCAAAGGAATATTTCATAACAAGAAGCACGTTCCAACCTATTCATTTCTTTCATGATTTTCATTTACTGATAGGCTTTCATCTCAACAACTTGTTCTGCTTAGCAGTGGCCAACCACATAAAGCAAATTAAGGGGGATAAAAAAAGAAGACATTTTGTAAGACGATATCCCCTTCTTCAAAATCTCAAAGATAAAATCTAAAGTCTTTGGTTGATTCTATCACATATTCTTGTTCTTTGGCCCAGCTACCTTGTGAACAATTTTCATCATGCTTCCAGTGCAAATATACACTGCTGGAAAGCTGAAATGAGTTTTCCACAACCAGTTATGTGTCATCAGAGTTAAGAAGTTTCTACAAACTTAGATTTTCTCAAAGTGCAAAAAGTGGAACTTTTGAAGGCTTTTAGTGCCTGATGTTAATTTCCTTAAATATGTAAATATTAACCAAGAATTTTTTGTAGTCTGTCTGTTTTGAGGTGATAAGAGGTTGAATAAATATTAAGCCTCCAGGTAAGATTCCTTGTATAATGAAATATAAAGCCACATGGGCCCACTGGTAAGATAGGATAAAATTTCTCCCCAAAAAAGAAGTCTGTTATGCATTCTTTTTAATGTAAAGGCTTCTAAAGTCATCACAGTTTGTATCCTCAATAAAATATACAGAATATCTGCTGAGACCTGCAGAACTCATCTCAGAAATGCAGCTTTCTAGGCTCCACTGTTATTATCTGATCTAGAATGCAAGATATGTCCTGCATTGGAAGATACAATCTACATTTCCCAGTGTGTTAATAACTTGACCCCCTCCAAAGGTCCTGCTGTGTATATTGAAGTTGTCCATTAATTCCCTTGTGGACTGCTGGTTTTGGTATTTAATCTCCAGGAGGAATTTAAGAAGGTCAAGGTCCCCTTCTTTGAGGAATGCCACACAAGTAATAAAACAAAGTATGCTTGCCCCTCAAAGAGCTAGAAATCTGGGAGCTGTGTTGACAAGAGACCTTTGGAGTATTTATACCGCTTTTAGATAGGGGAAGGGCAGAGAGATAGTTATTGTAGTTTAATAAGTATGGGAAGATGGCTAACATACATGGAGCTTCAACCCCACTGTGGCATTTGATTTATGTTAAACGTAGTGAAGGGGTCAAGGTCTCTTTTCACACCATTCTAATCCTGTGGACCTCCTTGGTCTCTGCATCGTGGCTAAGATTTGGATAATGGTTGATTTCTCAGAGTAAAGAAGTTTAGGATGTAATACAAACTCAGCAAAGTTCCCATGGAGGGATCTGCTCACAGATTATCTGCTCCAGCAGGACATGAGCACAAAGCACCATTGAGCCCAAAGACCAAGCAGAAAAAACACAAAGAGTTATGCTTGACAGCACTGGCTCAACTCTAAATCCCAGCATCAAGGAGACCTTCCTCTGTCTGCAGAGCACTTCCAAGACAGCAAAATTAAGTCCTCTCCACTTCTGAGAGAAAAAAAAAAAAAAACAAAACCACAAAAGCATCCCCAGGAACTACAAGCCAAGCACCAAAAGATTCAAGGACCAGAATTTACCATGTTGTGATACAGAGGGGTCATTGTTTTGAGACCCATTGGCCATTTTATGCTATCATCTCACAACAGCCATAGAGGTATGGTCAACATTTCCAAAGGTCATTTCAAAACATGCATCTGTTGCAATGCCTCTGGGCACAGCTGAGCTTACCACATGTGAAGATGGGTTCTCAGTGCTTGTACGGTGCCTGTGAATGATTCATGTCCCGGAGAGCAGGGCCTAAGATGGGTTGCCGAAATTACGTGGCATTAACCTAGATCTCTGATTGGGATAATGGAGTTTCTAGCTCAGCTTTCCAAGAAAAATAGAGTAAATATTATAGCACTGTTTGTTTACATGTTTGTCTGTCCATCTGTCCCTTCAAGCCTGTTGGCCAATTCCAATTAAATTTTGTTAGGAGGAGCTCCAAGGGATCACATTCTTGCAAGCTGATTTATAGCACATGGGGTATGGAGAGCCTAGAAATACCTCCTCAAAGTAAAAGCTGCTACATAACCTCAAGCCTATTTGACTCCAGGAAATGCATAAGGAAAGGAAAGAGAAAAACTGAGGTTTCTATTGGTTCTGTGACTTACGAAGCTACTTCTGAACACGAGAGGCCAGGGAAAGATGTAGAGAGCTGCCGTATGAAACCCTGCAAATCCTTCTCAAAAGAGCTGTACTGGCCTTTCCCCATTGTTTTGGGAGAAAACACCTTTTCAGTCCAGCATACATAGCCAGTAATAGTCCAGACTGCAAATGCAAATACTGTACTACAAATGCAAAGCTCCAGAGCACAGTCAGAGTGCTCCA
Organism: Urocolius indicus; assembly: GCA_013401255.1. Taxonomy (NCBI): domain Eukaryota; kingdom Metazoa; phylum Chordata; class Aves; order Coliiformes; family Coliidae; genus Urocolius; species Urocolius indicus. The sequence goes on from WBNH01005326.1 coordinate 295,494, forward strand.
GGCTATGGACCCCAGGGCCCAGGGGTGAGACAGATGCTCCCCTGTAGCTTATGGGAGGCAGCCTCCTTGCCCCAAACTCTACTCACAGCCTGGGACATGGCTGAGAACTGTCTCCTCTCACCCAGGTGTGGGCAGATAATGGCTCAGACTTCCTTGCTGCTTTTATTTTATCTGCACTGAGATACCATCAGTGACAAGGCAAGTGTCGGGAGATTTCTTTGACAATCCTCTCAGACTCCTGATTACAAACGGCCCTGGTTTATCCAACGCCTGGCTTAGCTGATTACTTCAAAGGAACTGTGTCTTCCTTCTCTTGCTTCTGCTGCTCAAATAACTCCTTTTCCAGGGTTCTGTTTTTGACCAGGCTTTTTACAAAGTGCATCAGTGTCACTGTCTGCACTGAGCTGGCTCTGCGGAGGAATCTGGGCTTTTAACCTGACAAGTCCAAACTAGGATGGGCAAATCTGCTGGAAACTGAGGTTTAATGTACCTTTCAAAGGATTTTTGTGTTCATGGGGTTCAAAAACTGGTTTGAGGTCGTGAAGCTATCCCCTCCTCCTCCTGTCATTTGAAACAAGGTTTTTTTCCAACAGTGATTCGTTCCATTAAAAGAGTATTTTCCTAACTAAACAGGAGTTCTATGCTACTGCATGTCCAGACAGGAGATGTAATGAATCATGAGATGGAAGAACAACTTTGGAAGGAAGAGCACATCACCATGATTAGAAACTGTGGATAAAATCTTGGCCCAGTGAAGCTAGCAGCAAAATATTATTGACCTCTGTGAGACCAGGCTTTCACCATCCACTTCTGGTTTTTTTCACTAGAGTTTTTCTTCTCTCCTCCTCCTCATGGGATTTGTATTTGTTTTCCTTCATCCCACTCAAAAGCTTTTTTTTTCTTCTTATTTTCTAATTGCCTTCAGCTTTCTTTTATCCACAACTCTTTCTTAGACTGCTTCCCTTCAGTACAAATCTGGCTCCTGAAATATATGAGTTGAACTTTAAGCAGGCTGAGAATAAGACAAAATAAATTTGCCCCTGGAAACTTCATTCTTTCCACAATTTTCTGTGGCTTTCTCTACAATGCCAGCAAGAAAATAGATGCCTTACATGTATTTTAAAAGGAAAATGGTTTGCAGTCTAAGTTTCTCACCATCAGAGCAAGCTAGTGTAGCTCCAAAGAACAATGCACATGGATGACAGCATGGCATGGCAGATACACAACAATCACCAGGCTACCTGGGGCCAGTGTGGTCCTGAGTTTGGCACCATGGGCTCTGTGCCAGACACTGGAAATCTAATGTCAGAATTGTGACACTCACACAACCAAGTGTGGTATTTCTTCCTCCCCATGGTTCAAGAACTGAAGCTCTTTTTCATCCCCATGTTTATCTTTCAGTAAAACTGGGAGCCCCTGGTCACAGTGCATAGCTGCACTACCAAAGCACATGAAGGCAAAAACAGTGCCCCTCAGAGTTTAACAACTTAGCTTAGCTACTAATAGTTTAGTTTAATAGTTTGTTATCAGTTAGGCTTCCCACTCCCCACACAGTGCATGTAGTGTTTGGGATCTCAGGTACACTTCCTGTATTGGAGATCAGCCTTCAAGGGAGTTCACTGTAAAAAGCCATTTCAGAAAGGATTGATTTTGCACACCAATATTTTGCTTCTAAAAAGTGATTTCATGTAAATGGCTGCTCCTTGTAATTCCTTGCATGTGTTAAATCTTTGGAAATCCCACTGATTTCTAGCTGATAGCCTGGAAAGTTTTGGTGTTGACAGTCAAAGAGCCTGTAATCTTTGTGCATTCAGCATTAAGAAAGCAATCCCAGCCCTTCCCCAATGCAAAATGTACCTCTGTTTCTCTTTAGCCCTTCTCATGCTCTTCAAGGAGGGCAGCAAAGCGTCCAGGTCATGCACACCAGTTGCTACTGTAGAGAGGGATGCTCCAAGAAGCAGAGCCCATCTGACTGTGCTCATCAGGTGATGGATGTGGTGTGCTCCAAGCTCCTCTGTCTTTGGGCCTGTTTCAAGTACCTGGGTTATCAGAGCACTGCCATTATAAATGTAAACTGCAAATGGAACATCAAACAACACCCCTGTCCTGCACAGCATCACTGCCACGGCTGAGCCAAGGAGGAGCTGCCTGATCATTTCCAGCTCTCAAACTGCTGGGGAAGGGCTAGGGAGTGACTGGGATAAAGAGCAGCATTCACCACAGCCTCAAAACCCTTCTTCAGGAGGGCTAAGGTCACGCTTTCCTCCTACACTGAGCTTTGTTATATTAAGTATAATTCTCTTTATGAAAACAGGTTAAGAAGAAGAACTGGAGATATTTGGATTAATGTACAAGAACAGGGGGATTAAGAGGCCCTGTCAATTAAGGTGATCCCTTTAAGGCTCTGCCCTTTCACCCCTGAAGCTTGGCTTTAATTCCTGCTCAGACTGATGTGACTAAACCCTTCTAATCTGACAGCTGATAGAGGTCAGAAGTTAAATGTGTCCAGGCAAGAAAAGACATTGTTCTCATGATCTCCATCTCCAGGAGTCACGAGAGATGATAGGCTTATTTGGCACCTTCTGGTGATGATTCTCCTAACTGGGATTCTTGCAAATCTTATCCTTCATGGTTCTGTCCCCACCACTCTCCATGGTGCTCTGGCCCCACGAATGTGCTGCAGGGCATGTAACACCTTGTTTTTCTCCTCGGCAGGGTTCAGCCTAACCCCATGGCAGGGATTTAGGCATTTTCCATGCACAGCTGTGCTGGGCGGATAATACCTTCTGTAAGCAGTGATACTGGTCCAGCTGCAGTATGTGTTTGTGGATGGAGAAGAACAGCCACTGACACCCTAAAGCCAATGAGATGGGTATGCTTCTCATTACAGAGGCTTGCAAAACCTAAACTAAACCAGAGCACGTTGTTATCTAAAAAGGAATGTCATGTCCTAAGGAGGATGCTGAAGATGGTTTTTGAGTTGTGAGATCTTCCATCTTCTACAGCAAGCCTCCATCCAAATCCATGTCTCAGCAGTACTGAGGTTAGTGCCAGTGTTTTTCCCTGCAGACAATCTCTCTGGCCTGGGCTTGGGCCTTTGCTGGGGTCTGTTTTCTCTGACATCTTGCAACTGCTCTGGTTCAGAATAGGAATTTGAATCTCAGCAAGACTGAGCAGGGAGCTCTCTCAGACCAGGCATTATGGATATAACTCAAAGTATTCATGCTGAGAAAGAAAAAGAGCCTTGCCCCAATCTCAGATAGTTTAACACCACAGAGGCTCCTTCTGTTTCAGATGCAGGGGCTGAAGCCCAGCTTGCAACCCTGTCCTGGGGAACTAATTTCAGAAATGCCTCCAGGTGCTTTTCCTGAGCATCTTCTGCAAGGGCTGGAGAAGCCTGCATGCCCACCAAGGAGTAGTGCAGGGTTTACCTGCCCCCACCCCACTCCACAAATGCCACAGCCTCAGAAAGCTACTACTACAAGCACTCCTGAGCTACAAAGCCCACCACATGTAGGAAGATCTGACCACAAAAAGGAAGCTTGTCTCAGTGCTTTGGTATTTTAAGAACAAGGAACAGAGGAAAGCAGAGGCCATTGCTGAGGGATCCAGATGCAGAGAGGGCAGTGGCTGTAGTCAGGGTGGGTTTGCCGTGCTCTACCTCCATGCTCAGCAGCTCATCTCAGCACATGGTCTAGATTAAGTCCCATTCTCTTTTTTAAGCCATTAAACCATCACAAGCTCTCTGCTTCCCCAGCGGGCTTGTCTTGGAAAATCTTGCAATAGCTCTGATTTCTGCCAAATCATTTGGATCTTAGCTTTCAACTTGACTTTCACCCCAGGGGTTTGGCTTCCCCATTGGTAGAAGGATAAAGGTCTTGTACAAAGGCCTCAGGAGAGGTGTGCGTGGGCTCACTGATGGTGTTTTGAAGTGAAGACCAAGTTTGTATGGGGGTGTGCATGTGTAAAACTTAGTGCTCCAGTTCACCTCAGGGACCACCCACAGTCTCCAAAATGAATTATTTTGCTCATATATTTCTCTCACAATAAGATTCATTTGTGGTGAGGGGTGAGGATGACAGAGGCTTTGGAGCTGGTGAACTTTGCTGTTCGGACAGATGTTCAGTTTTTACTAAATCTGGTCTAAACCCACATTTGAATGCTTTCACAGAGCTGAGCTGCTGCTCTGGGAATGACCTGATGTCTTAGCTTATCCATACTGTGTGGAGAAAATGGCATTCTCAGGTGTGTGATACAAACTCCTGACCCTGCCATCAGTTTTATTTTCTTACATTAAAGCAGCCTTGGTCATTTTGTAGTCCTCCAGCAGACTGAAGTGACTGTCCTGCGAGGATTGCACGATGTGGTTGTGACCAGCTCACCAAGGCATGTGCGGCATGTCTAGTGGCTGGCAGCCACCTTGGCAAATAGCCCCTGGAAGCCAGCCAGCACTGGGCTCGGTTAAGGTGTGTTCACACCACAGAGTGGTAATTTTGGCACAACAGAGGAGTTTAGCAAGCTAAGACAGGAAAATGAAAGCATTAATGGCACATGCACAGCCATCCCTGTCTCACTCAGGTAAAGCACTGTGTGCCATGGCCAGAAACTCTGTGCCCATGTGCAAGGGGTACTCCCTGTTGCATCTTTTCTCATGGTGATCCATCTTCACTGCATCTTCACTGCAAGGCTGACTTCAGAGCTGTGAAAATGTCCTTAAACTCAGTAGCAGATCTACCACATTTTACAAATCATAGAATCATAGAATGGTAGGGATTGGAAGGGACCTTTAGAGATCATCTAGCCCAACCTCCCTGCAGAAGCAGGTTCACCTAGATCAGGTTGCATAGGAATGTGTCCAGGCAGGTCTTGAAGACCTCCAAGGAAGGAGACTCCATACCCTCCCTGAGCAGCAAATGGATCCTTTAAAAGACTAACTTTGTTGTCCAGCAAGTTGTGGATGCAGCCTTTTGAGTCCATGTTAAACAAACAGCTGCTGAGCAGGACAGAAGGGAGTCAGAAATTAACAAAATCTTGATGAAACACTGCATAGTGGGTATGTCATCTAATAAACGCACCTGTTAAATGAAGGGGTGAGCAAAGAGAAGGAAAGGAACTGTGTCCTGAGGCTACCTTGGGTTTGTTGATGGCTGCTGTTTGAGACAGAAGAGGTCTATTTCTGCAGCAAAGAAGGGAAGGATATATGGGAGAAAGATTCATGCCACTCAAGTGAGATCTGCACTAGCCCAGATCTTGATCCAAAAACCTAGTTCCTTCAGCTCACTCAAACAGTCTGAGCACAGGCAGACTCAGTGGTGTTGCAGCCCAAGATCCCTGGAGGTTGGCTGGGGATGAAGTCAGTAAATGAAACCATTGCTTTTTTTTTTTTTAATGTTGGCCAAGAAGAGGAAAACAAAGCTTCATGCCCTAACATTTTGCATACAAGGATTAGCTGACTTCTTTCAATTGCCTGCTGTCACCAGGTTCTCTAGCTGGATCTCTGCAGAGAGAGAAGCAGCAGAGGAGCAGCTCTACCAGTCACAAGTGCACGGTGTTGAATGCATCCACAGCAAATGGTGTCCCTCACAAGTCACAGAACACCATTGCAGCTTGACACCACAGAATAGATAAGAATGCCTAGAGCATGTTGTGGAAAGAAGGGAAAAATATTCTTGAATGCTTTGAGTCTCTAATATTGTTCAGAACATTTTCAAGGTCTATGAAATGTTAATCATTGAGCTGTTTCTCCAGAAACCTGTCATCACATGCATGTCTCTTCTGGTCCTTTATCCTGACCCTAGATTATGCCTTCCCAACCTTTCTGCCATGGAAATGTCCCTAAGTTTGAGACCCCCACACAGCACATGCTGTGAAGAGAATGCCCAGACCTAGCTATTGGTATGGCACGGCGTGAAGAAGATGAAACCATTTGGCTTACCCCTGCACGTTTCTCTGTAAAGCAATATTCTTAAAGTGCTTTGAGTTTTGTGAATGAAAGGATCTGTTAATAGTAATACTTTATTATTGCAAAGCTACTGCTAAAGGTCTGTCAGCCTTTCCTTTGTGATTATGTACATTGGGGTTTACCGCAGAGTTACAGAACACCTCCGCAGGCTGATACTTGGCAAACTATGTCCCAGGCCTGAGCCATTTAATTTTTTATTCATTTTCTGAAAGCTTGTGTTGGCCAACTTTAAGCCTGAAAAGTGAAGAAACAGAACTAAACCAATAATACCTGAACTGTAAAATCTGCACCCTAGTGATTCACAATGAAATGACAGTCTGGATTAGACTGACTATTGTTCTAGCAACACCTCACATCACCACAAAGTGGGACAAAAATAAACAAAAGGATAAAAGATACATTTCATTTCATATGAAAGCATGCAAAGTCATGGTAGCTTAACATCACCTACAGCTTCCCCCCTGGAGCAAACATTAATCATGTAGACAGCAACACAAATAAAACTTCCTGTAGACAAACTTGCGTCTGCAATGTTCTCATCCAGTTGGTCTTTGCCAACCAGCCAGAGTGTAAAAAGGCAGTAGCTGCTCAGTGAGGTGAGAAGTGATCACTTTTTAACTCTAAGAAACTGATTTATAAAAATGGGCATTCATTCACTTTCTGGCAATATGACATGCTCGGCACAAATACTCTGATGGAGATGCTTCCTGCATGCATTTGGTGGCTCTGCTCTGCAGGGGTGCAGATGGTCTGAAGCATCATTGCAGCTAAATCCATTGCTCACATGCTCTTATTCTAAGCATCTTGGCTTGGATGGCCAGTTTCTGCAAGGACAGCATGAGGTCAAGGACTCTCATATGTCTGCAACCCATGCAGTGACCATATCTATGTATCACTGCACTTTGTCTGTCCTTTAAGGAAGCACATCAGACTGATCCAATCACCTGGGTCACCTTCCAGCAGCTCTGGACTGACTCTGGAGCAACACTAGGTAGGGAATGGAAGATATTCCTCCCAGGCCCTGCAGCAACTAGAAGTAATTACACAGGATTTAACTGGAACCAAACAGGAATTGAAGAATTTTTCTGTTGCTTTTACAGCATTGGAGTGGGATCTGAATGTTACCTTGTCCTATTTACTGACCTGAGCAGTATGGAGATGGATATTCAGATAAAATAAACCAACTTTTTATAATCAGCTAAGAAAATGTAGCTGAGTAGGGATGGAGAATAATGGTCTGTATGCAACACTTTAGGTAAATATCTGATCAGTGGCTGAACTTGCTCTGCAGAGTGACTGACATTGACTCAGAGGCAACAGCTTCATCCTCACCCATATAGGGACAGGTCAGCTGAGAATGGGTTCTCTCCCCACACCTCAACAGCTCACACAAGCTAGTATGGAACCATCCCTCCCTCACCTGCTCTTTAAATTTGCTATCCACACTTTACAAAGCCCTCACCATACTTAATTCCATTCTGAGAACACCCACCAGGGCTTGGGTGCCTTTCTGAATTGAATTTTTTCTTCAATACAGTTAGGCAACTAGATCTTGGTGGTGGAGTTAAAAAACAGGAGAATGTCACATGAGAGTTTTTCTAATAGCGTGTAAAAATGGAACCTCTTGGTTAACTAGAAAAAACAGAGGGAGCATCAGTCAGACTGTGAGGTACAGCCAAAGACATTGCCTTCAGAAATATGCTGTGTTTTTCCTGTATGAAGGAATTGCAGGATAAGAAGAATGAAGTATGGTAATAAATGCACAGTACCACTGAAGCCCCAGTGCAGAATTTTAATAGAACAAGTCATTCTTCACTCATATTCAAGAATAAGTCAACTCTTGTAATGTTTGAGAGTGCTACCTTATGGTATCCTTCCACAGATTTTGTCTCTCAAAGCAGAGGATTATTTAAACTATTATAGGATTCAAAAGGCTGAAAAAAATCTTGACTTCATTCTGGACAGCCAGAGGTCAAAAATACACCAAAGCAGAAAGCACAAGACAAAGCTGCTGCTTCAGCAATTGTCATTCAGGATGATATCAGAATAGACATGAAGGAAAGCCAAATTTCTTTGTAATGTATTGCACAACACAATGTTTTTGGACAATGAGCATTCACTACATTCTTGCAAGACAAGCTGTTCTTGCACTGTAATATTGGAGGACTGAAAGGAAAGGCTCAACTATTTCAGTTTAAAATCAATGATTCTTCTAGTTGCTGGCACACTTGGAATAACCCATCAGAAAATGGTGCAAATATGGTGAAAATAGCTAAGCTAATGACTGCAGGAGTCAAGGAAAGCAAAAAAAGCAGACTGCCAGAGAAAACTGAAAACTCAGTCTTTGGGGAAGTGTCCAAGAAGGTGACATGGTCAATACCAAGGCACCGAGCTGGCAACATCTGCTGAAGCTGGGAACTTAAAATCGCTCTGCCAATAAACTACAGCTTGCAGCAAAGACGCTGCCAGAAGAAAAACTTCTGGCACAACAGGTAAAGCACCTTATTTCTGTAAAGGATAGAAATAACCCAAACAAACTGAGACTAGTTCTCACTATAAAATTGTAATTAAATTTCAAGAAACACACTCATCTTACTACACTGCTTGCAGCTGGGATGCTGCAGCAGCTCTTGGAGTGCAGTGATTTGTGCCAGAACATGGACCACAAATCCTGTTTTTTCAACTGAAAAAAAAAGGGATGCCTTTAGAAGCATTGGACTTACACCAGAGCTGCTAAAATGGCAATAAAAATTCCTCAGTGTAAAGAAACCAAGCACACATGGTACTTGATTCTAAACGTCACCTTGAAGCATCAAATATCTTTTCTCTTTACCTGAATCCTCTCTGGCAACAATGAAAAACTAAAGGGAAAAAAATGCTGAGAAAAACAGTGACACACATTCTGTCTCACACATCTATACAGACTACATTCTTTAGCAAAGGGCTTAATTTAATCTAATCAAACCATATATGTAATTGGAAATGCTTCAGTCAGAAATTGAAAATAATCATGTTTTAAATATGTGTAAAATCAAAGCTGGTCACATTTTGCTATTGAAAGGCCTGATGAGAATTTGAAACTTCTTAAAGGTTGTGAAATCTCCCAAGAAAAGAAGAGAGATCTGGATTTAGATACACTCCAGAAAAGATTAAGCTAAGTCTTGGTTCATCTAGCAGATGAGCCACATTTCAGTTTGAAAGAAAACATATTAAACAACTGTGAATGTCATAAAAAGTTATGCTTCAGCTGTATTAACTGGCAGAAATTGTACTTGCAGTTCCAGTAAGCTATGTGAGTGCTGAAAGAATATTTTCAGGACTCCAATTTATCCCTTCACCACAGAGGTCAAATATTACAGAGCAAATAACAGAAAATGTTACTGAAATTTATTATTCAGAAGTGCATTAGTTTGACAACATTAAAGCATTAAAGTATATTCTGCAAGACTACCATGCAAGAATGACTGATAAAAAAAGAGATTCAAGTTTAAGCTTCAACACTTTAGTTATACTTCTGTTAGAATTAAAACCAACCTGAAGATAAAACCAAATCCTAAGTTTTGGTTTTCTTTTTTTTATACCATGAAGCAAAACAAGAAAAAAAACCAAAGGCAAGGTAGAACAAAATAAAGCTTTGCTTGACCTCTTGATGTAAGCTCCCCTAGGCTCCTCAAATCCTGCAGTGCTGCACAGCAAGACCATAGAAACTGTTCTGCAACTGTGCTTACAATTGCCCACACTGGGAGGTTCATGGAGGCCAGCGTGGCTGCAGGTAAAAATAAGGGTTTGCATGGACCAAACTGCTCACGAGCAATGCAAAGCAGCTGGAAAGATCCTTTCTCACAATCTCTGTCTGGAAAAGCATCCTCCACAGTACATTTCAGTAAATATTTTTGGAATCAACACAATTATATGACACTCAATAGCATTCAGAGAAGGAATGATAAACCTATAGGAGTATTTTTTAACTGGAAACTACAGAAATGAATTCCTAGTCTGTGTTTGACCAGTGTTACTTTGTGCATAGGTTGAAACTTGAAAGCGTATTTGTATCAAAGCACACACATTCCTCATCATGCAGACCCCACTAAGCTCATTTCCTATCCAAATGCAGTGTTTGGTTTAAAAGTTAATTCCTCCCCTACAGAGGTTATGGGCTACAATGATATCCCCTTCTTTAATGAGAAGGAATACTGCTGTGCTGGGAAAATTTCCATGGCCAAATTAAGTTGCTGAAGTCCACCCAGTACAGCCAAGAGCACAGCTCTGCAGCCTTCCTTTACCTCTCTTTACGACCTGACATAACCACAGCAGTGTCAAGAACAAACCATGGGGCTCAGTTCTGCCCTTAGATAGGCTTAAGCCAATCTTCCTTCTCGAGGATGCTGCTCAGGTGCTATTGAGGTGTTGCCACACTCCTTAGTGTCTACCAGAGTAGACTGAAAGGGATGTCTATTAAGAGCCTATTAGTTTAGTGTGTATAGTCTATTCCTTTTTTTTTTTAAAGCTTGTGTTTTGCTAAGTCTTCTAGAAAGCTTTTTCAGACTAACCAAAACCAAAATGAAATTAAAGACAGAAGACAGAAAATCTCAGATATCCTTCTTTAGTTTGGACAATTTTGACTGTCCCTTAATGCTCACAATAAAATACTAAAAACTTATGATAAAAGAAAGTAAGGCTTTCTCAGTTGAGGGAAAGAATAAGAGTATATTTAGGAAAAGGAAGAGTTTCTATAAATAGAGTAAAAGATGCACACTTTTTTTGAGAGAGTTTTCAACACAGTGCAAATTTAAACATTTCCAGAAATTTGGGACATCCTTTTTTTCTATGCTATCTAGCAACAGGACAAGGAGTAATTAGATGAAGATGGAACACAAAAAGTTCCATTTAAACATAAGAAAAACCTATTTCACTAGGAGAGTGAGGGGGCCCTGGCACAGGCTGCCCAGGAAACGTGTGGAGTGTCCTTACTTGGAGGTCTTCAAGACCCACCTGGATGCGTTCCTCTGTGACTTGATCTAGGTGGATCTACTTGAGCAGAGGGATTGGACTGGATGATCTCTGGAGGTCCTTTCCAACCCCTACAATTGTGTGATTCTATGCTTTTGTTGGGGTGGCACTGTGAGCTCTCAAAATGATCTTCCATATCCAAAAAACCAAAAAAGTCTGTATATGTAAACAAAAATGTGCCTTGATAAATGGAAGGTACTTTGTTGTACACGGTTGAAAACTGACTGTTGAAGTAATCTCACATGGACAAAAAAAATGAGACCTTTTTTTATTTTGCTTCTTTAGCAAGGTCATGGATTTACAGGCATGGGACGGAGAAAATGGAAACTCATACCTCATCACACTAGTAAGCAGCATCCAGTACAGCTCTCTGGCACACTCACTGGCCAGATCAGTCACAGTTTTGCACAGATGCATCTGCAGAGGAATAAGTGCTCTCATCTGAAGACTTTGGATGTAGTGTTACAGTGTTGCTGGACCCAATGTAGCTAGACTCTGCCGAGGAGATGCAGGATGCTTCCTGATGGTTTCTGCACTCTTTCTTATGTTTTGGAAAACCTACTGCATTTCAACTCATGTGTCTGTCCTCGTGTCTACAGCAGCCCTTCCCTTTCTCTGCTGTTCCCAAATGTCCTGATATCATTTTGAGGAAGGAATTGCAAGTGCAGCTCCCTCACCTTGTTCTGCTGTAACCTGTAACTGTGGCTCTGACTCACTGCAGCACTTGGGTGATGGCTTCCCCCAAACTCTGAAGTCCTCTCAGTTCCCACTGTAATGTAGTGCAGGGCAATGAACAAGCTAGCACAAGGAGTGCTTGATGAATAGTTTTCCTCTTTCTGTTTCCACATCACAGTCTATGAATGACCACCTTTATAAAACACATCAACATCTGCCAGTGAAAAACATTGCAACTAAGGAAGGAAGAATCACCATCAACTTTCTTGCAGTTCTGGGAGGAGCCAGGTGCTATCTGCAGTGGGTTTGAGTTTCTGCATTCTACAAGGCCGGGGTTGGTTTTCCTCTGTGGCAGTAACAATGTCTACTCAACAGGATCCACAGTCCTACCAACTATTTTATTATTCAATTAAAGACCTAGAAATGCTCAGAATAAGAACTGATTAGATCAAACACTACTTGCTTAGCACATTACCATGGCAACTCCCCATTCTCCATCGGTTTATTTATTATGATAATGGCCTCTACAATAAACTTGGAAAGAGATACATAGATAGAACCAAGTCATAACGAATTAGAGAAAGTTAGTATCTTAACTGTCAATAAATGAGTCCATCATCCTCTGCATCAGAATATCACTGTTTCCTAGCTCAAGGCAAAAAAAAAAGGCATGGCCTTCAGAGCTGGCACATAAACAGGATCTAAGCACATGCATAAATGCAATCCACAAAATCCCCAGCCACTGGCTGTGTTAACCTAAAATCCATAAATACATCAGGATATTTTCATTTTAAAATTCTCTAGGCACACAGAGTTTCCACACACTTCTAGTGGCTTCCAGGATGGTCTGAGTGGGCAGCACAGTACTAGTGGTGATAGTAGATAAATGCTCCCCAGAAGAATCTCTACTTGGAAAACACCAATAAAAGCTAAATCATCTCAGCTCATTGCAGTCATTCATTTAATCTCTCCTTAGCTCCATGAGTCACTCTTTGCTGATTGTGAAAACACCTCATTATTTCATGAAACTAGGACAGGCATCTCACAACCAACCTGATGGAAATGTCTCAAAGGTGTTCACACTCTTTTGTGAAGGAGCAAAGTGAATAGCTATCTCCTCCAAGAGAGACCAGCAGATTATTAGGAACTTCTCTGTGTTGCAAGAACCCAACAGCTGCAATTGTTCTTGCAATTGCACTTAATGTCTACATTGACTTCCAACCCCTGTGGCCCACAGAGGAAAACTGTCACTGTCAGATGTGATCCTTCACCCTTCTGAGGTGCCCTCCTAAGACCTAAGAATAGAAGGAATCCAGCGATAGAAGAGATGGAGTCCACCTCAAGCCATCATCCCCAGAATCAGTTGCCAGAAGTGTTGCCAAATCAATGTTATTCTAGGCAGTTTCTGCTCCATGAACAGCAATTACATGTGCACCATTCTTTGAGGGGTTGTTCCCAGGTGTCAGCACCAGATGTCCCAGATCCCACTGAGTAGCAAGATCTCCCATCCTGACTCCCTCCTCTCCCTGCTTTTCAGCCCCTGGTAGAGGCAATGCAGCTGGCCAAATATGTATCCTGACCTGTCTGACAAAGCACAAGCATGCTGCAGGGCAGCTTTCCCCCATTTTCAGCTCAGTGGTGAGCAAGACTGTTACCCTGTTCCACATGAACTTCAATGATGAGAATCTTTCTGCCTCTCTTTTTTTAATGACTTTCAATATCAGTGTCATAGCCCTACACAGGATTGCAGGTGCGAGGAAAGAGCCACTCAGACAGTCCTGCAGCTAAAAGCAGCACATGTGCACAAAAAAAGTAGCAAGTAGACTGAATGAGCACAAGTAGTGTTATTTTACACTGTAAAGAAATAATGAAAACCACTAGATGACATCCAAAACACTTCTATGGCAGATTCTATGCCCTGAAACACGGCTCCTGCATGATGTGCTTCTTTACATTCATAGACTTTCCCTCAAAACTCAAATTTCTGTGTTTGTATGGATGCACACACTTCCAGGCAAGGCTGCTCTTGGGATGTATGCCCACATAGGCAGGCAAACAAGGATCTTCACAATGAAAGGAAAGCATTCATGATTTGTCAGCCTTTATGTTACTGTTTATAAATACCCAGTTAGGAATTAAAGGAAAACCACTGTGTGGTTTAAGTAGCCAGTCTTCTACCACTGAAGATGAATAGTGAATAGATGAAGTGAATGACTTCCAGAAAGCTCATAGTCTGAAAATGGTTTGTCTGTGTTATTTAGCAAATGCCTATGAATAACAAATGAGCAAGCAGAAGTAAGAACGTGACCAGAGGATGGGTTAAGCTGATCAGAGTGTTTATTCACAATTAAATATTTATCACATTAAATATAAATAAAATAATATAAATATAAATGGAGGGGGAAGTTTTTACATACCTCACGCTCTTGTGTAAGCATAACAATCCAGAGCACTGACAGCAGTGTATCATCTATCAGATGGTAATGAGCAACACTAATGGGAGTGCAGGGAATGACTGTCCATGGCTGCTACAGTGCAACAATCCCACGTCAACTACATTTTACCTCCTTGTTTCATGTGTCCCATGTGCTACAAGCACATTACGAGCGTGATCACTGCTCATGTTGAAAACTCCACAACTATGCATCAGCAAAGCACCTAGGCATGAAAAAAAGGGCAAGACCTGACAAACCTCTTCACAGTGTTCCTTACGACAACAATGGTATCAGGATGATATTTGAGGCTGAGGTGAGAGCTGAGGCAGAGCGTCATTTTATGAGCACTGCAATTGAAATTTCCTGACCAAGAGACAGTTGGACTAGGTGATCTCTAAAGATCCCTTCCAATCCCTACCATTCTATGATTCTATGATACCTGCATGGAATCCTGTCTCCCATCTTACAAATGTTGTCTTCTTGCTGCAGTGGTTTATCAGCCCTCGAAAGTAATCTGGAAGGGATGGTCACCTGCATAACAATTTCATCAGATGTACCATATGTATTACAAGACCCCTGCTTGCAAAGCCCTTTATGACAGGCTTGAGTGGGAAGCTCTTATAGAGTCAACCACAACTAATCCAAAAGAATTCCTTTTCCTATTAAAATATGCTTAATAGCTCATGAAGCCCTGTCAAACTCTCCAGTAGGACTGGGTGAAAAACAGTGTGTTTTTTTCAGCTGCCAACTGGAAAGAAGTATTTGGGGCTGATTTGATTTTTTTCACTTTGAAATGTAGCCTGATTTCAAATGAAAATATCATTTTTAAACAAAATGTCAAGATGCTTTCCAAGCCTTCTCCCTATTTTTTGTCAAAAGGATTTTTCAAGCTTGACCCAGATTGATCCAATTGCTCTAACACTGCTGTGAATTTGTATATTAACTAAAAGTATGTTTTGCTCCATCCAAAACATGCAAAACACACGTTAGAGCTGGTGGGGGAAACTGTGACTGGGATACAGAAATGTTTAAACATCCAATGCAAATAAAGTACAAATGTAATGGCCTCACTACTACAGAAACGTCTTGGCTCGTTTCCACCTGGAACCAGTGAGATGATTAACTGACCACATGCACTAATTATTTGAAGCTGATGTTTACATCAGCACTGTGCAAAATGAGTGCTCCTTTGCTAACAAAAAAAAACCCCACTGAAGCGTGGAGCCTGGATCTCCTGTGCCTGATGAAACTTGAAATGAGGTACCAAAAAATCAGCCTCTGGGATATCCAAGCAGAGGTTTGGGCAGACACGACGAAGCCGACAGCCAGGGAAAGCCCATGTGGTGCCAGCACCAATAGCCCCCAGAGGGATTCCCCAGAGCAGGAGCCACTTGCACAGGGGTCCCATCAGCTCTGTCCTTCTGGAAACATCTCTAACAACCTTCTCCCTTGGGCCTCAGATGAAAAACTATGGAGCTGACTGTACATTACCTACAGATGTCTTTGCACTTGGAGGAGCACCTGTGTAGTGGTGGTAGATGAGTGCAGTGCCAAATCCAGACAATACCCTTTTCTGATTGTGTTTTCTATCATTCTACAACCAGTTCTTACACAAGAAACTTACAATGTTTGTTTATGTACGATGAGTGAGTTCCATTTCTCAGCTGGTGGGAAGAATTCCCCAGAAGTCAACATAAAAGTTGAATGCCAGGAGATCTGGAAGAATACACATGAAAAAAAGGCAGTTAGTTGCTGTGTAATGACAGCACACATTTAAAACAGAAATGCAAGTGTCTTTCAGAGAAAAAAAAATCTCTGTGCAAACACAAAAGACAGGCTTCTGCCAAACCTCTTTGAAATCTACAGGCCAAATTCTGCTCCAAGTCTGAGTGAGTAAGGTCCAAGTCTATTAAGGTGTGTAAAGCTTCAACACCTTCAAGCATTGACACTGGAACACCTTTAGCTAGCATTCAGTGGCACAAGGAGTGCTTCTAAGCAAACAAGGACACAGTTCCCTCTTACATATTTCTTCTCGTGTATGTCTTCATATAGCAACTAAATTTGCATCCCTCCTTTGAATGGAAACAAACAGGTTTGTTCTTCGTCTATGTTTGGAGTAGATAGAGCAGAATCAGGCCTGAGCTTTTACTGAGCTACCTGTTGGCCTGGTTCTCCTTTGTGTAGTGACAGCAAAAAATACTATGTTAAAACTTAGCTTAAAGGTTGTTTGACTTGAACACAGCCTATAAGGCCAGTTTCAGTCACAGGAGTGCTGCTCTAGGTAGTCTTGCAGTTCGCTGCCTCTTTTCATATACTCCCGTCAGTTGAGGCTGAGCCTTATCTGTCCTCTGTTTACTATTTGTGTGTTTTAAAACAAGGGGAGAAAATATCTGCCAAGAAAATCTTGGCACGTTTTCTCAGTGTGACAGCCACACTATAAATAATAGAAAATTAATGTTTTCTTCTTTCCCCTCCCCCCCCCATATATCTGCTTACAGCTGGTTTGTCCTGTGTATTTCAGGCAGCAAAATTAGATCAGTAGCAGCTTTGTTGAACGTATCTTTTTTTTTTCTTACAAAAGGTTCAGTTTCTTTCAGAGCCTGCCCAGTCAAGTTTCTGTGAGGGGCTGATGATAAACTGAGATTTTCTGGTGCTCTTTAGCAGCCCCTGTGCCTGAGGGGATGGGACAGATTGCTTGTTAGTGTATCAGTGCACCGTTTCATGGTAAAGAATGAACGGAAAAAGGTGTAGAGGTCAAGTGTGAGCTTTTATAACTGCTTGTTTAAACCTGCAATAAGGAGAAAACGTTCTCCTAAGGTGACAGCGAGGCTGTCTACCCACTAGAGGGTGCTGGAAAATAATGTCAGGGCTCGGACCTTGGCCCTGGCAACCAACCCCTCTGTCCCCAGTGGCCTCTGCCTCCTGAGGAGGCAATGTTTGGGGTAGGCATTACTCTACAACGGGCTAAGTGCGTGCTATGACATCAGCTGAAGACAGATACTCTGATTTGAGCTCGATTTGATCTACTTAGTGTACCAATATGCCCCAAAAGAAAAGATTAAACCGGTTTGTTGCAAACTGAGCATCCTAGATGCCTGCACTGACCACCTGCACTGATTACTGACTGAATGCCTAGATGGGTTCCTGTGCAACCTGTTTCAGGTGAACGTGCTTTAGTAGGGGGATTGGACTGGAGGATCTCTAGAGGTCTCTTCCAACCTCTCTGCCATCCTATAACTGTGATCCTCATGAGCAGCTGGGCTGGCTGGCACAGTGCATGGCATAGGTGCAGGCTTCAGGCTGCCCAGCTAACCATGGCCTGGGGTTGTGTAGGCACTGCCTAACATGGCAGCATGCTTCCCAAGCTCAGCAGCAATGGTCAAGGAGACCTTCTGCAGGTCAGTAGCCAACAAAACATGAAACCCTTTCACTCAAGCCAGCCAAGTCTCAAATACCTTCTGAAGGAGAAAATCCTGACAGGGCTGTGTCTGGCACGGAGGTGTGCTCTCCCAGGCAGGGGCCTTGCTGTGGGCTCTGCAGCTGAGCATGCTCTGTGTCTCATACATGGGCTTTGCACCCTTTCTCTCTATTTTATGGTCCAAGAAAGTCAGAGTCAGCAGACTCTAGAGTATGAAAAGCATGGGTGACACAAGCGATGTCTGTGGCGGGCTGAGTAAGCAGCACTGGGACAGGTGGTGTTTAGCAGAGCTTTTCTCTTGAGTGAAGAGCAGCCAGTGGTGTACCAAAACCCAGGAGGCTCACACTCTGGAGGGGAGGGGACGTCTGCCTCCAGAGCAGGGCCACTGAGGGAGTGAATGGGACTCATGCAGGAAGGGTGCCCAGCAGACTGAGGACATGCAGCACGTTAATGTTTTCTCTTATAATTTATTAAAATGATTTCAGTTGCTTGAAAAGTTTGATCTTTGTAAAGGCCTGCACTTAATACAAAACAATTCTCACTCATGACTAGTTAACACAGGGTGCTGCTTCCTCATGGGTACACAAGGAGGTACCACAGCAACTCCTCTTTCTAAATGTTTCTTGCCTAATTCCACATTCCATTTTTTCTTCCTGCACTACTTTCAATTAATTGCAGAAATAAATCACTCTTGCTAGTGGACATAACAAGCTGGATTCAGATCCAGACTGTTATCCAGAATTACTCTTCCTGATGAAAGAGTTTCCCTGATAATCCATGAATGACAGGTCAATTTTTATCCCTATTTGCCAGTGCTTTTCACAACGTGAAAAGGACATTTGAAGCCAGAATGCAACACTCTCACATAGCCACGGAAAAATCACAGAGTATAAGACAAGCTGAAAGTGAAGAATCTGGCCCCTAAACTGCAATCTTGTATAGCTTGGAAAAGCTTTCTGGGTAGAAAGCAGGGCCACAGGTCAGACCAATTTCTGCAGCGGTCACACGAAGGCCAGCTGAGGTCAGATCATCTGCAATAAGCAGATATTTCCATGCTGGAACACTGGGTAATGTGGTCCTGGCACACCTCTGTTCCAAACACGTGGCCGTTATTTGCTATTACAAATCATTTATTAAAGCTTGGCCAATCATAATAGCAAATTTGTAAGCATGTGAAGATCTCTGTATTTTGCCAAAAGTAGCTCATGCATGAAAAATATTACATAAACTTTCTGAACATATATCAAAATAAATATTACAAATTACAGGAAATATGCTAAAATGACTCCCATTAAAGTTTCAGGATTTGTTTAGGATTACTCTGATGGTTATAAAAGTGTCTCCTCTTATATCCTTCATCTGAAGGAATAGCTTTGCCTTGGTCATTTTCTCCCCTTAAAAATATGCCAGATTGCCCTTATATACAGCAAAACTTCTAAAGGCACAGGGCACAGTCTAGACACCTGCACTTGTCCAGCCAGCCCAAGTACACTGCTGAGCTGTATCCCTCCAGGTCAGAAAGCTCTTCTGTGCCAATTTTCCAGTGCTGACTGACACTGCCCCTCCACACTCTGCAGAGCTGAGCCCTCAAGGCTCCATCTGCAGCAGTCACTGTGTGTCTATGAGTTGTGCCAGCACTTTAAAGGCAGGTGTCAACACACTGCACAGAGCACGACAACAGCAGGACTTGAACTTCAACTGTATGTGACAAAGAGGGATGAAGTCACATATTTGCATAACTCAATGCCTGTCAACCTGCTCTTGCTACAGTTATGCCTATGCTCACCCTGCAGCACAATAGTGACTGCAGCATCATGCCTCTTACTCTGCAGCATGGACATGGCAGGGCTTCACCTCACAAACCAGGACCCCTTTATTCAGCTGTGAGCTGAATTGCACCCATGAAGACTAACACAAACTCCTCTGTGTCAATGCCAGAGTGTCCTTTGGCTTCAAAGTTTTTGGGACCGTGCCCTAAGACACAAGAAAATGCTTGTGATGTTCACTGGTTGGAACCTCGTATACAACAAATAGTCATAGCTCACTTCAAGTCAGTGAAAAAGTGCTTTTTTTCTGCCCTGACAAGAATAATTTGTTCAACTCTGGTCGATCTTTTACAAGTAGCGATGCAGAGATAGAGGGAGCTGAAAGACACGAAATGAAAATGATGACAGGTAAAAGACGGGCTGGAACTGTGTAACTCAATGAATTGAAAAAGTTCCACATTTAAGGATAATGCTAAAATGGAGAAAAGAAAGGAGTTTTTATGTCACATTATCTCTGGCACTTACTGCCTCATGATTTCATTGAAAGCCAAGCATATACCAGGTTTCCAAGAAGGCTTAGATATGGATAAACAAGGTCTGTATGAAGACATATACTGCTAGAATGGGAAAAGTAAAAAACAACAACAAAAAAAACCACTTAAAAAATGATAAACTCTTGTGAATCAGCCAAATTATTCCATAGCTGTATGTTACAGCGGGTTTTTTTACTTCCTATAAAGCACCAATATTTTGGCATGGAAATACTTTCACGCCACCCCCACAGCCACTTTCTTGGAGAGAAAGAGTGCAGAAGAAAGGAGTGAAGAAACACACCCCTAAGTGATGCGTAACTGGTCGTATAAACTTTGTGGGGGCCATGGCAGTGAGCTTCTATGGCAGATGGCATTGAGGAACCTCAGCTTGCCATATGCCATTGCCTTCTGGTTTGTGTGGGTGGGAGGCTACCATGGAAAAATTCAGTGTGGCCAGAATAACTCAGCAAAGAGCCAGCATATGAAGTTTAAATAACTCACCCAAGGTCACATATCAAATCAAAGGAAAACCTTGGGCTCCAGGAGATCCCTATCTCCTGGTATGCTCTTTAGGTAATGCTGCCTGTCTCTTGCCATGCAATAAAAAGAAAGGTGGGTCTGTGTGGAGCTCTTTCTCCATAAAAAGCTATCAGATATGTCACTTATCTGTCTTAGCCAGCTTCAGACAGCACATTAAACACTCCTCCACTTGCCCAGCCTTGTGTTTTCCGCGCCTCCTCTCGCTGCCCGAATCCCATGTGCTCATACCTGGAAGAAAACTATCCGGGGCCAAGCCACTCGCTCCTCATGGCTGGCAGCATCACCCCCGCTCCGCTGTTCTCCCCACTCTTCCCGTTCCTCCGCCCTCTCTGCTCTCCCCCATCCCCTGCTGCCTCCGCTTCTCCTTTTTCCCCACTCCCTGCCTCCCACCTCACCCCTCGCTCCTCGCTCACCCCCTCTCACCGCGTTCCCCTATCTCCCGCTCCCCGCTCTCCACACTCCCGCCGCTGTCCCATGCTCCCCGCTTCCCACACTCCCCCCCCGCTTCCCCTCTCCCCTCACAGCCCCCTCTCCCCGCACTGCCCCCTCTCTCCGCACTGCCGTCGCTGCCCCGGGCTCGGTGGGGCGGGGAGCGGCGGCTCTGCGGGGCGTGGGAGGTGTCGCCACCTGGCGGCGGCGCGGCGGCAGCGCGGGCGCAGAGCCCGGGGCACTTTAGACGATGCAGAACATCTGCGGCAAGAGGGAACAAACCCCCTTATAAAACCCGAATCTTTAACACTGCCTCTCCCTCGAACTCAGAGAGGCCGAGGGGAGACCTTATCTCTCCCTACAGCTGCCTGGAAGGAGGTTGTAGAGAGGTGGGAATGTGTTTCTTCTCCCAAGCTACAAGCAGCAGGAGAAGAGGAAATGGAAGCGTAGAATGGCGATTAGGAAAAAGAAATCTTCACCGAAATGGTTGTCAATCACTGGAACAGGCTGCCTAGGGAAATGGTGGAGTCATTATCCCTGGAGGCATTTAAAACACATGGTGCTTAGGGACATGGTTTGGTGGGCTTGGCCATGCTGGATTAACAGCTGAACTCAATGACCTTAAAGATCTCTTCCATCCCAAAATGATTCTGTGATTCTATGATCTGAACTGCCTCTGAGGCTGCTCAGAGCATCACAGCATAGCACCATTGCAGGCGGCTGCGTGCTGGCACTACTCCCAAACTCACCCTGGTGAAAGAGACTCGTGACCAAACCCAGGAGCCACAGGGGAAAGGCTCTCCTTGCCCTCCAAAACCATCACTTGGAAAAGTGATGGGGAAGGAGAGGTAGATGGTGTCCAGGTGAGAGAGGGGTGATGTTCAGAAATTTCCCAAACAGAATGTGAAGAGGAAAACAACCTCTAATATTGCAAAAAAAAAGTAGCATTTGCAAAATGCAGGTGAAAATGGCAAGCTGGGCGTGGAGAAATCAGCCTGAGGTTCTGCAAACCCAGGAGTCAGGTGTGCCTGTAGCACCTGGCATTAGCTTAGCGACCACGAAGCTTCCTAATGCACGTATGGGGGAGATGAGTTTATTTTCCAGCTTCTGACAGCTTAAGGCACACAGACTTCATTTCTTGCAGCCATTAAGATGAGACGATTTTTAATGACAAGCAAAATGTTCATGAGTATTTGGTGACTCCATGAGTTAGGGAGTGTAAAAAATCCCCAAGCTATTGCAGAATTTAGGGTAATTTGCAAGCTTTAGTGTTGCTACAACATAGAGAAGTACTTTTATTCAAAGAGGAAGGTATAAAGGGTTTTAGGGAAGGCTTTAAATGTCTTTAAATATATTGACTAATTTCCCTGTGGGAGGACTTCTATACTCACACAAGACAGAAAGTGTTTCGCTGGTGTATGTTAGGTCAGCAGACACTACATGTTAATTTAACTCCAAGATGCATTAATTCAAGTTAGAGATTTGTGAGGGCTTTTCACCAAAAGCATTAATAGTGTTTAGGTTTGTAAATGCTTGTATATTGAAGTGACAAACAAGCACCCTCCCAAAACGATCCCCAAGTGCAGATAGCCAGAATGGTGAGCTCACCTATGCAGAAAATACTCTGTTTCCACAAGATCCAGCATGAAAACCATCAGAGAGCCTTCCGACCACTCCGCATCAGCTCTTTGCTCCTCTGTCCCAAACAAAAATCTTCATGGAAAATGTATGATTTTCATTTGGTCCTAAATAGAATTCAACCATTTGTGCTCAAATTGTGGAGAAAACAGAAATCTCACTTTCACCCAAACACCAAGATACATCAGTTTGAAAGATTCAGTAAGGTAAAGTTTGTAAAACAGAGATTTAAGAGCCACTTCTAAAACCAGCTGCTAATGACAGACTTGGAGGCTGTTAAACCAGGAGAGACACAAACACCATTAATAGTGAACAAAATGGTGAAGACTCCAAGCAACTGAGGACACTTTTCATTAGAAACCACTGTGAGCTAAAGCTTTTGCTAAGTGCTTTGTGCGTGTCTTTCATTAAGACACAAGTTGCAGGCTTGTAGAAGGTCGGACCAGTACTTTGTACTTGAAGGAAATGACTTTGTATGCTGATGATTATTTTTATAGGTCTTGTTGATGCTATTGGAACATGAAAGCACTTATCTTTATGTAGTTTCCTCTATCAACTAGTCGTACACTCTGTTTGAATTTCCAGATCTTTTTCAGTCCAATGTTATTTAATAAGCACTGTAGTGTTCTGCTGTAGAGCAGAGCAGCCAAAGGGTGGGTTTTAATTTGCAAGCAGAAGGAAGCTGTATTATAGCCAGAACAGGGAGGAACTTCCTGGCCACTCCTTCATAAACTAATAAAGTTTTTTGAGAGAAGGCAGCTAATCTTCTCTATACTGGATGATTTCTTTTCACCTGGAACAGGAACCTGTTGCCAATGAAAGCAAAGCTGGTTGCAAAAAATGATTCCTTCACAATCCCATCTGTAGGTGTAGGGCAGATAGCAGAGTCCTTACATCATTGTCAAGGAAGTTATACAAGCTTCTGGGAAATCTATATTTCCACTTTAACATGTTAACAGTGTTTTGTAGACTCTATCGGGCTGTGCAAGCAAAGTGACATTTATCTGGCTGGATAGTGATAAAAATGACTGGATGGGCTATGTTCTGATTACTTCTGGGCATATTACCATTCCATCTCAGCCATAAGCAAGGGCATCACCTTAATTTATCCTTGCTGGCATGCTTTTGTTATAGAAGACCAAGTCGTTCAGCAAATCCCAGTTATAGGAGCTTGTATGTCTTTGTGTTTGCTCAAAACCTGCCATATACTACTTCTGCCTCATAATGAATACCAAGTGTGAGAACAAGTGCTGTGTTTGAATGCCTCTCCTTACAGAACACTAGAGAATTCAAGAACTTTAAAGTCCTAGATGATGCAACATGTTTCTTTTTGTTCTCTGCCTGTGAATAACTGTTTGGCTGCAGCAGGGTTTTGGTAGAGAGGCTTCAGGAAGGGTCCTTGGGCACTGCCCACCCTGCCAGCTCCAATGTGTGGAGCAGGTGGCCCATACTGCACATCCTGGCCCCGCTGCAGCCTGGGCCCAGAGCAGGCGTCACGGTGTGAGCCATTAGTGACAGAAATTGGACTGACTTTCTGCACTATTTTTTGGCCTTTCCATCCTCTCCTGGGGTATGAGCTCTAAAATCAGTTACATCACAGCACAAGAAAGGACCACATCCCTACGACATGCCTGCACAGCTCAGGTCGTCTGCAAGCAGGAGGAATAATGGGACTATTCTCAGCTCCAAGAGAGGAAGAACCAGGGACAACTCAGTTACTTTCTTACCAAGAACAACTGAATGAATACTTAAGAAAGACTCAGAAATTGGGTTTTTTTCTGATCACAAATTCTCCAGAAGCAGTTCATTGATGGAGGAAGGATATTTTCTCATATCTTGAAGTTATTTGCCAGATACTGGAGGAGAGGTTCTGAATAATTTTTGGTCTGTAGAGTTTTTTTTCCCTGTGAATCTCAGAATGAACACAGCATGTCCAAGCTTTTGATCTCTTTAGGTGAAACAGTGAGTGTCAGCCTTTGTGTTTTGAGAGATTTCAGAATGACATTTCAGTGATAACTGGGTCGTTATGGGGTTTGGATGTGAAACTCCCTTCTTACAGTCCTTCTGTAGCACTGTCTTGAAATGCACTGGAAACCCCCTGCATCAACTGGGCACTTTTTTGGCCATGAACTCATTTTCTAAAATACTACTTAAAAGCACTAGCTAAGAACAATCCAAAAGACCTTCTTTCAGAATTCTGACCAAGACTGAAACATAAATAAATAAAACCAATTCAGCTCTGGTAATTGTGAATACATTATTTCCCCCCTCAATTCTATACCTCTTTGTATCTCTCCTTGTTTTCAAAGATTACTTCCCTCAGTTTATTTATTTTAATCCCAGCTTTTATGTTTCTGTCCCTTGCCTTCTACCACAAGTGACCTCACTGGAAAGTCCAAGAAAGCCTCAGCATAAAACTTGCCAATTCTCCCAAGGCAAGAAAAAAAAACATTACTTCCCATTTGTCTATAAAATGTGGTTCCATCAATGTTTTTTTCATTGCTGATACTACTAGGAAAGAGCAACAGCTCCAGCTATGGGGTGAAGTGCCAATAAAAATCCTCCAAGCCTCAGCCAGTAAACAAAATGCTGTTCGTATTTTCCTTTTCGCAGCTGCCAAAGCTTTATGTGCATTATTTGTTACATAGCTTTACCAATCCTGTCCTTTCTTAAACAATGCACATACTTTTCTTTTTAAAAGTCATTAAATAAACCTAGCAAATGTAAAATCTCTCTTCCTTGGGTGGTTTTCTGGATGTATGCTGATTGGATCTATGTCTGTGCACAAGAAAGTGTGAGGCAGTCAGGTGTCATAGAAATAACTTTGGTAAAATCACAAAATCCTTGTGTAAAAGGAGAAGGCTGCTCAGAACAAAGTGTATTACAAGAAGAGTTGTACCCAGTGTTGTATCTGCAGAGGAGAAAGCCAGGCCAGCACTGCAGAGGAGAAACTGCCTGGGTCTGGACATGGTGTAAGACTGGAGGCAGTGGGAACAGTGGGAACCTCCCAAGGAGATGATAAGGGCAGAGGAAATGACAGAGATGCAGGCTGATGGGCTGGACACAGTTTGGAGAGCTGGAAAGCAGGCAAAAGCAAGGCAGTGCAGCACACAGAAGAAAGGCCAGCCTGGACCTCCCCAGCCAGGTCACCAAGGCCTTTGGTGTGAAGCCTCTGCAGTTCTGAGGGCCCCTCGGCACCAGAAACATGCTGCAGATACTCTGATCTCAGCCTGCAAGAGCTTCCTCCTGTGCTGCTCAGAGAGGAAACTAAGTGGGGATGAGTCACGTCTGGTGACACTCTGGGTGGTGTCATATAGGGGAAAAGTCAGTTGGGTGAAAGCAAGACCACAAAACAAAGGGAGAAGCAGAAATGCTTCGTATCAGCAGAGGTCCTGGGAGACGAAAATGCTCATGGCGTTTGCAGGGCAGTGTGGTCAATCAGCAGCCTGCATGTGCCCAGCATGCCCAGAGGCCTCTTGGTGCCTCTCTCCTGGCCCTCAGCACAAGCCAGTCCCCACAGCTGCACTCGGGTACTCCATGGGGAAGTAGAAGAGGGAAGAGACAATGGAAGAAGAGCGAAGTTAAAAGAAAATGGAACTGAGCTCTAAAATGTAAAGGAAAGCAAACCACAGTTGGCAGGATGTCCTTCCTGCACACTGAGACTGCAGGGTTGGGGTGGGAGGCTCAGCAACAGTGCAGAAGAAAGCTCTCCAGTTTCCTCTTACTGCCTGTTCACCCCCAAATGTATTCAATTTTACTGTGAGATCCTTTCAGATCCTTTCAGATCTAGTCACAGGCAGGAGTGAAAGGGAGATATACTCTTCATGGGAATAGGAATGAGTGGCTGGATCAGGGCGAAGGGTTCCTTGCTCCACCTTTGCAGCAGTTCACATGACTTCACCCTGTGCAGAATCGTAGAATCACAGAATGGTAGGGGTTGGAAGGGATCTCCAGAGATCATCCAGCCCAATTCTCTGCTAAAGCAGGTTCATCTCAACCAGGTCACTCAGGAACACGTCTAAGAAGGTTTAGAAACCTGCAGAGAGGAAAACTCCACAATCTCCCTGGGCAGCCTGTGCCAGGGCTCCCTCACTGACACAGGAAAGTTTTCCTTGTGTTTAAGTGGAATTTTTTGTGTTCCAGCTTATGTCCATCACCTTTAGTCCTGTCACTGGAGACAACAGAAAAAAGTGTCACTTCATTCCCCTGACATCCACCCTTTAGGTATTTATAGGTGTAAGCAAGGTCTCTTCTCAGTCTTCTGTTTTCTAGGCTAAACAATGTCAAGTCCTGCAGCCTTTCCTCATCAGAGAGATATCCCAGTCCCCTGATCATTTCGGTAGCCCTCTGCTGGACTCTTTCTAGAAGTTCCCTCAAGGGAACTCCTAGAATTTCCCAGGTGAGGTGGCAGCCTGTGGCTGCTGCACAGCTGGGTGGAAGGACAGAGCCAATGAGCTGGCAATGATGTCATTTCACATATGTCAAGTCCTGCAGCCTTTCCTCATCAGAGAGATATCCCAGTCCCCTGATCATTTCGGTAGCCCTCTGCTGGACTCTTTCTAGAAGTTCCCTCAAGGGAACTCCTAGAATTTCCCAGGTGAGGTGGCAGCCTGTGGCTGCTGCACAGCTGGGTGGAAGGACAGAGCCAATGAGCTGGCAATGATGTCATTTCACATCTTTGTGTATGTGTTTTATTTTTCATCTTATGAGTCTGGATTCTCCTACTGCACAAATCTATTGGATCATCTGTGAAAAGTTTCATGTTTAAGAAAGTTCAACTACAGTGAACGAAATTTACATCACTGGTGACTTTCCAAGTGCTTGCCTCTTTCTAATGAACAGCTTAATGGCTTTATTTTTGCACAGAAGACATTTATGTGCTTTATAGCTCATGTTTCTTCTCTGCATCACATTAGTTTTTGCATCTAATGACTTTAAAGTCTTGTCATACGTTTTAAGGCAGTAAAGCTGGACTGCCAATCAAATGCTTGTAGCACCAAATTACTAGGACATTTACATAGGTATGTAGGTATTTAGCCTGTGAAGCACACAGAAGATCAGATTGTGCTTGTGTGTTTAAACTGAGCCTCTTGGTAGGTGAACACTGGCTAATGTTCCCTGGCTTTGGAGTCCATGGCAGCTGATCGGAGGGAGTGACAAGGTGGCAGACACCATCTACAGGGCCCAGGTGCTGTACCCACCTGTAGCACCTAACCCCTGGGCCCTCCCAGCCAGCTCTGCAGCCTCTGACTCATTTTGGACACACGACACTCTCAGAGGAAAGCAGGGAGCTGGTGCAAAGCAAACCCAACCTGCCAGCCCCTCGAGGGAAAACGGTGGCAATAGCCCTGCTTTTAGCTGGTTTCTGTTTTCCCCTCTCCAATTCTGTGCTCCAGGGGATGAGACTGGCTGGTCCCAGCCATGCAGGTCCCGAGTGTGTGTCTCTGGCAGGGACATCACTAGATGGCGATAGAAGTATTCAAACAGAGCTGGAGCCTCCTTAGGATTTGCTCAAGGCTAAGGAATGGGATTCAGGCTTTAACTACTCCAAACCCCTCAAACTTTGACAGCATTGTTCCTGGACTCCACTCGATCTGCAAAAACATCAGTCAGAGAGCGCAGGAAAGAGCTTGTATACTGTGCTAGTACTGCCCTGCACGGTGCCAGAATGACAACGTAACTTCCCCTCTCTGTACATAACTCTATGGGGCAGAAACTATACCTTAGGCTACTGATAGGCCTCTTTAGCTCCAACCACCACTCCCTTTCCCTCCTAGAGAGGCAATAGTCCACATTATGCTATACTTACCTTTGTTTCAAAGGAAGAATCGAGCATGCTGGGCAGTTGAGCAGCTGAGTGACCTCATTTAGCAGGCGATACAAATAATCGTGTCCCATTGCACTTGCTGCAGCTCCTGAGTGTGGTTCAGTAACCTGAACTTGGTCAACAGACCGCGATAATAACACTGAGGTGCCCAGAGTGGCATTTGCGACATCATTTGGGAATAAAAGTGTGTGGGGTCACTCATAGCATGCTGCCTTCTTACCAGTCAGCCATTCCCACAGCTCTGCCCCAGCACATCTTCATCCTGAGCTCAGGCTTTGGTGTCATTTACTCCATGCAAAAAGTGAAAGGAAAAAAAAAAATCACAAAATAGGTAAAAAAAATGAAATTTAAATTTATGTATGATAACCTTCTCCAAAGAAGTCATTTGCCATTCCGGGTGTTAAGCTACTCCCTGGGGAAGCTGTGGGAGGCATATCTCCTTGTTATATGCTGCAAACATGATTAACTTGTTTTTCTGTGTAAATGACCCCTATGATTCATTGTTGTCAGACAACTTACACAGAGCTTCAGCTCCTGCTATATTTCAACAAAAGGATTGAGCAAATTGTTAATGTTTTCTGGCCCGTGATGCAAAATTGTAAAGTCTCAAAAGCATTAATTATTGGAACTACTTTGGAGCCTTGCTGATGTTTCCAAGGCCAAGAGCATCTGTTTGTTCTCTGCTGCTGCTCACTGTGCTCTGCTAGAGAAGCAGAGATGACATCCCAAAAGTGATGGCATTCCTCTGCCTCACAGCAGAGGCAGCAGGAACTGTTGGGGCATTGAAACTTATCCCCTGCTCCTCCAGTTTCCATAGCATACCATCTTGAACATCATCTTCATGGGCTTGCAGAGACATATTTTCATGGCCTTGACATGTGCCTGTGCCCAAGATTTCCCCAATAAACTCATGAAACAACACGCCCCACTAAGGACAGGTCTCCTCCTTGGAGTCAAGGATGAATATAGGCACAGGCAGGGTTTGGTGGCCTCTCTGCAGCATGAAAATCAGTCCTCCCAGTGCCAGGGTGAAACCAAGGGCAAAAGCACTTTGCTCCGAGCTTCACATTCTCATACCACCTTCTAAATGTCATGTCTTTTTTTATATACCGTGCAGCTCCACACCACACACTGAGGATCTGGATGAAATTGGACCCTGTGAAACAGATAGAAGAGGCCATGGTCTAGAGGAGAATCTTTTTGTTTCTAATTGCTAACTCCCATTCAGAAGGCAGAGGGTCTATCTGCACAGCCTTCCAGATAATTGCCCACTGCCCACTACCTAGCCAGTCCCTGAGCAGTGATCCGCCCCACCTGGCCAGCTGCCCCCAGTTTATATACTGGCCATGACTTCACATGATATGGAATATTACTTTGGCCAGTTTGAGGCAGCTGTCTTGGCTTCCAACTTCTTGTGCCCCTACAGCCTTCTTGCTATCAGGGCATGAGAAGATAAGAAAATGCTCAACAATATAAACACAACTTAGCAACTTCTGAAAATACCAGGATGTTATTAACATTATTCTCACACTAAATGCAAAACACATCTCATACCAGCTACATGGAAGAAATTAACTGTGTCCCAGCTGAAAGCAGAGCAGCAGGACACTGGGGAAATGCATTGGTGAGTATCTGCCATGCCAGGGCAGACAACCTGGCACGTGCCATTTTTGCCAGATTGGTATCAGCACAGCTTTGCTGAGGCTGGTGCTCACAAGTGACAGCCCCACTAGTTGCTCTGCCTTTCCTCAGAAGTAGGAAGCCAAATAACTTACTCCTACTATGCTCCATCACTGTTCATAAGCCAGTTGTCTTTCAGAAAACACACCCTTAGACTGTTTGAGAGAATTTTATGGGGTTTTCTGGTCCCAGTTCTCATTTCTCTTGGCAATCCAAGTGTGTTATCATGCACCAAGCACCTAACTGTGATATATTCAAGTGTTGGAAATCCTGGAACATCACAGAAGGCATTTAAAGCACATTTCTGTGTTTCTAAGGTGATGTTATGGAAAGAGAATGAAATCACGTTGTATCCTTCCCAACACACCTCTTAAACTACTAACAGAAGCCAAAGGCAGGAGCAACCCAAAAGGAAGAGAGGGAGGAGCCAAGTGGCAGGACAGTTGGATGTGTGAGAGGAGCCATTGTTGGGAGGATCATCAAGGAGACAGAGGGCAAAATACTTGGGACAGACCTGATGTGGCTGTAGGGGCAGAGGTCTACTTGCAAAGGCAGGTGCCAGTGCACTGAAAATTCACCTACTGTCTGGGATACATTCCTGCCAGGGCCGAAGATGCTGCCAGGCACTCCCTATAGTTCTAGAGGGTTGTCTAAGGGAAGGTTGGGATCATGCCAGCTGCTTCTCCTATGAGTGGAAACCACTTACAAACACATGCTTAGCCCTGGACTCTGAGTTAGAAAGCAGTTTTCTGCCAAGACAAAGAACTTAGGATCAAGTATCCTCATCTCAGTGCCAAGACAAGGTCCTGGTGGGGGGGATTTCCCTGGGTATTCCTCCCTGAAGGACATATTTACCTAGAAAAAAGGGACAAGGAAATTCCCACAAGCCCCAAAGCTGTGTTCTGGCCATTTGCAGTCAGTATCAGAGATTCATATTTAATCCATGCATCTGGATGAGCAGTCCCCAGCCAGGCTGGAGGCAGATAACCTGGCCCTCAGCCCACGCCCTGGCAGTAACTGTAGGTGCATCAGCCTCCTTGCTTTAGGCTCCACCGAAAGCTCAGACACCTCTGGGAAGTTCTAATTTTTTTGTTCTATTGGTAGTTCAAAGGAGCAAATGTAATTTTCTTTCTTGCGTCACCACCGTTTTCATGTGTGCTGGAGCTTCTGGTTTCCAGTTACCACCAAAAGCAGAAGTGAAAAGAAGCAAGAAAAGCTGTTCTCAGGGTATTTTAGATTCAAACAAAGTCAGGAGGTTTTGGAAACAAAATAGGGGCATTACGAGATAATTTTATTTTTGCTTAGCTAAAGGAAAACCAAATGTTGTCACTTGCACATCTCTGTGAACCAGCCAAACACTTTCTCCTCCCTCTGAAATACACACTTGGTATCAGTACCCACAGTGCAGTTCCAGTTTTGCCTAGCAGAAAATGTTTATGAGTAATAATGTTTTGCTATTCATTCAGAATTCCTGTCTGAAGGTCTGAAATAAGTTTTAATTTTGCCAAAGAAAGAGCTGAGAAACAACAGATTTTCTAAACATGAGGCTTATGTTCTGTTTTTGAGGTAAAGCCCAACTATCTTGTTTCTTAAAGTAGGCAATATTTCTTCACATTTTCCTTCAGCAAGTGGACATATTTTGCTATAGGTAGTAACTGCCTCTTTTCTGTAGTGCGTCCTCTGTACAGATTTGCTGTTAGGCACCCAGAAAGGCAGTGGCAGAGCTGAGAATGATGCTCAAGTCCCTCAACCCAAGGCACAGAGTGCTTCAGCAGCTCACCTGTGATTCCCAGCTGTTCTCCTCCTACAAACCAAGGATGCA
Source organism: Urocolius indicus (assembly GCA_013401255.1). Taxonomy (NCBI): domain Eukaryota; kingdom Metazoa; phylum Chordata; class Aves; order Coliiformes; family Coliidae; genus Urocolius; species Urocolius indicus. The sequence goes on from WBNH01005326.1 coordinate 327,229, forward strand.
TGGGGAGGAAGGCCAGGTCTTACTACAGCTGCTGATTTCTTTGGTCACTCAGGTATCATGAGAAGTGTTGGAATAAAGGCCAAGAGAAGGGCTCTGATTTTTGTTGTTGCTTTTAATCAGCACTGTGTGCAATGCTGCCACATAATGAACATGGGCTGGACCTAGAAAGCAAAAAAGAAAAAAGTGATCAGCATAGAGATATGACATTCAGATCTGTTTATCTATCTGTATGTTTCTTATAAGGAAGGATGACAAGTTGCTCTGCAGAGCAAACATACTTGCCAAGAGCAATGACACCAAATGGAGATTTCAAACCACAAAGAACAGCTAGGAGCAGTGAAAGTCTATGGGACTGTCTTTGTTAGACCAAACTATATATATGCTATAAGGACAATCTGGGGATGTCAGACCTCAGGGAAACATTCACAGCATAAAATCAACGTAGCTGAAAGACTAATCTTTGGGAGGGCCAGGCCTAATCATAGCTGATCTTAGTGGGTACTTCAAGGGGTTTGCTTTTTTTCAAAAAGGAAACCTTTGAAATTTAGATCTGGATCAGGGAATTGTTTTTGCAGCCTGTGACCTATCATCAGAGCAACTTCCCATTCAGCTCCAAGTTTCAACTGTTGAAAAAAACTTTGTTTTCTGTGCCTAATCTTACAGACAGGAAGAGAAAATTAAGATGGAGTAGGAGATACAAGAAGTCTAGAGGGGCAGGAGAATGTTCAAGGAGAGAGGAAGTAGTCATGCTGATAAGGACAGTTATTAAGGAAACATTGTAGTAAATGAGAGAACTGTGACCATTTCCACTAAGAAATATGACGATGTCAAGCAGAAAGAAAGAACAAAAAAAAAAAACCCAGGAAATTGAGAGGATTATACATAAATGCAGACAGCCCAGGTAATAAAATGCAAGATTATCTTGATCTTTCAGTGAAAGACACAAAATCAGTTAGTACAGAGACAATAGCAGCAGAATGTCAAGTGAGATGTAGAGTCAATAACAAGCAGGGAAGAGATAGTACCAGGAGAGGACATGGAAAGTTTTCCTCACTGTGGGAATGGGCAAGAAAACAATTTTGATGTGTATAAAAATTGATTTGTTGAACTGGTCATAAAATACTGTGAGCAGGGTAGTGTTAGGAATCTGTTATAAATTCCTTAAGGTCAAATTTGCACTGTGATAGAGCTCTCCAGAGAGGCAGTAACAAGGACAGTTTTGGAGGCCAGCAGGTTTTTCCCTCATGGCCTTGATGTGCCCCAGTGCAGGGTCAGCATGTGCCACCTCAACACACTGGTGGATGGGCAGCTGTCTTATGCTGGAGAGACCTCTGTTTGTCCTATGTGACACAAGTCACATTAAAGAGAAAAAACTCAAAGCTCTTGGTACCCCAAGGAGCAGGGAATGGGCTGTGGGCTGTCAGGGCAACACCCTGTCCAGTTCTAGTTGTTGACAAGGCTATATGTTTATCCAAACCTCCACCAAACAGAAGATGCTGAAGCTGTTTGGAGAAACACCCTTCAAGGGAAAGAAGAAGGTATGGAAAGACTTTGTGCTTAATGGGTTGAGTTAATATATAAGTAAGGGTTTTGAGTGTAAGCAGGAGCTTAGAGTGGCTTGGAAAAGGGACTGAGTACCTAAGGTTGTGGTTTGGACATCTCAGACTGCAAGGGGAAAGTGAGAGCTGTCACAAAGCAAGCCCAATCGGTCAAAAGACATTAAGACAAACAGCAAAGCATGGGTTAAGTGAACTGGAGAAAGAACTCACCGCAAGAATTCTTCCTCTTTTGTGTAAGGTCTGCTGTGTGATGCAGCAGTGCCCAGTGTTGCAAAAACCAGCATGATTGTACAGACATTTTTCCTGACAGTATTTTTACTACATCCTCTTAGTTTCTCCCTAGTTCTAGTTTTCCTCCAGTTTCTAGGGAAGTCTGGGCATAAAGGAAAAAATAAAAAGAGAGGCTTTAGATGTGATCAAGGGCTGGCATCAGCTGATCAAGTACTGGACTTGAGTTCCTATCTCCTTTTTAGAATCTGTCTCCAGACATCCTCCTCCTTTAAGCTCTCAGGAAATCCCCAAGCTAGAAGGGCTGAAAATAAAACTAGCCTAGACTTACCAGAATACAGAAAAGCACCTGAAACTGTAACAGAAAAAGAGTTTTCCTCTACGTTCAGGTAAAGTCTGAAAATGGTTTTGAAGGTGAACTTTCCCCACTGCCAGCTCATCTCCACATTGATCTTGTGCCTAAGGAGACAGAAGCCTGAGGCAGACTTTTCCAATAAATTTGTCAAGGAGGTGCAAAATGGAAGCAGCCCCCCATCAGGGAGTCACTTCCCTTTCCCTGCCTTCACATGAGTTGAGAGTTGGAGGCTGGGGAAGGTAAGCACGGGAATACAGATGTCTCTATGTGCATGGGTCTTCCAGGGGTACCTCACCTGGCAATGAGCACATGCAGTACCCTTCCAGCTGCTGAGAGGGCACCAAAAACACTGGGGAGGCAAAGAAGCAAACCTAGGGCTTGCTGGTCTGTTCAGGAGAAGATTAAAAGCAGAGCAGGTCTGGAATTGCAAAGGCATGAAGACACCAAATGAGACAGACAAAAGTATAGGCAAGAATATGACTCTTAGGGTGGTTATCACCATGCAGAAGGCATTGCATGTACCAGAGACAGTAGTCAGCTCCTCTGTTCTTCTGACATTGCACTTCCTACTGCCACCAACAGTGTCAGGAGAGGCCTCTGGGCAGCGGGTGCCTAGTGCAGGGATACTTGCAGTGCCCAGGCTGCCCGACCCTGCTCAGCCATCCTGCTGCACTCCTCTGCTTGCAGCTGAAATCCACCCAGCTCATGTCCCTGAGGACACTTTTCTCAGCTGGCTGCCACTCAGCCATGGCACTCGGCTCTCATCATATTTCTGGAGTACTTCATCCACTGCTGTCCATCCCTCCTGCTCCAGGGAGCAGAGCAGGGCAGAGGAGCTGGGAGAGTTTCTGTGAGGGATCCTTTAGCTTGTCTAATGGAAAAAGTTAGACAAGATGATAGTTATTAGTTTCTGTTTTAAGATTCTAAATGATTTCCTCTCGACTTCATGCATCTGCTCTGTTTATCTTGCCCCACGCTGGAGCTTTCCCCTCTGCTTGAGCCAGCCTAATGCAAAGCCTGATCCCTGGGACATCTCTGTCAGCCCTACAGGGACTCTACAAAATCTCACTGTGGAAAGCACCTCAAAGGCTGGGGAACCACAGCTAAGGGAGATGCAAGACAGAGAGCAATGCTTCTGCTGAAATGCCCAGCCCAAAGCAGAGCGAGCTGCATTCCCTCCCACAGTCCCAGGGGACTGAGCTCTGCCTGGCATGGGGCCTGTGGACACATAAGCCCTTCCTNATGGATTTCTTCCCTGGGACTGAGGCAGGCCATGAGCTCTGCCTGGCATGGGACCTGTGGACACATAAGCCCTTCCTTCCCACACTCTCTGAAAGGTGAGACAAGCTTCAGGCATGCGTAAACAAACATTAGACCATGCTTGGCTCTCAACAGCAAGGGAATAAGCTGAAAGCTCTGCTGCACATGGCTGAGAAACCATTCTCTGATGGAGACAAATGCAGGAAGATATTCTGTCCCTGGCAGCGTTCCCATACACTTGGTGACATGACACACAGAGTCAGATCCGTGGGAGTTGTGGAGAGTGTGAATAATCCTGAGGGCACCACCCTGGGAAGCTATGTAAAGCTCATCACTACAAATGGCATAGCTCATTAAATATATGTGGATATATCTGTTCCAGCAGATGCAGGACAGACGTGCTTAATGTGGGGTTTCTGAAGTGCACGCCTGGGACTACACTACTGCTGAGGAAGAGGGGGGGATAATTATATGGAGCTCGAGTGTCTGAGTGAGAGGAGGCAGTTCAGCTGCTATGGTTGGGGCTGGGCAGGAGCAGGCTTGCAGAATGCAGGTGGCTTTCCTGCTTTGCTGGCTAGAGAGCTGTATGGGTCTTGGGCAGATGCAAGACAAGGGGCATGAAAGCACGAGACTAGTAAATCTGCAAGTGTCTTAGGGCACCTGAGGGCAGAGTGGCACAAACCAGACTGTTCCTCTACTTAGAGGAGGGATTTAAACTTGGAAACATCAGCCTCCTCAGCAAGGTGCAGAGAGTGAGGAGGCGTGTGCTAGATAAAAGCCTGAAAGAGTCCAATTTCAAAGAGAAGAGAAACCTGTGTGTATGCTATAGATAAATGCACAAGGTCAGACTACATCTCGTGTCTCTGGTCAGCTTCTGCATCCCTCGTGCCCTTTTGTTGCATGCATCACCCTATGCCTTTGACTCAACTGACTGAGCTGGCAGTGGAACGGCTTTGAATTTACTGTCTCGTGTCTTGAGAGGAGACGAGGGTGGAGGCACTTTAATCTTTCCAGTCAGTATTATAGCAATGTGCCAGTGCTCCTGCAGGAATCACACTGGTTGCCCTGCTCAGCACCAGCTGAGAGGTGGCACAGGATTTGTTCCCACAGCAGTTGGCTTCACAAAGCAGCTGCCATCTGAGCCAGCCCAGCAGTGCCAGTATGCTGGCTGAGGGAGAGCACAGTGTACAAACCACCTCTGCTCTTTTGCAATTTTTAGTGATGGTGCAGCTATGCCAAATGCTGTCCTTTGCTAAAGGCTTGAATTTTCCAGACCTTCTGCCTGGGTTCTCTCCCAGTAAAGCCTTCCCTTACAGAGGCTGGCAGGAGACAGGAGAGAAACCCTCACATAGCAGCACTAGTGCTTATGTGCACTTTTCTGCTCAGAAAGGCACTGAGGTCCTGGTAGTTCCTCTGCCAGGGACCCTAGAGAAGAGGACTGAGTTAGACAGGGGTGGAGGCATGTGTGGACAGTGCTCCACAGTGTGTCAAAAGTTGCCTGGATGAGGGAAACAAGGCTTCCTTCTGTAGTTTCTCCTAGGCAGCAGGAATAACCTGGGAGAGCTGCAGGGACAGGGAGTAAACAACACTGTGTCGTGAGGAGATAGAAATTATAAAAGACATTCCTGAGACCTTGCAAGACTGGGAAGGGAGGTGAGATAAGCAAGAAGAGGAAGAGCGAAAGGCTCATTGCTCTGAGACGCCAGGTAGAGGGGAGGGTGCAGGCAGACCTTATAAATTCAACTTGAAATTGTGCATGTAATCTTACGCACCCAGGTGGTTGCTCCTCTTTTCAGAACTGTGGTCTGAAAATGTTATGTCCCTGTGAGTGCCTGACTTCATCTGGACAGTCACATCCTCACAGGACTTGGGAGAGTAGCACCCAGGAGGGAGTGTTACAAAGATGAGTCATCCTCAACAGGCTGATACTGAAGAGCTGGACATGTTTCTCTGGTGTTTAACCTCTGCCTCATTTCATAATCTTTCATGGGCAGAGGTGATGCTGCCTGAGACAACATTTGCAAATATAAAACCAACACCATCATGTTGGAGGAGATCTGTTTTCATGGCTTCTGTTGCTAACTGACTCCATCATGATGACTTTTCATCTAGCAGCACTACCTAATTCACTAAAACTAGTTCCTAAATATATATAATCAAGACCTTTTCTGATTAAAAGGGCACAATGAAGCCTTGTAATCACCACTATTGCAAAATCTGGAACAGTGCTGCTGAAATATAATGGCTGGGCATGCAAAACATTAAAGCCTGAGAGAAGGCAAACTCCAGCTTACAAGAGCTGAAGTTAGCTGAGGTTTGCAAGGAGCATCTCATTTCCTTGCCTAAATTCAGACTTTTCCTCCTTTCCCCAGGCAGTTGAGGGATAAAAGGTCTTTACAGCTGATCACCTCCAGCAAGCCCTCCTGCTATGCTGATTTCATGTCCTAACAAGAGATCCTGAGGCATGTATAAAAAGTGGCACTTGCCCAAGACCTGTTTCTGGGGGGTTTGCTGGGTGATCCCTCCCATGCCCGGGTGTGCCAGCACACCAGGTGTGCAGGGACACCCGCTGATTCTGGCTCAGTGCTGCCAAGTGCTCCCCTGGGACATTAGTGCTGGAAGTCACCCCTCTTTCATCATGGAAGAAGTTTCAGAGGGCATGAGAGGAAATACTACACCTCTTTTTCAGATATGTGTGCCTAGAGACACACCTTTGAGGCCTCCTCCTTCCAGGTCATCTCTGACTCCTTACCAGATCTTCACTTATTCATGTGCACTACAGGGAAGGCTAAGAGAAGGTGCCACAGATAACACTGGAGTCTTGCTGCAAGGCTGCAAAATACAACCTAAGTGGGGTAGTAGTTGCATAAAGCAATGCAGAAAGGGAACCAGGCTTTCCTGAACGTTTTTAACATCAGTTGGGTCATTTCTCTTCCCTGAAATGTTGCCCTTTTGGCAAGAGTTATTGATGAGTTGTAGCCAAACTTGTTTTTCTGTTTCTGAGGAAACATAAACTTCAAAGGGTACTCCTGCTTGCTTGAAAAGATTTTTTCTTACACAGAACATGATTTGGTTTTCCCTGAAAATAGCCCAGTATGTATGTGAAAAAGGCATTTGGCTAAGTCTGCCTGAGATGGTGAAACCTGGGTTTCTGTTCTTTCAAAACCACCAACACTCAAACCAACATGGATGAAATATGTGTCCCTCCACAATAGGTCTGCAGGCTGAGCAGGGAGTCAGCTAGACCAGATATCAATATATGAGATTTTCAGACCATCTTCCAAACATCTCCCTTAGTTGGGAGACTTTGCTGGGATTTCTGATGCTCTGGTGTTGCAATCTCTGATGTACTGGTGTTGCAATCTCTGTAAGCCAGAAAACACAGCCATAGCTCTTGCAGTGACTGGCCCCAGTGCGCTGGCAGAGGCTCACCTGGTGGGATGCTTTCAGAGGTCCAGGTTGTTCCTGGGCCACCAGCATCTGGAGGATGGGAGTGCCAGTACAACTGGGCTTCTGCCATCCCTGAGGCATGGCCATGCTCCTGGGCAGCAGTCCAAAACCACCGCCTCCAGGCACTGTGGTAAGAACTCAATGGGCAAAAGCTAGGGTTCCCCAGAGCTCCAGCTGTGCCACTAGTGACAGCCAAGTCCCTTCCCAAAGGCTGATGGGCCAGCGCAGAAGCAGAGCCGTGATGCCAGCCACTCTCTGCACCTGTGCCAGAGGGCCAGCAGCCAACTGGCACTGCAAGGGGAGGCACTGGCTCCTGGGACCAGACATGTTGCAGAAGGAGAATGAAAGCTATGCAAGGGGAGGGAGGAGGGAGGTTGGCATAGGTGATGGGGACACTAAGTTGAAAAATGCTAGAGTTACACACAGAAATAAGGTAAGCAGCTCAGTGGCTGGAAGGGATCTTCAGAGCATTGGTGGATAAAAGATCCTTAAGCAGTATCCCCAGTGACAGAGTGATACCGGCACAGGTTCTGCTCTGGGTCAGTTCTGCCATGAGCTTAGGTTTACCTGGACTATACACAGCAGCTCCTGATCTTTTGCAGTTTAGACAGGCAAGAGAGGAGCTGAGGGAAAAGACCTACCCTGGGAAATGACACACTGGTTTTGAAGACTTCCTCTTTGGGCAAACTGTGTTTTTCTTTTCTTCTTTTTTTTTTTTTTTTATTATGAGAGGCAGGAGGAGAAGGAAAGTTGACCTTGGCTTACTCTAAGTGAGAGTTACAGGAGAAGGGAACTCTTTACACTGCTTGCAGCCTCAACAAGCCTCCAGACTGCTCCCTGGCTCTGTGGAACTTGACTTTGGAGGTTTGATGAATGTCTTCCTGTCACCTCCTCCTCTGGGGCTCCCACACACACCTCACCAAGTCTCTCCCTGCCTGTCTCATTTCCATCCCTTGCCCTTCTTTGACTGCATGCTGCTTCAGCATGTGACTTGCTATCCACATCAGGAGGGATTTTAAACCTTACAAACAACACTTCTTTGTATTGGCAAAGCTACACTTAATGTTTTTACCTGCAAGTGGAGCATTGACCTCTGCTCATGGACACTGGCAACATCCTTCCTCTGAAACTGGTTCCTACTGGAAAAGGGTTCACACTTGACATAAATGTATGGGGGAGTGTGACAGTGCTACTGTATGTAGCTTTGACAAGGATCAGCTATGCAGCACTGTTTTCTCTCTCACTCCTCACTATGGAGCATCCCTGTCTCTCCTCCCTCTGACAGCACCTCTTGGGACAAATCCACCTTCTCCTGGCCATGCTTTGACCAATGTCATGGCTGTGTCACTCCCCACTCAGGTGACACATGGTGCTGCCTCTCACCAGAGGTGTGGGACACAAGTAAGCAAATGGCTAGTGGCCAGCTGGCCTCCTCCCTGGTGAGTCACTGTGCCCCAGTATCAGTCAGCAGAACTATTTCTGGTGGCCAGCCTGAAGCAGCACGAATGTGCCCATGAGAGTGCAGTGAACCACTCCCAAAGTCTGGCTGGATTTTTTTGGGGCGTTGCTGAGATTGGCCAGCACACATCATTTACAAAGGACTTGTTTTCCCTTTGCCCAGATGGTCAGATTTGGTTGGTGACAGCTGTAGAAATGGATCCTGCTGGCCTTTCCTGAAAGGAGAATGAAAGGATACTTGGGCTCCAAAGAGTGCTTTGGTGCTCATTTAATGGGAATTTTCCTTCCTCCCTGAGCACAGGATGCAAATCAAAGTGTAGGATGCAAAGTTCTTGACTCACTGTCTGAACCTACCTTAGGAGCAGCTGGCATAGTCCCAAGGGATAGCACTGTGTAGCTTCATATGCCCCAGCCCTTCCCAAATGACTCATTTGGTTTTCCCAGCTACTGCAGGGATAACACTTCCAGTATCCCCAACCTGCTCCTTCACTTCTGCTAGTTGGCCAGAAGAACAACACTCCATTTCATACAAGGTTTCAAAAAAGGGGCCAAGGCTTGGGCAAGGGCCTCCTTCCCTATCCCCACCAGCATCACATATGGGGAGGGTCTGGCAAACTGCTCTCCGGACTTCTGCTGCAGCTACTCTCAAACTTCCATTTGGGTTAACAGATCATTTATAACCTCTGGGAAAGAACTCCCTTATTTTCCAGAATCACAGAATGGTAGAGGTTGGAAGGGACCTCTAGGGATCATCTAGTCCAACCCTCCTGCTCAAACAGGTTCACCTCAATCAGCTCACACAGGAACACATCCAGGTGGGATTTGAAAACCTGCAAAGAAGGAGCCTCCACACCCTCCCTGGGCAGCCTGTGCCAGGGCTCCCTCACCTCAACACTGAAATTGTTTTTCCTTAAGTTTAATTTGTTGTGTTCCAGCTTTTGCTCATTACCTGTTTTCCTATCACTGGACATTACAGAAAAAAAATGTCAATCCACCCTCTTGACACACACCTTTTAAATACTTTTAAGTATTAATGAGGTCTCCTCTCAGTCTTCTCTTCTCCAGGCTGAACAGTCCCAGTTCCTGCAGCGTTTCCTCGTATGAAAGATGTTCCAGTCCCCTGAGCATCTTGGTGGCCCTGCACTGGACTCTCCAGCAGTTCCCTGTCCATCTTAGCTGAGGAGCCCAGAACCGGACACAGGGCTCCAGATGAAGCCTCATCAGGGCACAGTAGAGGGGGAGGAGTGTGCCAGACACACTTTTCTTGATGCATCCCAGGGTGCCATTGGCCTTCTTGGCCACGAGGGCACATTGCTGGCTCATGTTCAGTTTATTATCAACCAGGACTTCCAGGTCTCTCTCTGCAGAGCTGCTCTTCAGCAGGTCACTACCAGCCTGTCCTGGTGCATGAGGTTGTTCCTCCTCAGGTGGAGGACTCTGCAGCTGCCCTTGTATTTCTATTTCTATTTCTATATCTTCCAATTGCTCCTCCCAGTCTCTTCTTTCCACTAATATTTTTGCAGGTTTATGAAAACAAGTAATTTCATTCATTCTAAGGAGTTAAGAAACCTGCAGAAACCAGGCAGTGAGTGAAACCCTCACTCACAGAAGGCGTTGGAGACAGGAAAGGGTGCAAAGAAGCAGCAGCTACAAGAAAATATGAGAAAAGGAGACTTTGTTCTCTCTCATACATTTTCAAAGGCATGATGTAGACTCAGTCCTCCTTCATGAACAGATTGGGGAGCACAGTACGTCTTCAAATGCTCTCCAAAATTGCTTGTGGGCCACTCATACTCAGGAAGCGCTGTGGAGGAACACGGCTGTGGGCTCAGTTGCGGGGTCACAGGCTGATCTGAGGACAAGAAACCAGCTAAGTTGAGGAGAAAAGGTACCTCTGTCTCACTAATTTCATCAGTTACTATAAGCAGTGGGTTTCTCCACACACTTGTATTTTCCTCTGTGGTTAGCATGAGTCTTGGTATTCCCCCAAGAGAAAATGAAACTACACATCAAAATCAACACAAACAGAGGTGAACCATTTGAAAAATCCCGAAGTTGAGTGCAGACCAGCCATCTTCCTGGGGCTTTGTGTTGGCAGGGTTTTCCCACCATCCCTTTTCATTCTCTCCTTCTCACCTCCCCTTGATTGCTGCAAGTACACAGATGCTCAAGTCAACAATCTTTCCCTTCCCAGGTTATTTCTAATTCAGTTCATTTCTCTGACCTCATTCCCCAGGTGATGGTGCAAGAAGGTGAAACTATACAATGCAGGGATCAACCACAGTGGGATATGCTTGAGGGATGCTATGTGCTTGGGATATAACATATTGCTTCAGACAGAAATCCATGCTTAGCTGCAGCCTGAAGCTCACCTGAAAAAGAGTCCCCAGCTACTAGAAATCTCACAGAGCCAGTAGCAATGCTTGAGGTTCAGTGTACCTGAACAGCTACTTAATGATTATGTAGCAGTCCTCTGAAGTTATATTTATGGTGAAGTCTCATACTGTTTAGATCTGTGCATGGGCCTATAAAGAGATACTGGTTCACCCAATCAAACCTTATCACTTATGTCTGGTAGCAGCTAAACTGTAATTACTTTGGATAACCTGGTTACTTATTACTCATACAAAGTGAAGACATACAACAACCATATACTAAGAATGACTATTAAATAATATACCTCTCCCCCTACTCAGATGTCTATGCTGAATCATTTAATTGGGTGGGGTAGAGGAGGATGGCATCAAAGAAAAAAAAGAAGAAAAATCAGTGTAAGGTTTTTCAAGCAATGGTAAAAGCCACCTTGTGACCTGCAGTTCTGACATGGATCTCACTGTTGAGGTATCTATGCACTTGATAAGCATTTGCATAACATCTAGCCACTATCTGGTGCTTTCATTTTATAGAAGGGAAACCGGGGAGGAGATTTTTAAATCCACCCTCCAGTTACCTAAAAAGTCACTTCCTACTAATTCTATGAATCCTATTAAAGATCAAAAAGCCATCAGTAAAAGATCAATAAATTGAACCCAAATCTCTCAGGGCAAAGGTAAACATCCAAATCATTAAGTAATGTTTTATGTCAGCTAAACTGCAAGCCTGATCCCCAAATATTGTCATCAGTGTAAATATGAAGAAGGCTCTTCTCCCCTCCCCTCCCCTCCCCTCCCCTCCCCAGCTCTCCTCAAAGCAGCTGGTCATTAGAGACTTTGCACAGCGTACTGGAGCAAGTGGGTAAACCCCAGCAGGATTTTTTTGCAGCAATTAACATCAGGACTGAAGTGCTGTGTGTTGTACACAACAATTGTGCAATGTCCAGGCAGTCCACAAGGAGTGTTGGGGCCTGAGAATGAGATTTTGTCAGAAACACTGATGTGTTACTAGGGACCAAAATCCATCCACAATGACTTTCACCAAAGTTCCCAGGAAGCAGGACGATGCCCGTAGCACATCTGGGCCATGGCAGGGGAGAAATACTGCCCAAATACAGTCACAGCTCCATGCTGTTTCCAAAGATGAAAGAAAAGAGTGACCACAGCTGAAGGCACTGAGCTGCATTTATTCATGTGACTATATCAGTATCAAACTAGAAATCATCTGTTTAAGACCATGTGTTAGATAGGAGCAGCATTAAATAACAGACGTACGAAAAAGAGACGGTGCTTCAGAAAAGATTCAGTGTACAACATACATAGTATGCCATTTTACCACAAATGCTTATAAAGGGTCATCCTAAGCATCAAAGAGAGTTTTATAAAAGTTTACCTTCTCATCCCATGGGATGTACAGAACTATGCAGTTTACATAGTTTTACTATCATCCAAAACATCATGTTTCAAATGCATGAGGCACAGCAAGAACAATATAATTCCATTTCCATAGGAACATAAACACAGCTTGTCACTAGTGACACCCTTCCCAAACCGTAGCACTCACAGCAATCATCCACGTGTACCATTTGAAAGTATTAAAAAGCAAGAGTCTGGAGCCTGCTCACTGTTGCCAATAGCGAATAACATCTCAGCTGTCCTTGAAAACTACCCAAGATATCATTGCAGTAGCTGTAAAAGGAAGCAGGTGGAGTCACTGCACGCTCTGCCAGGGTCTGCTTGCTCTGCTGTTCCCAAAGCCAACTCATATAGTCTATGAAGGATTCTCTCAACCCTCAGAGAAGAGGGAGAGCACCCTGCTTAGCTCCCATAGCCCAAGGGAGCTGCAAAGCTACAACAAACCTGTGACTGAGTGATGCTTTGGCTCCAGAGATAGTTGACAGAAATTTAGCTCAGCTTAAGGGAGGACCTGATTCCATAAAGAATGACCAGAAACTGGCCAAGTCTCAAAGACAGAACAAGACTGAACCAGCCTTTGAATGGTTAAGTCAAGGATGGTTTTGGTTTGGGTTTTTTTTTTTGGTTTTCTCTAAGGACAGCTCAGAGAGACTGAATCTTACAGCCCACATGCTCAATGATTTTTTTTTTTTCCCCATGGCAGTATCTTCAGGCGTATATTATAAGTTTTATAAAAGTGCAAGGCCCAGCACAGGAAGATATCCTGGATTAAGACATTCCCAGCAGTGTTCCTTTTTGCCATCTTCGTGTCGGTCAGCTGGTAGATGCACAAATATCATTGCTTGGGATCAGCTTATCAGAGCCTCTATGGGTTTAGCTTAATCATCTGTGCAATGAAATGCTGTTCACATTTGACAGCCTACAATGGCAACGTTGGTATTTACAAGTTTAAAAATCAAGTCTCAAAATCAAGTTTGAAGAGGTAGAGGTCCACTTCTGATCCGCCGACATCAAATGTTACTAAGTCAATTGTATTCTAAGGCTGGTGGTCCCCTAACAATATTGAAGTAACCAGCTAGAGCTCCAAGATCTATGTAGAGTGATCTTTGCCTCTTTAGCAGGTCTGACTCTTCGATGCTCCCAGTACACAATGAGGAATCTAAAAAGGTTAAAGAGACACAGGACATCATTATTGCACAAACAGCTACATTAGATCAGTCTCATGGTTGCAGACATTGCTGGAATAACTGTCCTAATCTTTGCAGTTATTGATCTTTGGTTTAGGTTGTGGAGTCTCCTTCCTTGGAAGTCTTCAAGACCCTCCTAGACATGTTCCTATGGCATCTAATCTAGGTGAACCTGCTTCTGGAGAGGGGTTGGACTTGATGATCTCTAAAGGTCCCTTCCAACCCTACTATTCTATGATTTGAAAAGGCAATATAACAAACTTCATATAAAATAAAAGATAACAAATCAACCCACAACTGTAGGGCAAAGAAAGGTAAGCAGTCTGCTACTCAAAACAACAAGTGTGTTCAACTGTTCTTAAAAAGTCTCTTCATCAGCTGGGACAGCTAGGCAGAGCTTCCTCATCTTCTAAGCCACAGTGCTAAAGGAGACTGTGGTGCATGAATAAAAAAAAAAAACAGGCTGACTTTCTGCCAGCTGAGAATCCCCCTGTAATAAAGGGGAATTTTCATCTAAACAGATGACATTCTCTTTGTGTCGCTGGGTGTGACAATACAGAACAAATATGGGACCATCGGTCTCAGGTTTGGGGTTTTTTTCTTTCCCCCTTTTAAATCAAGGACTGCAGAAACCAGAGCTGCTTTGCTACAGCAGAACTCCCCTAAATACTTGTATAATGAGTGTCCTGGAATCTCAGGCACTTGAACTGAAGTTCCAGTTTAATGGTGAAGTATTTTTTCATCTTCAGAAGAATTGATTTAGATGGTCTGAGCCAGTCAAAAGTTTATGTATCCACAAGGCAAAATCCAGAAGGAGCAACACTATGCCAGATGCAAAGGTTGTGATTCATTTAAATAATAGGTGTATTCATTGCAACAATTATGCATTACAGCACCAGAAACTTTGCACAGGTATCTTTCCAAATACTTATCACAATCAAATAAATCCTTGGGTTTGATGTCTGAGGACACACTGAGTTTTCTAGCTGCTTTGTGTATTATCCTTCATAAAGCATTGATTAATAGACAAGGGGAACCGTGTTCTCTCCTACAGAAAACTTCATCTTTTAGACAAAGTGCTCGTACTGCTGTCACTGAGCAACATTACAGTTTGGGGCTTGTGAGATTCTTTTAAGGAGGCAAAAAGTGTTGGATTTGGTAGTAGCGTTTGTTGTTGGTCTTTTGTTGTTAACAAATCACTAGTACCAATAAAACATCTTTAGTGCTGTGGCAAATTGAGGCAATTTGGGACAGCAACCCATACTTCACAAAGTGCCCTGAATGACTGCCAGGGCTTTCTCATGAGCCAGCCCTTCCGGAGCTGCAGAATTCAGGCTAAGTCCTTCCCCCATTGAGGTCAATGGGCGTTTTACATAACATTTAATGAGCTCTGGATCTGATCTCATCTTATTGGGATTTTTACTGGCCTCTTTCCAGAAGCTTTTTTTTGTTTAGTTGACTTCTAAACACTCACTGAAATAAATTTTTAACACAGACACACACAAAAATATCTCCAAAGTGCAAGGTAGGCAAGCCTGATACCATCACCAGTAATATTTTCTGGCAGCTGCAGCTCCTTCCTTGCAAGCAGTCTTTTCCTTTCAAACAATGCTGAGTCCAGACTCTGGCACCGTGGCTGCTCTTCTGGGGGTGGGTGTAAAGCTTCATGTTTCAGTAAGTCAGCTGCAGACAGCCTATGATTAGGATTCCTTTCTAGAGCTGCTTCTAGCAGCTCTCTCATGGAAGTGCTGCAATCCTCAGCAATATCCTCCAAGGGGGGAGCTTGCTTGTGTATCTGTTGGAATAAAAAAAAAAAAAAAAGGTCACTGAAACAGTTATTCCAAAAACAATGGAAGAGGAAGTAACAGCTAACCACATGAGTGGTCTGGGAATTCCCCACTTACTACTCATTACCTCCTTAAGCTGGGCTGATCAGAACAGAACATGTAACTGTACAAAATCCATCCTTTTAAAAAATCAGATTTTATAATACATTTAAAAACTCAAAACAACTCCAAGCAAGCCTAAAATCTGGTGTAATGTGAATCTGACAGATTTCTGTACCACACTGGAAGAACCAGAGGATCAAATTTGCCAGGCTCCACTTTTTATCTGCAACTTGTAAGCAAAACAGACAACTTGAACACAGACAGGCTTGTTTCAATCAAGATTCACACTGTTCTAATGCTATCCTTGTAGTAAATTCAGGGGGCTGTAAACTGTAACACAAACCATAGAGATGATTCCAGCTCAGCCTTTGTTGTCCCCTAAATTATCAAAACCCACTTCTTCCCTCCCTGCCCTGAAGCAAAAAGGATGATATCATCCCTCTGACAAATATCTTGACAGTTTTTATATGACTGGAGCTTTTCCAATAAGACTACAGGAAATCCTTCAACTGAAACTGAGCTAAGGCTCTGCTAAGGATACTTACAATATAGAGGTAGGATGGATATGCAGAACGAGGGTATCTGTTCACCCAGGGTGGGATGCCAGTTTGCATGTGAATAATAGTAGCTCCCATGCTGTAGATGTCTGCTTTTGTTGTGTGGCCTCTGCAGAGGATAACTTCAGGGCTCATGTAAATCTATGAAGAATAGGTAAAACCAGATTAATCAGAGTATGGGAAAACAAACAAGCAAAGAGCAAGATTTTGTGACCCAGGAACACGCCCTCTTAAGAGATGCATCTCACGGGTACCTGCAACCTAAAGACCAGGCACCACCTGGGGATTAAGAGTTTTCTGCTCTGCACATTACCACAATAACAGAGATTTTCTGGACTGGCATCTGGACAAATTCATATTTCAGTTTTGTCATTCCCAGACAGGCCACAGCTCACTGGCTGTGGGACTCGGCTGAGCTGTGGGAGCCTGAGGTTCAAACCATGCTTTGTTCATCTGAGCAGCAGGAATCTTGTCCCCCCACAGCAAAAAGGGGTGTCTGAATTGCCAGTTTGTTTTGTGGGACACTGCTTGGACTCTTCCATTCTGCTTGAAAACCATGGGCATGGACTAGGCTAAAGTGAGAGTGTAACCCCTAATGCTAGCCACTCAGCTGGGACTTGAGGTTCACTCCTCAAATCCCTATTCTGTGGGATACTACACAAGTCTTTACAGACTTGTGTAGAACTGACAGATATATACCTTTCTGTCTTCCTTACTCTTCTCCTCTCCCCTCCTTATCCAACAACTGATCTGCAAGTTAGGGCATTATCCTAAGAAATGGGATGGTGAGAATCAAGCCAGTTCTAAGGAAATGCATAAATTAAAAGTCAGGTCTCTTAAGTCTTGCAGTGTGTCCTTTCCATCAGGTTATCCCCAGTGCAGCTATTAAGGCAAACACCCCTCTTCCATCCTTTTCTTCAACCAAAAATCCTAACATCCTCTAAACCAAAATACAGTTTCCATCCAAAGATTTCACTGAAACATTTGGATTTGTCAAGACCCTGAAGAAGGATCTGGTGGGAAGATCCTGTCAGCTCCAGGTAACTGAGAGTGCAGCTGGAGGAGACCCAGCAGGGCAGGAGGTCCTGCCTGCACAGCTCTGCCACCACAATGGCCCAGGGACTGGATTTCAGCAGAGCCTGGCCATGGCCCACACCACACTAGGTCAGCCAGCCACACTGGCTTCTGGTTTCTACTTTTCCCTCACCCAGTTTCCCTCTAAAGAAGCCAAACAGAGCTGTAATGATTTCAAGTCATCCTGTCACAAAGAATCATGTTAAAAGCCATTAACTGACATGAGAGCAGGAAGTTAAGTCATCACCCTATGGTTTGATTGCTTGTTACCACAGATTGAGAACGGCTGTAGGGCTCTGCAAATTCCGAGGAACATTTCCCAGGAAATCACACACCATATCTGCAAACACAGCTTCAGTTTTGGAAGCATGTTCAGCAGGCATCTCCAGCTGCCACTTACTCCTATCCACTGCTTTCCTCAGGGCTGAGACAGAGTATGTCTGTACCTGCCACCTTTAAGTCTCATAAAGAGCAAAGAACAGAATTTCTACTTTTGTAAGGAACAGTCATGAGCAAATACAGTGCAACAATCCATATGAACAAAAGGCATCTGCCTTCTTGAGAAAAAACAAAATACTAGAACAAGAAGCTGCCTACAGTCAAAGTGTGAAGGTGGTCAGGGTGCATCTTGATTGCATAGGGCCAAAAAGTGAAAACAAGAAGTGCACCAAAGCTGTGGTTCCAGACTGATTTAGACTGGCCTGAGACTCTGTTGTTACCAAAGTATGCAGCCCAAGCCCTGATACCTTCCCATTCTTGCTCCTCCCTGCTGCTAGGCTGGCACTTGTTTGCCAGTCAGACCAGAGACACAGCCAGCTGAAAAGCAGTCCTTTTCTTCATGCTGTGCTAGTTTCAGTTTAACATTCCTGCAAATGAATCACACCCTCTGCATTCAACAGACCTTAGCAGACAACTTTTTCCTCACCTCCAACAGCTGCAACCGAAGCTTACCTATCTTAACAAAGTGACAGAAGCAGAAAGTGTAGCAAATGCCTATTTCCTGCAAGGCAGTTTCATCACAACCAGGTTATATTGTGCTGCCTGCCTTGTACATGCACCAGCCAGGAAACCAAGGATTTCATACTACACCAACTAAACAAAATTTCACTGCTTTTCAGTTATTCTGATGAGAACTCCAATCATTCATTCGAATAAAACACAAAGAAGATTCACTACATTCAGACTTTTTGTGCTACAGAAGCAAATAAAAATCCTCTCCCAAAGGAGAAAACACAGGAGAAAGATAAATCCAGCTACCAGTTCCTTCATGGACCTGAGTCCCTGCCAATAACAGATGCGAGAGAAACCAGCCAGTTCACAGGCATGATGCTGCATGGCAGTGACAGAGCCCTAACAAAGGGTTGCACAACTACACACAGAAACAGCACTCCTGGACAATAGCACCACTTCTTAACAGGCTGTGTAATAGAGGGTGCAAAACTCAGGAGGACTTTGGAGAAACAAAATCAAGAAACTTAGTGCTACCAAAGACTGCAGAGGGCATTTATGAGTGACTGGATTAGCTACCCCACAAGGCTGAACACAAGCACTATGGAGAGGAAGATGCGTGGGAGGAAGACTCCTAGCAGAAAGACTTATGGACTAGCTTTCATGATGTTCCTCTAAGTCTTTGGTATTTGAAGTCTCCTTTCCTAGCTCTCTCCCTGCAGCCTGGCCTGTGATGCTGCAGCAGAGCAGCAGGGACTGGCTTCCTCTCCCCAAGGCAGCAAACACCAAGCACTACCACGTTTCAAGGTTGTGGGGCTTATTTATTTTCTGAGGACATGACTGTGAGTGCTCAACAGTGCCCAGTAATTTTCTTCCTATTAAATGAAGAACCAAGTGTTTTTCACAGTAGTTCTCACCAACACAAACTTGGCCTCTCCTCCAACAGCCAGAAGCAGATCATCACCAATCTGCTCCACACACCTGGAAATGTCCTGTTTACACATATCTCTATCCTTAAGAAATACCCTATTAGGGCTTCCAACTCATTCCCATAATTTTTATTATTAACAACACACAAAACCCCCTTAAACAAACAAAAAAACCAAGAAATCCCAAACCAAAATAAAAAAAACCCCACAGAGCACATGTATGAAATGCCAGAAAGCTCGTTGCTTCCAGTATAGTAAGCCTTTCAAGCTCTTAACTCCCCTGACCAGAAAGACAGTGAAAGCAAATGTTCAAGTATTTTCCCAAAATAACTTGAAAAAAAAACCCAAATAAACGTTCTGGAAAATCTTGGTTTATCCTACTCTTCCAAGGAGTGAAATGGTCTTTGTCAGCTCTAAAAGTATCCCCTGTAAACACATACCCGTGCTGTGTAAGACTATCAAAATGGTAAGCACCAACATTTCAGCTGAAGTGTTTCCTGTAAACAACCTCCTCTAGCAACAGAGAGCACACAAAGCCACATTTGCAGCAGCTGTCCAAGCTAGTTGTTGCTGCTCAGTTGTTTGCTGAAGCTCCAGCCTTGGAAACACCTAGGCATGAGTGTATCCCAAGTGGTATGCAGGACCTCTGTGCATGTGTAGAGTCAGAGTCATTGGGAACATTTCAAAGGCCGTCATCTCCATCGCTGTAATGCCTAAGCAAGTTTATCAGACAAACATCGATCTTGCCATACATAACCCCCAAAGGACAAGAGGGTTACACATACATGGGGAACGGAGCTTAGAAATGCTAAGGCAAGAAACTCAGAAGTCTGTAATTTCTGTGGTTTTAAAGGAGGAGTCAAACTACTGTGTTAAGCAGGTCACCCCAGTCCACAGCTGGTATCTCAGAACAAATCTTTGCTAGAGCAAAGAACAAACTCCTATGTGAAGTGTCTCTGACCAGAAAATGATCCACTGCAAACAACCCTCCTCAGAATACTGTGCCTTTGACTTCAGTGAATCCTGACTTCTCTTTGACTCCAGATTTAATGATCACTAATAAATGGGAGTGCAGAGAGGTGACATGGCTTTCAAAGTGTAACATCTGATTCTCCAGTTCAGTAAGTTGAAAATAAGAAGATAATCGAGATTATACTGATGTTTGCTTGTAACTTTTTGCTAAGTTGTTATGAAACTTTTTTTTTCCCAAGCTTTGGCCTTCAAACTCCAAATTTGAGCTTAAGCATCACAGCTATATAGGTATAAAGGTTTTTGGCCCCACAGCTTCTTACCTCTGTTCCTCTAAGGTCTTTGGGATAGTAAATGTCTTCAGTCATTTGAACACTTAGGCCAAAATCCACCAAAACAGCCTTAGTTGACATAAAGACAATGTTGCTTGCTGGAAGAAAAACAAAAAAGATAACATTTAAGTTTCTGGTATGTTGGGCATTCATTTTACAACATGCTTGTTTCATTTGAATGTTAGCCTGAAAAGGGAGATCAGCACAAACAGCATCCTTTTCCTAGCCAGAAATGGTCTGTTAGTGATTGAGTCTGATTTTAAACTGTATCTTAAAAATCAAACTGGACTGGCTTAGGTAAAAGAAGTTTTGGTAGCTTAATTAAAAAAAGAGACAGAGAAAATGGTTGATGATCAAGGAGGCAGGTAGAAGCCTGGTAGGCACCTCAGCACAGCAAGGCCTGCCCTGATGGTGTTTAATGGTCTCCAGTGTGGATAGATGACAGAGGATAGGCTATGGCTGCAAAAGTAATAAAAGATGGAGAGTTCCAAACTCCCACCAAATTGCAGCAGTATTTAGGAGCTTAATTCACTTTCGTTCATAAAAACTCTGCCTAAGGCAACACTTTGTATGTAGAGGCTTTCTTTGCAGTTGTATTTCTGATCAAATATTTATGAAGATAGTGCTCTGTGGAAGCCTTGAGAAATTCTCATTTGCTGTTTTAAGTGGACAAACAAAGACTCTAAGTTACGAAACAGAAACACATTTTCTCCCAGAGGAAGCTGCGGGTCATTTTCCATCTTGACAGTGCCCACTGTGACCAGCTTGTGATCAACTTGATTTCAGTCACAGTCCTTCATGCAGCTGCCTCCCTATCACTGCTATAAAACTACATATAAAAAGTTGTAATTTTAGGGATACTTCTGAAGATCTGGATTTTAAACACCACCCAAAGGACAATGCAGAGGGCCACACTGTCACAGCACAGCAGGCTCTGCTGCCTGACTGGGACTGTACCCAGCCCCATCTACTTCTGGAAGTCCACTCCCTCAAATAGTCCTGTGATTTAAATGTTTTCCAATCAAGGGTTAAAGTGGCAGCACTGAACTGCTCCTAAGAGCCAAGAGAAAGCAAGCCCTCCTCTGCTTCCTGGCTCAGGGCAGTCTTTCCTTCAGTAAAACCTTCAGCTCCTCCTGCCTCAACAGGACAGAGACCTAGTGGCACCTGATGCAGGGAGGAAGAAATCAGAGATGTTTGGGAAACAGCCTTTTCTATCAATAAACAGAGGCCACCTTGCCAGGTAGAAGGCATGGCTGCCATTAAGGGCCAGGGTTACCCAGCTCACTTCTTCAAACAAAACATCTCCTTGAAAGCAGAAACCTGGCTGGGGTTTGCACCCCAGCACCTCCAGGCCATCAGCCCCCACTTCAGCTCCTGCCCTGCATCCGTTAATGCGGACAAAGGCTGAAAAAGCAAAATGCACTCACACCCACCACATTCACAATGGGACAGTTCTCCTATCCCCTATCTAGATGTAGTGGGTTGGGTTTTGGTTAGTTTGGTTTTTAAACCTTTTAATTAATGTCATTGTTACAGCCAATTACAGTAAACCCATAGGAAAGACATTTACTACAAGCAAGAAAGCATCACTAAAGGAAAAAATTAAGCAGTTTTATAGTTGTCAGAATCTCAAAAGCTTACATCTAAATTATCAACCCACATTAACTAAAAAAGGTAAAATCTAGACAAAAATTTATCAATTCCCAGTCATCACCTTCTGTCAACTATGTATTGCAATGCTTCTGTTTGTATATTCCTATTTTAAACTCTCCAGTTTAGCAACAATTAACTCTCAGATAAGTCTTCATTAGAAGCCCTGTAACTACAATGGCATAATTTATCTGTCTGTGGGTTGAGGTGGTGCTAGGAGAAATAGCATTTACTATTAAATGCATTAGAATTAAAACCTACAGTGATTTAATGTTAATGTATTTAATTTAGGTTTACTATCATTTAGTTTTGATGATTTATACATAAAATCCAGAGCTTTTTAGGAGCAATCAAACAGCAAAATTTGCAGTAATTTTTGAAAGAAAAACAAATCCACAACATTACAAGTAACATATTTAGTTCTAAAGTGTCTCAAACAACATCTATGCAACAACATGACACATAAAAGAAGGGGCAAGTGGAAGGTAGACATGGAAGCTCCCAGGATGAACTTATGTGGAAAGAGGGAAACTTTTGGCTTAACACAGACTGATAATTTCATTCATTTTCTCTAAGTTTTTATTTCAAAATGTGTCACTCAAGAAAGGCAACAGAACCATGACTTTCAATTCACCCTCTACACTGAGGTCATGCTCCCTCCCAGAGATGCAAGGCTACACACCTTAGCTCAGGGCCAGGCTCTCCACCAGAGCCTCACATCCCAGTTTGGAGCAGAAAACATCCCAAGGAAACACACATAACATACATACGTTTAATGTCATGGTGGATAATCCTCTTGGAGTGGAGAAAGTCAAGTCCTTTCAGAATATGCTTTGTGACCCAAATGATTTCAAATTCTCTCATAGGACCACAGCTCTCCAGCTTTTCCATGACAGATCCTCCCTCTCCAGCTTCCATAAAGAGATGGATCGTCTCATCCCACAAAATAGCACCGTACAGCTCAGCAATGTTTTCGTGACGGAAACACGCCTGTATTTCAACATCTGATGGTTTGAACTGTTCCACTGGGACCTAGGACATCAAAACAAAACCATGGAAGGCAGCCCAGGAAAAAAAGTCTCTCCATACTAGCACTAGTTATCCTACAGATGAAAATGGAAGAAAGAAGCAAAGCGTTCCTATCCACTTGTTAAAATATGGAGCTTTATTTTGATCCTGTGACTTGTTCTTCCTTTCCAGTTCAGATATATCCTGTTTAAAGTTGAGAGAGTTTGTTGGAAACGTGCCCAAATCGAAAGTGTAATCTTCCAGAAAAAGCAATGTAGTAAGAGTTATTCCCGTCAAAATCCACTGGTTACGCAAAAGCTCTGTGCAAACTTCCCGCTGAAGGAGATGAAAGCCCCACTGCTTTTTCCATTAGCTTTGTGCATCTGCCCTACCAGAAGCACACACCCGTCTGACACGTGGCTCCGTGCTTGCAGCACTCAGCACAATCTACCAACTAACCACACTCAGGACCATTACTGACCTCAATTCAGTCCTTATCAGCACTGTTCTATAGCTCAAAAGAAAAGAAACCTGCTGTAAAGTGAGCACCTCACAGCACTATATTTCTTTAAAAATTACTGACAGCAGATTGCCAAGGCAACAAAAAGCAGTGTTTGCTTACACAAGGAAAGGCTACTACTGCTCTTTTTGTTCTCCTTCCCTCTGACTTTGTGGACTAATTTTTTGTTGCAATGAGAAACATTGTTTGTGTTTTCAGAAACATTAGGAAGCTTTAATTCTGTACTGGCTTAGAACAAGTGGCAAATTACTTCTGCCTAAAGGCTACAACAGCCTTCCCAACTCTTGCACACACATAAGCAACGCAGGTGCCTACTCACAAGCAGGGAGATATAGAGCAGTATCACAGCTAAACTTTTAACTACTCCTGAATATTTACTGCTCAATTCACAATAGTATGTTGAAAGAAAATGTGGGCTTATATAAAAATAGCAGATATTTTGAGACTTTTTTTGAGACCTTATGCTCATTTGGTGCTCAAAATACAATGAGAAATGCAATGTGAGCTGAGCTCTCAGGAACATTAGTGGAACTAAAGCAACGAAATCTATATCTGAACATTTCCATTAAAGAATGAGAGACTAAATCATTTGCAACCAGAGTTTTGCCATCACTTTCAGCAGAGACATGATCTCAGGGACATGTTGATATTTTAGGTATCGTTACTACAGCAAGACAAGTAGAAATTCTTCTACCCTCAGATCCAGCAGGCCTGATCATGTGGCAGTTGCACGTACTTCCAGATACTTGCAGAAACTTTTGCAGTCTCAGAACCAAAAAAATCAAACAAGTTAACAGTTTAAAATGTTCTTTTTTCCTACTCTGTGTAGGAAGAAAGAAAACCCCAGATGATCATCAGCCTAACAGTGGGATTTGATGCAGACATATTTGAAAAGATACTGTGTGTACTATGTTGTATAGTATTTGCTCAGAGATAAAACTGCTGAACTAACATACCAGTTTGCATGCCATTCGTTTCTTGGTTTCTCTGTCTTGGGCTAAGTATACCTTCCCAAAAGCTCCTCGAGGAATAAAATCGGAGCCAATGTTCCTGTAAGTCAGCTTCCACGGGAACAGGAGCACATCTGAATCGATTTGATAACGCCCATTCTTGGGTGTGATCTGTGGAGTTCAATAAAAACAAAGAAGATAATCACAATGGAGTTCAAACTACTCCAAGCCTGATTAATTTTATACATGTAGTGGGGGGAAAAAAAAAAAGAATAGTCACTTATATATGTGCATGATGCATGAGATCTGTTCATCTGTCTTTATTTAGAAACATCAAATGGGAACAGCATGTGAGGTGTGGCATTCATTCACAGCCCAGGCATCCACGTTTCTCTCCAGTGACTAACTTACAAAGTGTAAGTTGCAATTAATTGTCTGGAAACAACAACAGCAGTAGCTGGGTTAATGAAATTACCCACCTCTTGTTATTAGATTTACCTGCACATGTTTGCCCTTCCTGTAATCTGCCAACTTGTTATGCCACATAGCTGTTACTCACAGGCTATCTTATGCGATGTGAGCAAGAGTTTCAGCATTTCCTAATATCACATGTACTGCTAGGGGAACATAGTTTTATTTTCCATCTTGTATCAGAGTTTCTGCTGCTTAGTAAAAGGTCAAAGGAGTCTACCATGATTTATCAGCCACCTTCTTCTAGTTTTATACTCTAGGTCAAAAAGAAAAAAAGCAGCGACCACACTGCCTGCTTTGGGTGGGTAATGCTGGAAGATTTGATTCTCTCTATTGTCAGTGAGGGAAGGAGGGCTCGTCCAGGAAGCAATTCAGAGCATCAAAGTCAGTATCTTGCTCTAAATCTTCCTTCAAAACAACTCCTTCCCCCTGCACGTGACAGAGAGAGATCAAACTCCTAACTCCAGCCATGAGAGTACTGCTCAAGGTTTGATGCTATTTCTTCTGTCTCTTAATATTCTCTTGGCTAAAGCACCAACAATGATTCCTGTGAATACGCTTCTAATTAATTCAGATAGATACAGTATTTTCAGTCTCTTTACTGCTACTTTAGCGAGATTCTTGAAGATATGTAAAAGCAGATTAAGAATGTTTATCACTTCACATCTGTCAGCTGGTCTCACGTACTCAGCTCTTCATTTACCCTTTTTAAGACAACAGTATATTAGGAAGATTATTTGGTTTGGATTTCTGTTGAAGATGTAATGCACATAATCTTTCTGTGTTTCATCTACCTTCCTGGTTTTCAATCAGAAAAGTACCTTATTGACTGCTAAAATTGTCATTTGTGACTAGTATCTACCAGAAATAAGTTAATTATTCTAAGTTCTTAATTTTGGGGAGGATAAGCTCTTAGCAGTGGAGTATATGTGTTTTTAAATAACAAGTATTTTGCTTAAGATTTGCAGAATGAGCTTCCTCTCTACATATCAGATCCCAGGTAAAGACTCTAGCAATCTGTACATCTCTCACATCTACTTGTCAAAGGGGTTGAGAGTGACTAACCCACACCTATCCTGGAAAGCAACACAGACCAAGTGGAATGGATTTGCAGATCAAGACAGCAACCACCACCACATTATTCATCTTTTCAGGAGGCTTTCAGGACTAGTTCTTAGCCTGGTCCTGTGGAGTGAATGCTCATCTGCAGCTATAATGCATCCTCCAGTTTGGTTTCAAATGAAAGAAATGCAGTTTGAGCACTCCAAGACCCTTCATGACATAAGCCACGGTGCAGTCAGCAGGGGTCACCAGGCAATCAGAAACACTCCTGACCCTAACTAAAATGCTGTAGATATTTACTATGTATGTGCACCTGCTGCAGGTAAAGCCCTGCCTCCAGCCTTCAGTTGCTTAATGGGATCACATGCACCTATTAGTACCTGGTTCATACCAATTGTATGCAGCTGTAGAAACAACCTGCAAGCAAAACAACCCTGAGTATGTAGAACAGTGTCTATCCTAAGTATAGGAAACATTTAGAATTAGTAAGTGTTCTTTCAAATATTAGAGACTTTAAAATTGGCTTGTTTTGCAACACTGCAATGCTGCCTCCAGATCAGAATAAAGCAATAACCTTTGCTGTTTCACACCTGAGTAACCAGTAAGCCTCAAGCAACCAATGTTCCCATATAAAACATATTACATGCAAGCTATTTAAGATGATAGATGTAGAAAACCTTAAGAAAACAAAACAACAGCACAAGCATAAACTTTCTCCTCACAGTTGTTTTCAGAGCAGTTGATTTTAAACAGAAGTACAAGGACACAAACATCTACAGATGCTTGTAGAACACCAGTAATTTTAGGGAACAAATGAACATATCTCAAAACAACATTTCTATAACAACAAGTTCTATATTTGAATATTAATAGTAAATGATATTACATAACAGTGGAATTCTGAAAGACACAATTGATACTAGAGGCTCTTTCTCCTTTACTACTCCCCATGACTACTTTTTCCATTTTGTACAGAGGGTGAATTCAGTTACCATATCAAATAGATCCTAGACCTTTATTTGGGAGTTTTGCCTGATGAACTGAACTGTTTTTACTGCATGAACACAAGGCACTGGAAAACGCTTATCATCTTCCAAAGCCGTAAAGCTATCATAGTTGTTGTTTCTGCTTTTTTACTGCATGTCTCCAGTTTGTATTCAATGTTATGAAATGTTTTCAGTTCTCCTGGGGTCCATGAGGCAATACAGGTTGGAACTTTCCTGAAAAAGAGATCTTTCTCCATAGCTGCCTGGGCCTGCAGGGGCTAGATTTGATGGCCTCAGAGATCCTCTCCAGTCCCAATTTTGCACAGGGAACAACAGCCTGACTGTTACACCTGGACCTGAGGTGACCTTTAGACAGATTCATTAAAAACTTCTGACTCCCAGGGTCTAATAATTTTCACATAAAAATAAGTGAGACATACCATATTCAAGAGGATTCCAGATTCTTGCTGTCTACATCCTTTGAACTGTTTTGCAGTATTAGACACCTGATTTGCAAAAGCAAGCAGGTCTTCCACAGTCCCATATTTGACAGAGGACATCAAAGAAACCTCCCTTTCACAAAACAGTAAAGATTCTGCACGGTCTTCATTTTGATTTGCCTCTTCACACATCGTAATTAAGCTGTCTTCATAGGCTGCAAGGTCTCCACCTGGATAAAGGTTTTCCATGATGTCTATCACCTCAGACATATTTAAATTAGCTAGCAAAAAGTCAATCTCCTCTTTGCTATCACTACCCGTGCTCATATACTCCATTACTGTCCACTTTGCGAAACCACTCCTGAAAAAGAAAAAACAGAAAAGAAACAAAGAAACATCAAAACACTTTTCACTTAAATGTGTTTTAACCAAGTAACACGGGAAAGAAGTGATCAGGATGATACAGTTCATCATTACACAGCTAAAATCATTTGTGTTATGAAGAAAATCCTAACTAGAAGATTGAGTGAAAAGGAAGTAGAGAAAAAGTCTTTGCTAATGAAAATTTATGTAGAAGTTATTAGTGAGATATACTATATATAGATATATAAACAGAATTAGTTTATCTCCAAGTTTTTATAAGCAAATTATGCATTGTGTCCAGAAAAAGATCACGGAGCAAGATCATTCCACCATCAATAAGCATCTGTTAGTATCATTGCATAAAGCACAATAAGCCACCACCTGAGGTACACAACCCAACTGATCAGAACTAGACTGGAACTGAAATTTTCACCAGTTTCAGAGAATGTCAGAAACTGAGACATCATAAAAGCAATGAGCTTCTGAAACAGTTTGTTCTGCCCTCTGTCCTACCAATAACTGCCCATCTCGCCAAAGAAGACTTTCACTACGAGAAACTGGGTTCAACATCCCAAAAAGTTCTTTCCCATCCCAGGTTCCTACTTTATGCCAGAGAGAGTTACTCTATCCAAGTTAAAAACATATGCATGGTCGGTCATTAAAATACTTGCACAAATAGTTTTCAACACGTAAATGTCTACGGCACTTACCTTGTATTTATGCTGGTTACATCACACAAAACCATCAAAAACACCTCAGTGTAATCCTTAAAGTCGTCATGTTTCTTGAACCCGTATTTACCACCAATGATAATTTCACAGTGTTCTGTAGCAGTCTATTAAAAAAGCAAAGCAAACAGAGCCATAGCATACCAGCTCAAGTTGAAGGACTGGTTTATACTCATATGATCGTTTCCTACACAGGCTTCACGGAAAGAAAAAACAGTAATCACAAGGGTGAGATAACAGGGGATTTTTCTGCAGAAAAAGTTGTCAGCTCAAAAAGAGAATCAAGTCACTGCACGGTCATCCAGATTTCCAAGTAGTAGTGAAAAACAGTTTTTCCACTGTTAGGTCCTGAGTTTTATTCTCCCTGCCTCATGCTTGCTAACAGCGAAGAAGCGAAGGATCTCCTTTTCCTCTAGCAGAACTGAGTACAGCATGCCCTATTTAGAGGGCCCTCACTTCCCTTTTTCATAATCCACTGCAACCATCTATTTTGGGCAAGAGATAACAATCAGAAAAAAAGATACTTAAAAAAAAAAAAAAAAAAGAAAAAGAAAAGCAGTGAGTGTAACCTATTTATCCGAAGGACAAGCAGCAGGCTCAGTTCCCTGAGGCCGTTTCTGGTTATGATTATTATCTTTCTTACATTCCCCGTGAGGACGTGGAAGCTTTGTGGCACACATTTCTCATGGGTTAGAGTATTTACGTCAGCTCTAACGTTGAAGAAAACCGAGTAAAATGACACGGCTGACTTGGCAGAGAAACTCAAACTCAGCCCACGTGCTGGGAGTTCAAAAGGCAGGACAGGACAGATCAGCAGATGCAGCAGAGGAAAAGGCAAGAGGAGTGCCTGCAGTGCAATACATCCCTTTCTAAATCACTGGGGTGACAGTGGCAGGGCAGCACCATGCCCACCCAGTCCCCTCAAGATGGACACAGTGACTTTCACCAGCACGCCACAACAGTCCACTCAGCCTCAACTCAACCTGATGGGCCTCCTAGCATCAGGGCAGCTGGGCAGGAAACCTTGCAGTCACTAGCCCTACTCATGCAGGGGGCACGCCAGCCTTGTATCTGGGGTGCTGAGAGAGGTCAGGTTTTTCCAACCTACACAAAAAGATAAAAGATGCTAGGGGTAGTTTCTAACTCATCTTCCTGCCCTATGCCCAAGCTAAAGGCTGCTAACAAAGATTGAAAGCGTTGGTTCTTTTTAATAAAGAACATTCTGATTTTTCTACACTTTTGTTCATTGTGGTTTTTTGGTGCTGAATTTGTGGGGGTGGAGAGAAAAGAAACCATCTAGTCATAAAAGGAACTGAGAGACTGCATGTGTAAAGTCAGGTAAATTTAGAACTAGATTTGAGGGGCTTTCTGGAGAAAAACATGAGTCTCTAGATGCTCTAGTCTTTTGTGGCTAAGGACAAGTATGTACCACAATGAAACCAATTCACTCCTGATAACATTTTCATGTATAAGGCATCTGTACAGTTTAGATCAAATGTAGCTTTCCCTAAGTGCCAGCTCTGCTCCTCAAAACATTCGCAGACTACAGCACAATACTAATAATATTCTTAACAGTTTCACTACCACCCCCAAAAAAGCTCTGAATAACAAGAAAAAGTGACTATAACCTGGGTGCTTTTACTGCTTGAGAACAGCTGCAGAACCTTCATTTTCCCCTATCAAATTCTAACCAATAAACGTTTACATACTATGTAAGGCTGATTTTTTTAAATTATGCAGCAATTTATGCATTATATTTCCACCACTGGCAAGAAAGGTGTCCATTTGCCATCAGAGAATTAATTCTCCCTTTTTATCTCTAAAATCCTGTACTAGCAGCTGTGGTGGCTATTCAAGTAATGTTCTAATTTTTTTCTATGCAATCCAAGAACATGAATAAATTACATCACTAAGTATGCTTTACTGAGGTTTTCAGTCAAAAAACTGGTTTTATCTACAGTGGAAAAATAAAACTGAATGTAAGCACTTAAGTAACTTGCTAAAGCATGAGACTCTTTCTCCAGTTCTGCCACTATTTCGACATCATCACATGAGTAATTTGCAAGCCAAGAGTTTATTTCTCTATTTATCATGAGCAGCTTTTCCTTAAACTCCTTTTTTTGAAAAGCATGCTGCTCCAGAGCATCCTTATATCCACCACATTAAAATCAAAGTATCAGGATACTAAAATTATGTGGCTCCCGTGGGATTTTTTTTTGGTGTCAAGGATCAACAGAACAACAACAACAACAAAACCTCCAAATAAACAAAACCTACAATAAAAAAATAAAAAACACCCACTAATAAAAAACTGTACAGTCTGGCTGAATACAATCATACAACCATAATAAAGATTTCTTGTGCTGCTGTTAGGGAACAGGTTTTTTTGGCAAGTAACTGTCCACCAGTCATGGAAATGTCTTCATTTGCTTTTGAGAAAAGTTACTGACAGAACTCGAAAAACACAGTCCCTTAAAAAAAAAAAAACAAACAAACCCTTCCGCCGTTAGAGGACAAGAACTGTCAACAATTTCAATTTCACTCGGGAAAAAAGAAAATAGAAGAGAAAACAAGGTCCTCGGGCTGTCGGTGACCCATCTCCAGCGGGGAGGGGTCCCAGGAACTCCCTCCCTCTCTCTCTCTCCCCCACATCTCCAGCTTGGATGGGGGTCTCAGGGTATCCCCCCACATCTCCAGCGGGGAAAGGTCCCAGGAACTCCTTCCTTCTCTCCCCTCCATCTCCACCAACGAGGGGATCTCAGGGCATCCCCCTACATCTCCAGCGGGGAGGGGGTCTCGGTGTCCCCGCCCAGCAGCCGCTGGGCACAGCGCAGGTGCCGGGGCTTGGAGGACTCCGGCGGCACAGACGGTGCTGCCCGGGCGGCGGAGACCCTGCCCGGCTGTCAGCAGCCCCGGCATCCCGCTCAGGCCGGAGGGCGAGCGGAGAGGCAGCCGAACCGCCCCAGTGCCGGCCGCCCAGCGCAGCCCGGTCCCGTCCCGCTGCGTCCCGTCGGGGCTCTGCCGGGGTCTCTCCGCTCCTAGCTCTCCCCTGCCTGCTCTCCCCTGCCTGCTCAGCCCGCAGCCCCCCGGCCCTGCTGCCCTCGCCGCCCGGCCGCACTACCCCCAGCCCCGCTTACCCGCGGGGCGCCGGGAGAAGCCGCGCCGCCCGTCCGCAGGCAGCCAGCGCTGGGGCCGTGGGCCGGGGCCCGCGGGAAACTCCCGGGGGCGGGGAAGGGCGCAGGTAGCACCGCCCGTCGCTCGCCGGGGGCGGGAGAGCGGTGAGGCTCCGGCCGCGGTTTCTATTTCGGTTTCCTGGGAGGCGGGAGTGAGGGCGGCCCCGAGCGGTGCTCCCGTCGAGCTCCAGCTTGTGGGGACGACTGCGTGTCGCTGGCTGGTGGCATCGGTGAACTCCTTCCCACGGTCCTCTCACGTTCCCATGCCAAGCGGTTTTCCCCACACACGCTTAGTTTAAGCATGAAACTCCTTGAAGGATGTTAGTAGCAATAAAAGAGTTCCAGGAGCATCTTTAATTGCTAAAACCAGGCAGGATTGTGTTTTATTTCTCAACCAAAAGGCAGCAGCTGTCACGTGACTGCTCTCTCAAGAGCTCCTTTCCAGGGAATTACTTTTTTTGATTAAGAGGTGGCACCTCCTAATCACCAAAAACTGTTGTCACAGTGCTAGGAGCTGATAAGTCAAACCTGTCTCAAGGTCTCCTGAGACACAATTTGTGTATTGTTTGTCATCTGCACTATAATGACTGTTTGCTTACTGAAGGCAATGGCAAAATTTTCATTATAAAGTTTCAGGACAAACACTCACTTTAGGCTTCAGTGTTTATTATCAGTACATACAACTCCTCTTCTGTTTGTATTACGCAGACACACCGACTCCCTTGTTTAAAGGTTATACATTTGCTACTTCTCCTGTGCTGTTCCAAATTGTCCAAAGTATGGCACAACTGACATTCTGAAATGTGCAGGGATACAGACAGGCTCACTCCCTGACTGTATTTTCCTTGTCATCATAACTGAGTGTGTGGAACACTGTTAGCAGGGTTAACTCCATCTGTGCATAGTTTCTTCTCCAAAACATACATGTGGTAAATACGTTGTCAAACCTCCATAAATGTGTCTGTGTCTTCTTTGTGGAGTTTGACCTTGTTAATTGCACTACTACAACATATGGCACTTGATAAGAAATGTCTGTGAAAATAATGCAAGAAAGCTGGAAGTTGTTAAAGGAATTAAAAAACAGAGGAAGGAAATGAAGGGGAGTGGGGAACAAGGTAGCCTATAGGAGAGGTAAAAAGGAGAGAGGCCAGGTGTAGAAAAAGGAGTAATTGGCAGCGTCTTGAAAGTGGGAGGTTAAGGCTGAGTAACACATCCTCAACACGTACCAGCTCCCACGCTAGCATACCTTAATGTATCCTCTTTCATGCCCTTGCTTGGGTTATTAGTTTTCCCGAACCCCCAATTAATTCTAATGAAATAATTTTCCTTTTTTAGACCAGCTTCAAAGGTGAAGAGAGGAGGAGTTTCTCCACATCAAGGAATTTAAGAAGGTCAGGTCATAGGATTCCAGAGGAAACTCACCTTGGAGAGATGGAGGAAATACAAGTTTCTGCTCCATGGCATGCATATGAAGGGTATAAATTGAAATACAGTACATTAAAAACTATCTACTTTCTGTCTTCAGGATCATCACAGAATCTCAGGGTCTGGAAGACACCTTGAAAGATCATCTAGTCCAACCTCCCTGCCAGAGCAGGACCACCTAGAGCAGGTCACACAGGAACTCATGCAGGTGGGTTTGGAATGTCTCCAGAGAAGGAGACTCAACAACCTACAGGAGCAGCCTGTTCCATTGCTCCGTCACCCTCGCAGGGAAGAAATTCTTCTCTGTATTTCTTTGGAACTTCTTATGTTCCAGCTTATAGCCATTGCCCCTTGTCCTATCATCGGGTACAAGCTCAAGACAATTAGGTCACAGCAATTATTTACAGCCCCTATTAGGACAGGCTACCACGACTGTACACGACAGAGTCCACGACTCTGCAGTGACGATCTGCTAATGGAAGTAGCCACATAGCCCCTAACACACAAGTCTTACACAAATGACTGGTTTTAAATATTAGAGAAAACAACGTCTCCCTCAGTCAGTGGCTGGGGAACCATGCCATAGGCCAACGAGTAGCTGCCAGGTACCTTGCGGCTGTGTGCCCAAGCCACTGCATCGCTCAGTACTGCCTTATCCACAGTCACTCTGCTTTTGCACCCTGGCACGGCTCCAATCCTTGTACTTCCTCATTGTGAATAATTGCCTGCTAAAATCTACACGCAGCCCCCATCGCCTCGGCCACTGACCCCCTTGGGGTTCACCTCCACGGCCTCTTTTACCCCCCTGCCCTCGGCCGATGAGGCTCACGTGCGGAACGGCCCGGGGGGAGCCCTGGCTGCTGTGTATCGCCTCGCCTCGCCCCCCACGGGCGGCTGCCCGCACCCAGCCCAGGGAGCTCCGCTTATTCTCTCTGCCTGGAACGGGCTGCTGCCGCACCTACCCGCCTCGGGCACTGCTGCGGCTGGCCGGTTAGCCCTGCTCCCTTCCTCTAGCAGGCGCATCCCCCATGCCTGGGCGGTAACGCGGTGCGCCAGGGTGCCACCGCGCAGCCGGACGGAGGAAGTTTGATCCTCGCGGGCCGCCGTGCCCTGCCGTGCCGTGCCGTGCGGCGCATGCGCAGAGGCGGGTGGCGGCGCGGCGATGGCGCTGCGCGCGGGCGGGCGCGCGCTGTCGGTGCTGCGGGGCCNGGGCCCGTGCCGCCTCCTCAGGCGCCGCCGCGCGGACAGCGCCGCTCGCGGCCCCCGCCGAGGAGCCGGGCGAAGGTAGGCAGCGCCGCGCCCCTCCCCGCGGGGCCCCGCCGGCGGGCACCACCAGCTCAGGCGAGGCCTTGGAGCGGCCGCCCAGACGTGTCTGAGGCGGAACCGTTCGGCACTGGGTAGCGCCGGCGTCCCTGCCCCGGGCTCGGGAGCCGCTGCCGGCGTGCGGCCTGTGCGGCCGCTGGAACGCGCTGGCCGTGCCCGCTAGACGTAGGTAGCAGGTGAACCAAGGCAGCGCGGTTAATGCCCAGGAACGCCCTGCAAAAGACGCAGGAGACGTGTGGTCGTTGCCGCGTCTTCAGCCAGGAGCTCCTGAAGGCTGTCGCTGGTTGGTGTGCTGTGGCTCGGGCGCACCTTGCCGTTCATGTGCCTGTGAGCCTGAGGCCAGTGCTTGTGCTTCCACTCATGTGTAAGAGCTTGAAATCCGCTGGGGAACCGGCATTTTTTTAAAGAGAGACGATCAGGCTGTATTGCCACAGTTTCACAAAAGCAGCAGTCTTCTGCTGTTCGTGTCCTCGTGCTAACGAATACGCGGCAAATTAGGTTAAGGGAGCAATTCCAGGTTTCAGTTAATGGTTTTCATTTTGCGATATAAATGCCATCACCAGTCTCTTCTGGTTTGCTGCATGACTATGCAGGTCCTTACGTGAGCTTCAGCGTGCAGAGGGCAGCTTTGGAATCAGCACCAGCACCGTGTGGAGGATGGGGCTGCTTCTGCTTAAAGTGATGATTGCGAAACTCTGTTGCTAACTAGAAATACTGTATGCAACAGGGGAAGAAAGCAAAAAGGACTGTTTCTCCTGCATTTAAAAGGCTCAAAACCATCATTTGGGTGTGATCATCCGCATCTGTGCTGTGCTCAGACTGTGGAAATTATAGCAGAGCCAGAAAGAGATGTCAGAGCACATCTTCTGCTATAGTAACTAAGCACCTACAGGCAAGAATCACATAGCCACTCAGGCCTAATGTAGAGAACTGTGGGAGTGAGAAGATCAGGGTTCATCTCCTGATTGTGTCACTCATCTGTGGGACTTGGCCTTTCGCTGTCTCAGTCACTTCACATGTCTCTGCCCCCACAGAAAATGGGATATTCATCATCTTCACAAACTACCTCTTTGTCTTCTGGTAAAAAAAGGCTATATCAAACTAAGCTATTGAAACAACTACTTCGGGCATTACAGCTTGTGTGAGAGCACAATAAACAGGTGAAAGAAAAGATTTCTGAGAAATAAATAGTAAATGCTAACAAGTGTCACTAAGACTTTCTGGAGGTCACAATATCCTCCAGGTTCCTCCAAGTCAAAAACATAGAATGAAGAGCTCTCAGTTGAGTCTTCCTGCAGCAGGTAGTAGCTGCAGGGAAATAACTACATGTCCTCCAGCTTCCCAGTCTGAGTTACAAATGGCAGGATTAACAGGGAGCAGCTTCATAGGCTCTGGAAATACTCTGTGCTCAAGGGGTTAGGTTGGGAGTTAGGTAGGGAAGCGACTATGATTTCAAATTTAAGATGTATGCAATATTGCCTGTATGCAATCAAGAAAGAAATGTCCTTGTTTCTGGATGTTCCAGCGTGTCTCGTTTCTGTGTTAGTTCTGTAGGCTTTTGGCAGCCATATAGATTGCCAGTAGTGTGGTGAGATGTGACTCATCTGTGGGTTTATTGTAGTAGAAGAGATGAAAGCATAGTATTAAATGAAAATATTGAGTGGGAGTTTACTGTAAAATAAGGTGATGAGTTGTAAAAATAAGCAAGTCTTGAATTGTTCTGAAGGTGAAAGTGCTGGCTTTGTGGTAGCTGAGAGAGATTATCCTTTCAGTGGAGCTTGCCACAAGCTCTGGCTCTCCCTCATGCCCTAGCTGGTATTTCCAAGGTAGTATGTAGAGTTTGTGCTGATTTTTTTCATAGTGAATAGCAAATCAAAGAGCAAAGATACCTTGTATCATCAAGCTTCCTGTGGCATTCAGGGAAGTCAGTAGTGTTTTCTTCCTATCCCACCTTCTCACAGATGTGTGCTTTTGTGAGAAACACACTTATATTTGTACCTTTCATTCATTCTTGTCTTCTTTTGCTGTAACTCTCTTTGAGAGCCAGAACAGACTTTCCTTCAGTTTTCAATCCAGAGCAAGAGATTAAATGTACTAAAATTAATTTTAAATCTTTCCATTTATATAGAAAATCCTTGATGCTTATTTTTTTTTCCTCCCTCACAGATGCTGAAGTCAACAACAAAAAGAAGACATTCACTGAGGTCCAAACAGAACGACTGGAGCAAGCAGAAAGGATTGTTTTAATTAAGTGCCCATCAAAACTTAATGAAAACAAATTATTACAGTATTTATCCAGCCATGGAAACATTAAGAGTCATTTCTTTTTTGAAAATCGTGTAAGTAATTACATTTCTAGTTTACATTGTTAAACTTAGACAAAGAAGTTGGTCAAGGTCTCATACATGCAAGTTAAGCAAATTATTTATAGAGAATTAGTTTCTTAAACTAGCTTTTGTCTTTGTTAGTGTGCACAAGTTGCTGAGCAACAGGTTTTCAGCTAAGCAACACCTCTAAGGAACAGCTAGCAACCAAATCTTTGAAACTTTTACATAGCACAGTTGTGAAGATAAATAGATTTTAGAAGTTTCTTTTTTAGCACTTGCAGCCAAGAATAGCATATCTTAAATATTTTTGGCCTCTTGTGAGGAAGCGTCTACAGAGTGTTGAGGTGCAGAATGTAGCATTCAGCTTCAGGACTGTCTTGGTACTCCGAGGAAAATCTGAACATTGTCAGTTTGGTCAGTTCAAGGCTTGTGTCATTTATCTAACCCCGTCTGTTTTTGTTGTTAATGTTTTAGGGCATCCATGCTGTCATAGAATTTTCGGAAAGGAGCAGTGTAGCCTCATTGCAGGATGCTATTGGAATCCCGAGTGCTGCAGAGCATCATGTTGTCCCATTTAAATCCAGACTTCTTACTTTCACAGTGAAAAACCCAGTGAGTCGAGCTGCTGAAGCAACATCAGTTCACCTCTCTCCTCAATCTCACATTCCAGTGAATGAGCTCATTCAAAAGCTTTGTCAAGCAGAGAGTGTAAGTTGAGGTTTCTAGACCATTCTCAATTACAAACGAACCATGTCAGTTTCAGATTTGCAAGTGGCTGTTTGCAACTCATAAAGCAGTTTATTGCTGTTATAAAGTAACCCCTGTTAGAATTGTGTGTGAATGATTCTCTTGCATTGAAAGAAATAGATGGAATTAGTAATCATTCCTTTTCTGTATGAAATAAGCCTTTTTGTGTTAAAAGAAATAATCTTCCAATTGCAATGATATCAACCAGATGAAAATATATGTTAATGGATAGACGATGGGTCATTGTATTTTTACAGTGTTTGTTTTCTTAACTAGATAAGCAATCAGATGTACATTCTGCTGAATGAATATCAGCTTACAGAGGAAAATACCAAGCTCCGATATCTGGCCTGTTCTCTGATTCGGGACTTCACACGTGCATATTTTCCAGACAGCACAGTAAAGCCATTTGGCTCTTCAGTCAACACCTTTGGCAAACTGGGATGTGATGTGGACATGTTTCTGGACTTCCATGACACAGAAAAGCATGCTACGAAAGCGGTAAGGTTATGCTGGGCATCTTCAGCCTGTTGGATTCCTTCAGCAGTGCAGCTCATTTGCTGCTTCACACACAGCAATTGGTTTATTTGGTCAGGTTTTACATGAGGCCGTACATGTGAACGTGTTTATTGGAGTGGTTGGATTTGAAGACTTTCAAAAGCTGCATGTGATGTGAAAGGGATGTTTCTTGCAATAGGAAGAAAATGATTCTATGTCTACATAAACTTTGTACTATTAGGGTGAATTTCACTATGGAAAAAACCTCCCATCCTCTGAAATTATCACATTTCAGTGTCAGAACTTGTGTTTTCTTCTCTGTTTAGGCTTCTTATCTATTTAGGCTGTTTAGAGAACTGGAGACTGAGGGGGGATCAGTGGGTGTTGGGAGGTTGAAGCATCCTTTTCTTTTGTTGTATGTAGCAACAGGACAAGGGGTAATGGGATGAAGCTGG
Source organism: Urocolius indicus (assembly GCA_013401255.1). Lineage (NCBI taxonomy): Eukaryota > Metazoa > Chordata > Aves > Coliiformes > Coliidae > Urocolius > Urocolius indicus. The sequence goes on from WBNH01005326.1 coordinate 365,338, forward strand.
AACACAAAAAGTTCCATTTAAACATAAGGCAAAACTGTTTACTGTTGAGGTGAGGGAGCCCTGGCACAGGCTGCCCAGGGAGGGTGTGGAGTCTCCTTCCTTGGAGGTCTTCAAGACCCACCTGGATGCATTTCTGTGTGACCTGATCTAGGTGAACCTGCTTCTACAGAGGAGCTTGGACTAGATCTCTAAAGATCCCTTCCAACCCATACCATTCTATGATCTCTGGAGCTGCTGGGCTTCATCCATGCAGTTTTAAAGCTTGACTTTGATTTTTAGGTCCTCCATGTTCTGAAGCATAATAATTGTGTGTGTGGATGCATGTTGTGTGCATTTTGGGAGGGTTGCCAGGGTCTTTTTCTTTGTTTGAAGAGTTGGCTTCTTGCTACAGAAGAGTTACTCAATTATGTACTGAGGAGTGAATACACACATAAAAATAAGGAGTGTAAGAAAGTGTCACAGTGTAAGACCTGGGATAGTACTAGTGAAGAGTTGCAGCTGACACACATGTTAGCATTTGTGTTGTCTGTCCAAAGAAAGTAATCATGTTAACAGCACCTGATTTTCATTGTTAAGGGAAGCAGTGGCTTAGTCTTGAGAGGAATCTGAGGATAATCTGGTATAAGTGAACCAAGTCTCAGGAGAAAATAGGAACTGAGCCAGATCAATAACACAGATGTTTCAGTTGTCAGCCTTTCCATAATATGCTTCATAATTAGTTGAATGCCTCATTTATAATACAACAGTAAGTGCTATAACTCGTACGTCACACAGAACAATTTTGGAGGACCATTGAGGTACCTGAGGACTGGAGGAAGGCCAATGTCACTCCAGTTTTCCAAAGAGGCAAGAAGGAGGACCAGAGAAACTACAGGCTGGTCAGCCTCACCTCCATCCCTGGAAAAACAATGGAATAGCTCATCCTGGATGCCATCTCTAAACACATGAAGGAGAAGATGGTTATCAGGGGAAGTCAACATGGATTCACCAAGGGGAAGTCCTGCTTGACCAACTTGATAGCCTTCTGTGAGAGAATAAGTGGCTGGCTAGATGAGGGGAGAATTTTCTAGACAGTTTTTTAACTAGACAGTTTTTTAAACGAGATGTTTTCTTTAGTATTCATCCCCTGTAGAAAAGGAAGTTGGTTGACAGACTACCATGGGGACGCTCTAGCAAAAGCCAGCAGGCATACTGCCTGAGCCTCTGTTTTTAGGTTACATGGCAGGTTAACAGGCTGTGTGACATGCTGCTAGAATCACAGAATCATGAAATGTTTGGGGTTGGAAGGGACCTTTAAAGGTCATCTAGCCCAACACCTCCTGCAGTGAGTAGGGACACTTTCCACTAAAGCAGGTTATTCAGAGGCCCATCCAGACTGACCTTGAACATTTCCAGGAACAGGACATATACCACCACTCTGGTAAATCTGTGCCAGTGTTTCACCAGCCTCACCATAAAAAAAGTCTTCCTTCCATCTAGTCTAAATCTACCCTCTTCTAGTTTAAAACCATTACACCTTGTCATATCAAAACAGGCCTCGCTAAAATAAGCCCTGTCTCCATCTTTCTTATGCTCCCATTAAGTACTGAAAGGCCACAATAAGGTCTCTCTGGAACCTTCTCTTCTCCAGGACGAACAACCTCAACTCTCTCAGCCTTTCCTAGTAGGAGAGGTATTCCATCTCTCTGATAATTTCTGTAGGCCCTGTAGACCCACTCACACAGGTCCAGGTCTTTCCTGTCCTGAGGACCCTAGAGCTGGATATAATACCTCAGGTGGAACGCAGAGCAAAGTAGAGAAGCAGAATCCCTCAACCTGCTGGCTATGCTTCTGATGCAGCTCAGGATACAGTTAGCCTTCTGGGCTGTCAGCACACGTAGACAACTTATGTCCAGCTTCTCATCTACCAAGTCCTGCTCTGCAGGGCAGCTCTTAGTCCCTTCTTCCCTCAGGCTGTGTTTGTGCTTGAGTTTGCCCCGACCCAGCTGCAGGAACTTGCACTTGGCCTTCTTGAACATCATGAGGTTCACGTGGGCCCACTTCTCAAGCTTGTCAAAGTCCCTCTGAAAGGCAACCTCTCTGTCAGGTGTGTCAAATGCACCACTCAGTACTACATATGTCGTTGATGAAGATATTAAACAGTACTGGTCCCACTGAGAGACATCAGTTGTCACTTAATACTTTGTGGTGCAGTCAGGCTTTTGTGTGCAAGCACAAGCTTTACACTCTAAAGATGATGACCTCATTGGTTTTGTTAGTATTATGTGTCTCTTTGGTTCCAGAACTAACAGATTGCTTTTAAAATTGTATATTAGAAAAAAGGTCCCTTTGAAATGGAATATCAGATGAGAAGGTTACCATCTGAAAGATTAGCAACTCAGAAAATCCTGTCTGTGATTGGTGATTGCCTTGATAATTTTGGTCCCGGATATGTGAACGTACAGAAGATACTCAACGCTCGCTGCCCGCTGGTGAAGTTTTTCCATCAACCCACAGGATTCCAGTGTGATCTGTCAGTCAGCAACAGGTGAGACCTGGTTTTAAACAGCTGAGGAAGAATACTAATGTACTCACTTCTTGAAAACCTGTAATGAAAGCTGTTTACTCCTTTTTCTGTGCTTAATAAATGTGAACGTTGGCTCTGAAAGTAAAACAAGTATTTTCATCTTCTAGAGCTTAAGTTTTAATGTGCTTAAGGTGTCTTTCTGCAGCATAGGAAATACTTGCTAGCTGAAACTGAAGACTTGAAAACCACTCTGTACAATAAGGTTGGCTTATAAGGAACTGAAAGAAGGCAGCATTCATTAATCGTTACTTCCCATTGTATATGTGGATACATGCACCACCTTTGTTTGGTTGCTGTCCAGATTAAGGAGCTCCATTGGGTTATTTTCAGTGACTGGACTTGTAGTTATTTTGGTGTCCTTTTCTTTCATCTTAAGGGCCCTGTTTGCTGGCAGGGTACCTTGAATGCTAAATTTAACTCCCTGCATCAGAAACAGGAGTGTAAAGCATTACTGTCATTTAAGGCCTTTCACAGCAGTGCCCAACAGAGGGAGCAGGCTTCCTAGAAATCCTTTTCTCTGCGTCTGTTTTTCCTCTTCCAGCTGGAATTTGTTTGGTTGATAGCAAAGCATAGAATTTGGTTTGCTGTCACTTATTGTGGTACACACACCTTAATCCAGTACATATCCATAGCCTGGGCATGAGGTACATAACCAAAAAACAGATACTAACCCTTTGCAGTGTTGTTAGGACAGTTGTAAAATTGTTGTTAGGGAGTAGGAAAATATGAGCAATTGTGTTTCAAAATACTTTTGATATGACTTTCAGTGCAGATTTTGTGATTTGCCTCCATCAGATACAATCAGATCCTGGACTTAGTTTTCTGAGTTACCCAAAGTTCTGTTTCAGAGCATGCAGGAGTTTGTTAAGGTAGTCCTGAGCGAATATCCTCCAACAAAATTACTTCAGCATGTGCAGGTGCAGCCTCTGTAAAAGTCAACATGCAGCTCTGTGCAGGCTTCCTTGTAATTCTGTGCTGAAGTTTTGGCTGGTTGGGACTGTGTGTCTTGTCTTGTTATCTTTGGAGTGATAACAAACCTCTGTGGACACAAGAAAGCACTTCACAGTTGAAATTTTAGAAGTAAAGGTGTTACAAAACAGTAAACAGTAAACTTCCCCAAATCACCATGCTGGATTTTTAGGAGCTTTCAGAGCAAGACTGGAAGTCAAAACTCTTGCCCCTGTAGTTCCACAAGCATTTTAGACTAAAACTGACCCCAAAGTAAGCTTTGCTCTCACACTTTGCTTCCATTTTATTCCCTATTTTCACTTGTCCTCCCACCTGAACACTACTTGACCAAGCAGATCAAAACCTGATCCATATGAAACTCTGTATCCTTCCAGAGTAGTTGTTTTTTCTTTCAACAGAACCAAACATTAGTCATTTGAAAATTACCAGATTGACTTGTTTTGCAGATTTCATTGTGTCTCTGTGCTTCATGTATTTTTTTCAATGCGTTATTTTATTGCTTTTGAGATTAAAGTTATAGAAGAAGTTCTAGTTGTGTTTTACTATAAATTAGGACAGAAATGCTACTTACTGTATCTCAAAGGCAATTGTGGCTAAATTGTGGGTTTTGCCTTGATTCTGCATACTTCCACGCCTGAATACTTGATGGTGGTTTTTTGTTTGTTTGTTTTTTTCTCTCGCTGCAATGTGAAACAAAGAAACGGGAAAGATTACAAATGCAATATTATTATTTACCTATAACTATATCCTTCTTGCAATGGAAAATGAGTAGGTATTTCCTCCTCGATAATTTCAGCCATTCTCTTCTTAAGTGTTTTAAATACATAAACATGGAATGTTGTAGGCTTTCTTACGGGGCTGCCCAGGGAGGGTGTGGAGTCTCCTTCCTTGGAGGTCTTCAAGACCTGCCTAGACACATTCCTATGTGACCCGATCTAGGTGAACCTGCTCCTGCAGGGGGTTTGGATTAGATGATCTCTAAAGGTCCTTTCTAACCCTGTCAGTCTATGATTCTATGATTTTATGATATGCTCTTGCCTTATAACTGGTTCTGTATGGCTCAGCAACAAACACTGCATCTGATTCTTCACAATTCTCTCATCATTTGCATATATTTTGCTTTTCTTCTTCAGCATTGCTATAAAAAGTTCCGAACTCCTGTATATTTATGGCTGCCTTGATTCCCGGGTGAGAGCGCTGGTGTTCACTATACGATGCTGGGCCCGTGTTCATGGACTTACCAACAGTATTCCTGGTACTTGGATTACAAATTTCTCTCTGACTATGATGGTCATGTTTTTTCTGCAAAAGAGGTCACCACCTATCATTCCAACACTAGACCAGCTTAAAGAACTGGCAGGTAAGGACAGCTCTTTATGTGTTTACTGAAGTGGTTTTCGCATTCCTTTTCTCTGAAGTGATGAAGAAAGCCAGCGATTTCTCAGTGCTCTCAAATACTAATGCATATTATGTGTGCCTTAAGCTTGAAACAAGATGTAAATTTTACCTGTGGTTCTTTTTGGTGAAAAGAATGTATATTTAAAGGCAAAACAAATCCATACCAGTACAATTCTAAACTCTTTTTAAAGAGGTTAGGCTTATTCTGAGCCTCAGATAATTAAAAGTAATTCATTTGCTCCCATGCTGGCTAGTTTTTGTTATTTTTGGCTTTTAGAAGACTTGTAAGGTCTCATATGTCACTGCAGTTGTTAAGTATTTTGTGCAGATCAATATGATGTGTATTGTTTTATAGATACCAAATGTTTAAAAGAAAAGCTGCATTTTTTTCCTCACAATTTGTAATCTCCTTGAGACTGCTCAGGCCATCTGCAAATAATTCTTCTATTTTCACAAACAAGCTGTTCTGGCTGTTTCATGCATGGCTTTCAGGGTGTATGTCTTCAGTGACTCTTACAAAAGCATAGAGGATGACATCCCAAGTTATTTGTTCCTCACTTATGCCTTCTGCTTATTGACATGCTCCCTTGGAAGCTTTGGGTGGAGGGAAAGGTCTGTGTTCAATTGCTTTAAAAGCAGTTTAAAGTTTTCCATCAGATTTCTATAAAATTCTTATACATAAACCAGAACACCTGTCCTGAAATTTTACAAGAATATTCCTAATTCTCTTTAAGATTTTCATAAAAGATGGTGGACACTTTGGGTCTGATCTTTTTGAAACCCTCATATAGGTATTAACCTCAGAGATTTGTGCTGTTAAGTGTATAATAAAGCTCTGCATGCAGAGATACCGGGTCTGTTACTTAAAAGAAGTAACTTCAGAGGTACAGAGATGTCATGTACTTTATTACTGTAGGCTTTTGAAAAGTTTGCTGTTCACTCTTGATTCTTTTCCTTCTTTTCCTTTGCCTGTCCATAGGTAGATTTTCTTCTGTTAAGTCTTTAATCACTTAAGCTGAATCTTAACCTGAAAGTTCAGTTCTGAGACTCCTAATTTGATTTCTGTGATATGATAGTATTCATTTACTTCAATCATGTCTGTTACTCGAGTTTTACTAAACACCAGGGCATTTTATTGTTTATCACTTCAAAATACACCTGTGGTTTTTGTTTCAGGTGAAAAAGACAAGCATGTAATTGGAGGATATGATTGCTCATTTGTTAGTGATTTAAGCAAAATTAAACCTACAAAAAATACAGAAACACTTGGTAGGTAAATCTTCAACTTTTAAAAGTAGATTTTATGAGCATATTGAAAATAAATTTCTCCTTAATGTTATTGATGCCTGTTGTTTTTTTGTTTTCCCTTAGATACATTGTTGGGTGACTTTTTTGAATACTTTGGCAACTTTGATTTCAGAAAGAATTCCATAAATCTTCGAAAGGTAAATGAATTTTAACCTCTCATCATTATCAGTTGAATTTATCTTCCTGCCATTTGACAAACTGCATATGCTAAGTAACAGTTTCTCAGTTTTAGTTGTATATACAAAGTACATTTAAATTGATTTTATCCAGAAACTGAGCCCTTTCTGTGCAGGAAGAGAGTTTTCCCTCTCAGAGCCTAATCACTTGCATCACCATTAAGAACATTTACAATGTCATTATGTGGATATGTTGAAAAGCACAAACTCAGATGCTAAGTCTGTATAATTTTTCATGACAGCCCTGTAATAAGAGTGGCAGTTTTTCAGAAGTGAAAGCTATTTTGCTTCTGTGAGGGGAAAACTTTTAAAATGTCATGGTGTATATCATAGCAAAAGTCTAGTGAAACAGGCTTTGCATTTGAAGTTGGGAATCCAGACCCACTCTATGAATTTACAGTTAAAACTGCTTTCTGAAACTTCCTTTTGGTACTTGAGGTTCTTTCTGCAGTTTGTGTCAGCCTGCAGTAAGCAAACTTACAACTGAGCAAGCATGACAGATAACGTGATTGTTCTCTGCTGTCACTTTGGATTACTTCTAAGTTGAAGTCATGCTATTTGTTGATCTGAGTGTGTGCAAGTATAGTGGGAACAGGTATAAATGTGACTAGCTTAACACAAACCTGTTCCTGCTGGGCTGCTTACAGGATGGGGGGTTTTGTGTTTGTGTTCTGTTTCCTACTGTTCTGTTTCCTCTTTTTGCTGCTCCAAGTGGATCCTAGAAACTGATTCATTCAGCCGGAGAACTTTTGTTTGCCACTAAGCCTTAAAAAAAGGCAAGCAAAAACATACACGTGTAGGAGCCTGAGCTAGTCAGGGGAAATGTCTGTGCTGATCATGTTTTCCTGTTTAACTAGTCAGTCCTCAGGGCCCTGGGACAACAGTGTATGGCATGTATGTGAACACTTCCTGGACTAGCAGTAACCTGGCAGGTTCCTGCTAGAGCTTGTGCTGGAAGGCTTGAGGAGGTTCTGTAATCCAGAACAGGTAGCACTGATGAGCACCGAAATGGAATTGCATTTAAGTAACAAGCCACATAGTTGTCAGCAGTTTGCATTGTACTATACCAAGTGCCCAAAAGTGGACCCTGACCTGCATAGCTTTGTGCAGACAGACTGAACTGGGAGGACAGCCAAGCCAATAATCTTGTTTTGTTATGCTAGCTCTTAATGAGCACGGTGAGAGGAATGGTTTAAACAGTTTAAGTGCTTATGGTAGTTTATCAGACTGGGTTATGTAGGTTAATGTGGCATGCTCATGATGCCCATACACAGATGAAGATAGGAATAGGAGCTTGCAGTGAGTGAGGTCTGAGGCTTGTGGAAAAGCAAATGGGAGCATAGCTAAAAAAACAGGCTAAGCTGTAGCTGTGTGTTCTTGAAGGAAATCTAAGATGAATGTGGCAAGGAAAGCTGCCACTAAGAGAATTCAGAGAATGGGAGTCATACAGTCAGGTTGACAGGGAAATTAACTTGATTAATAATAACTTCTTTTTTTTTCCCAAAAGTTCTCTACTGGGTCAAAATACTTTTACTCCTAATGCTAATGTAATAACTCACATGATTTGTTATTTGTTCAGCCTATAATGCATATATATGCAACTTTGTTTTTTTCTTCACTCTGTCTGCAGGGAAAGGAAGTAAATAAACCTGAGTCGTCTCCTCTTTATATCTGGAATCCCTTTGAACAAGACCTTAATATCAGCAAGAATGTTAATCAGCCACAGCTGGAGAAATTTGTAGCAACAGCCAGAGAAAGTGCCTGGATTCTACAGAAGGAAGATGAAACTCGGCGGATGATCAATCAAGAGCCTTGGGGACTGGCAGCCCTACTGATACCATTTGGAAAAAGTAATCCCAACAAGATGAAGAATAGGATGAAAGGAATGGGAAGTGAAACAATCAGAAGCCTCTTGGACTCTTTAAAGTTAAATAGTGCAAACAGTCTACAAAAAGCAGTGGGAAAGTGACTTTCAGTAGCTGATATTCTGTTTTAGGAATCAAATGTGACCCCCGGTCCGAAGAACGTTACTTTTAATATTTCTATTACAGTGAAAAGGACTCAGATGACCTCTGTTTGCCATCTTGATGCTTTTTGTACAGATCTGCCTGCTTTCTGTGCAATTTTTTCCTCCTTACTCCTCACTTTTCCATCTGTTTTATGAATGATGTGCATTCAAATACAAGTTTTACAGATACACTTTGGAAGTACCCTTCAGTTCAGCGCTCTTAAAAAAAACCACCCCAGCAGACTGACAGGAAGAGCATGGGAAAAAGCCTTTGGGAATTCTGTTGGCTAACATACAAATGATATGTTAAATAAAAGCTCAAGAAACAACCACGTTTCAGTGCAACTGTGGTTTGCAAGGAGATGAATGTTAGAACCATTGCTTCCATTCCAAACATGTTCTGGGAGCCAGCAAAACCAAAGTGCATATATCTGTGTTTTTTGCAGTTGTTTTCCATTCATGTAGATAGTGCCAAGACAAAATAAGGACAATGGAATTGGATAGTAAGGTTTGCAGTTTCATAAAGCTCTCCAAGGGTGATGCAACTGGTTTGTGTTGGAAAAGTGGTTTTGCTTTTGTGTTTACCACCTGATCTCAAGTTTCTTGAGTCAATTCTTTTTTGTTTTCTGTACCCATAGGACTGGTTCCCACCCACACTTGTATATACACTCATGGTTCTCATTTTGCCTTCAACTTGATTTTAAACCTGTATTTCAGGTTCAGGCAGGGGCTTTTGCATGCCCTTCTTGCCACATCAGTCTCCTCAAAGTTACTGTCTGTGAGGCCACACCAAAGCCTTTCTTTCTACCACTTGCAGAGGGATCTGTCCTTGAAGAGGTCTGTAGGGAGTCGTACATCCCTCTGGAGCCCTGTTCTCATTCTTGCCATGTTTTTCAGACATTCAGCTGAACAGAGAGTGTCTCCCTTCCACATCAACTTGGGTGAGCAAGGGTCAATGCTTCTCCTGTACTTAAAGCATTGAGTTCTTTGCTTATCTACCATGAAAGGGAGTGTTTTCAGAGAAAAGAGAAGAGGGGAGGGAGGGAAGGAAGGAAGCCAATCAGGGAACTGGAGAGCATGCAGATGTCAGAGATTTTCCAGGTAGGTTTGTGAACCTTCACCCTACCCGGTGTGAGAGCCCCTCGTGTGTTAAAACTGTCAGTGCTGACAGCTCTACAGACTGTTTTTTTTATTCTGAACACAAATGCTGTGCAAGAAGCTGGTAACCCAGAGATGATCAAACAGATGCAGCATCAGTGTTGATTGTTGTTTCATTTTTGGTAGCTTTAGATTCTTTCACATTGCAGTGGTGTATGAGTTTTATGGGGACTTTCTAATGCTGTAATCTGATCAGTTTGAACGTGTGTTTTCTCTTTTCCCTGGGGCATTACTTGTTGGAAACACCGTGGGCAGAGTGCATACTTCCAAAGTGAAAGCTGCACAGGGAGGAGTATTTTCCAGCAGCTGGCAGACTAAAGGGCTAGGCCTTGAGTGATAGGAAGGATCTCTTAGATCAATTCCTTATTAGTTATTTGGAATTTAAAATGATATCCATGTATGTCCCTTTCTAAATGATTCATAAATATTTTCTGGCATAATGACTCAGTCATTATCATGATCCCAGGAATTCTCAGATACTTCAAGTTGAGCCTTGAATTTCCAAACTTAGTTTTCTACCTAAATCCTGGTGCTAGTGGGTAAACTACTTTTTGGAGGCCGGTATTCAGTTTATTGTAACTTGTTATTGGTGCTAACCCAAAGCCTTTGATAACAAGCTTAGCACTGATGCTGTGAGTAATCTCTTGTTACCTTAATCTTTACAGAGGTACATTTTCTGGTGTTTCCCCAGCAATAGCCTTTGAGGCTTTGTGAAAATTAGGGCAGTACTGGAACACTTTGTGAATTTTCTGTTTTCCAGCTCAAGAAAACTGATGACAGTGCAGTGCAATGGCTTATCAGAGACAGGAGCATACAGTGGAGCTGTGGCAGTGTATACCCTCTTGCATTGTATTCACAGTGCTTCACTGACACAGATAGGAGCACTTGTATAAGAGCTTTGACCTGTAGGCACAGAAAGTTTGTAGTAAAACACTAATAAACTTTGTGACTTGGTTGCACGTTTGAGGCACTGTGAAACCCTTGCTTGGTTTGTCCATGTGTACAGGCCTGAGGGCTGCGTTGTGTTCTCTGAGAGACAGGCAGGGCAGGAGCTGCCTCTGTGCATGCAGTGCCTGCAACATCACTGTTCTGGTCTGACCCTTTAGGGAAGAACTCTCAACCCTTGTCATGGCTGCAGGCCTGTTTCTGGTAAGAAAAGAAAGAAGCCAAAAGCAGCGTTGAAGCAATGGAAAAGTAAAGGTGATTGTTTCAGGTGTCTGCAAGTCCAGGGAGGCAAGAGGGCAGCTGCCAGGTAAAGCTTGGAGCCTTCCAGGAGCAGCTGCACTTGATACCAATAAGACAGTACTGGCTGGGGTGTAGAGCTGACCATGAGCTTCTCCAGCGTGTGGGCTGACTGACACTGGGGGAACTGAACCCACCAACCAGAGAAGAGGAAGATCAAGATTTGAGGGTGTCTCTTTAGCAAATCAAGAGAGATGGCGTGCTTTTAATTTCCTGAGGGAAGCAGCCTTTTCACACTGAAGATGGTGGGAAACAATATGGTTCTTTCAGTGAAAACATGGGCTGGATATTTTTCATAAAGGACTATCACAGAATATTACGTGTTGGAAGGGACTTTTAGAGATCATCTAGTCCCACCCCCCTGCAGAAGCAGGTCCTCCTAGATTAGGTCACATAGGAACATGTCCAGGTGGCTCTTGAAGACCTCCAAGGAAGGAACCTCCACACTCTCCCTGGGCAGCCTGTGCCAGGGCTCCCTCACTCTCACAATAAAATAGTTTTTCCATGTGTTTAAATGGAACTTCTTGTGTTCCAGCTTCTTTCCAGTACCCTTTGACTATGGTGACAGTCTGGATGTGAGAAGCTTGTTCATAGCCTCCAAAAACATGTAAACAATGTCTGGGCAAGATCGAGGCTGTAAGTTTCAGTTACTTGTCAAACTTGGCACTGAAGCTATATTGTGTGATAGGATTGTATGGGATGACCCATGTAAGGAACAGCAGTGAATTAAACACATTTTTGCCCTCATGCCCTGTCCCCTCACTGGGAATAGTTGTTAGTGCAGTCTCACATTCTCTGTCAACTGGTTAGGGAAGCTGAAAACATTTAAAAGTTCCTTGCTCTGAGAAAATGCTCTTTGGGACATGAACTTAAATTAGTATTTGTTGCCAGAGATTTTCTTTTTCTCTGGATGTTTGATGGTGACAAGAGTTGCAGGAATTGGTTCTGCTGCAACTGCCACTGCCTCATCATTCCTCTGTAGCTTCCTGGGAATCTCAGGCCTTGGACTCCAGTTAGCTGCTGGGAGGGTACATGGGTGTGATACAGCTAAGACACAGTCACAAGATTGAGACTTCTTGGCTGGTAGCAGATGTTGTATTCCTCTGCCTCAACTGCAAAGCTACAGTTCCTGCCTGGGATTCTGTCCTTTGGACTTGGAATCGCAGTAAAATTTAGGTTAGGAGAGACTTCTGGACTTAATCAAGCCCTCTGCTCAAGCAAGATCAGCTGTGGGATTCAACCAGGTTCCTCAGGGCTTTATCTAGTCAGGACTTAAAAATCTTCAAGGATGGAGACTGCACAAACTCTCTGGGCAATCTATTCTAGTGCTTGACTGTCCTCATCAAACTGATAGTTGATCTATAATGCACTGCCACATCTTTGTCCCTCTGACTGGCTTCCTTTCTGATGCTGACCCACGCTCAATCAGGGTGCTGTCAATCACACAGGTTCACACTGCTCCTTCATGTAAGGAGCCCCCTCCTTTCCCTTTATCCTTCTCTGTCTTTCCTGAGGAGTATCCACCCATCACAGTGCTCCTACCCTACATGAGCTCTCCCACTGTGTGTTATTCCAGCAGAGCTGTAATGCCAGCGAGAATAGCTCTTACTCCTCTTGCTTCTTCCCAGGCTACACACATTTGTATCTGTACATTTGAGGAGGTATCTCTTCATCATTTTTTTTATTGTTCTTGAGATCCCAAAACATAACCCCCTGCAGTGACAGTTGTGTGCATGTGGAAGATGACTTTGCTGATGCTCTGGTACTGCTGAGTCCGGAGGCATCGGGCTCTCAGCTGCAAGGTGTTCTTACAACAGCCTGTCTTTGTTCTTGCAAATTTATCTCCAAGTTCAATTCAGTTTATACTCCCTGGGGGCTATGAACTATGTTTTCACTTGATACAATTTGTTCCTTTGGAAGAAAGACAGACAGACAAAGAAGCTTTATTGAAATAACTTTGCCACCAAAGTAGTTAAAGGTCCATGCCAAGTTCAGTTGAAGTAGCCTTAGGATTTCCAACCTGGGCTGCTTTGGAGATCTAATGAATCAACGATTAGGAAGTTTTTCAAAGTGAAATCATCCTGTTCACTGGAAAGCTCTCTTCCAAATGCTTTGTCTTGCATTTTGCAAAATTACCACCAAGTTTCTCTTCTAGTACCAAATTCTTCCAAACGTCGTGGGTAATTTGGGGTCAGTTTGTTTAAAGCAAGGGTTAGGATTTATACAAGGCTAACCTCTGCCTGGAGGTAAAAACCTCTTCTTCCATAAATCTTCTTAGTTGAAAGTCTTTATCCACTGCTTTTGCAGATCTGTTTTTTGTACTTTCCTTAATTAGAGGGTTGTTTTGCTTTCTTTTGCAGGGCATTCTTGCTTCTTTTCCCCCTCTCCAGTGCCTTTTCATCATATCTCATCTGATCTGTAAAAATTAGTATTTCATTTGGCCCATAGTATTTCATAGTGAATCCAGCTGCATTGAAGAAGGAGAGGTTTTTAAAACATGGCTCTCACATTGCAATGTAAACTTTTTAGACTGCTTAATTTCTTCTGTAGGTTGAGTCTCCATACTGCCTTTTCTATACCTCATAGAGGGATCAATTAGCCAGACTTGATGGGCCTCACCGGTACTAAGCCTGTATTTTAGGACATCTGTTTGTTTAAGAGACTTGTTTAACACAGGCTGTGGTATAACAGAGCAGAAGTTCCCTGTGAATGTTGAGAGATGCTTTCCCCTTCAAAATATTTTCTGTTTTCCACCGTTGTTAGGGGAAAACGATGTTCAATTTGTTTCACAGAAAGACTTTAGAGAGAGGTTTTTCTTCCCATGCTGAGCTCTCTTTCACGTACAGATTTGTAGTCAATGTAAACAGCTCAGCCCTGTACAGGAATCTCGCATGGAACAACTCCCAGAACATGTCGTTTAGGTATTATCCTCACAGCCCGCTGGGGAGGTAAAAGCCCCACAAACTGCTGAGGCAGAGCCTCCCCTTTGTGCTGCTGACCCCATGGGAGGCAACAATTCCCATCATTTTATATTGCTTTTTGGACACAGGCAGAACTCTGCTTTCCTGCAGAGAAAAGGTACATGTGGTAGAAGTTGGATCGTTGGGTTCAAAAGCAGTCTTACTTACATTCCTTCTGAAGATTTACATCTTAGGTTCGGTTTCCTAAAGTCCTTCTCTATGAGCTGTTGCTAAAGATTTTCAGGATGAAAGGAAGGACTGGGAGAATATATAACAGCTTCATATTTCAAGTAATTAGATAAACAGTAATTACCATTATCTTAATTATAAAACATAATGATATAGTGGAAAGTGATGCATGTAACAGGCCAGCAATAACAAGCAAAACTGCCTTGTCTCTTTAAACCAATTTTCCTCCCTTAATTTTTAGTAGTCCTCCCAGTACACTACTTCTATAAAAGGATGGGATTTAGGAGAGTGTAGTGAATACAAATTACAATATCCAGTACATGGGAGGGTGAGCATTTAGCCACTGCAGTAAATAAAAAAGAAGCATTACTGACTACTGTGAAATTAGGTTCAGCGATTTTGTTGACTTCAAAAACACAATCTAGAGAATTATTCTGTGAGTCTTGAGGTGATTCATACTTCTTCCTTTTGAAAATTGTCTTTGGACACTGATCAAAAGAGGGTTTGCTAGAATTGCTTGATAATTCATCTTGCAAAGTAAGATCTCGTTTGAATTGGCCATGATCTGTTTTATTGAAACACTGAAGACCTTAGTTATTACAGTTCTGCATTAAAATCCATGCTTAAGAAGGTTTGTATTGCAGTTGGCTGAGGAGTGTGGACTCATCATTTTTAGCTATCCTAAAAATGCACATGCTCTCAGATAGCCACAGACTTTCACACTTCTACCTCTCGAGCTGTGAGATTTTAGTTCCCTTTGTACTGTAGACAGTATTTTCAATCTTCAAAATGTTTTTCAGCAATGAATTTTATATTTCTTCTAGAAGGTAAGTGAGCTCCTCTGTCTCTGTTCATTATCATAGAATCATAGAATGGTAGGGTTTGGAAGGGACCTCATCTAGTCCAAACCCCCTGCAGAAGCAGGTTCACCTAGATCAGGTCAGAATTACACTGATCAGGTCACCATTATGTTGGTGTTCCACTGTGCTATCAAAGTCTTTGATGAGATAAAGAATAAAATATCTGGTGCTTTCCTTCCTCAGATGTGGGCAGAGGTTTATTGCATACTGAAAGGTGGTTGCATTTGGTAGAGCAATGTTTTGAACCTGTTGATCTCTGAACCTCTCAGTGTCCAGGGAACTACGTCTTAAAGTGCTCACCAGAACTAGCAAGAAAACAAAACGGATCTCTGAGAAACCCAACCTGATTGTCAGCCAGCTTCAACAGAGGTTTTTAACTTGGGGATTTTCCAAACAAAACAAAGGTCAAACCAACTGCTGTTGAGTCATGGTTGGAAATGTAGCATTTCTTACATTCCGGCATCACTTTATGATTAATAATTTGCTCAAGTACATGGTGGTCTGTGAAGAGTACATCTCTGTTGCTTACAAAACATGGCTTCTAATGAAGAGTGCAGAAATAATATTCTGGATGTGTGACAAACTCTGAAAGATATCTCTTAATGGGGAGAGAATGATTTTTTTCTAGCGGGATATCCAAAGTTCCTGAACCCTGCGCTGGCAAAAAAACTTGTCTTTTATCCTTATAAATTATAAAGGGGGAACATGGGTGTCTTAGTTTGCCTCGATTTAATTTTATCCCACATGTATAGGGTTACAAGTATGTGGCACTTAGGCATAAGTGATAGGATTTTATGCTCCAAATGCTGGTAAGAGAGAAGCTTCACATCACATAGGTTAATGTAGACTTGATTCAAAGACACCTAGTCCAAATGCCCTACACTTTTTTAGACCCCCCCCCACCAGCATTGCAGCAGAAGACCATAAATATTAACTACTGCCAGCTGCTCATTCCCAGTAGGGCTGCCTTTCCCTGGAGTTCGTCTGTCTGATTCAGTGGGAACCTTTCATTACCAAGCTGACCCAGGGACTTGTGAAGCCTCAGAAGGCATAGAATGGTTTGTCATCCCCATGCCCCGTTCTTGGCAAGTTTATGTTTTTTTCCTCCTCCTGACTCTAATAACAGCTGGCACAACACTACAATTCTTCTCACACATGCAATGAGTGGCCAATGATGTTACAGCATGGCCATTTCTATGCCTCAGATTTGTGCAGTTCATGTTGTTGGGGGTTAATGACACAGTTTTTATCTAGCATCTTTTCTTCCTGTTTTTAAAAAACAAGATTGATGAACTGATTTTGGGGTTGGTTTGTTTCAGTTCCCTGGGGTTCAATAAGCTGGAGCTTTCAGACTTGTGCTTCCCTTGTTTGTCCTGGCAAAGTGCAAAATCTAAAGCTGAGCGTTTTTCTGCTGAATGTTTTTCTTTTCTGCGATGATAAACACTAAATCTGCAGTTGGTGTCACGAGAGCAATAGGTATGAGATTCAACTGACACTTCCCAGCAGAAAACTCTCCATCTTGCCAGGCCATTGAGGAGACACGACAATGATTTATTTTGGTGATAACGCAGCAGAAACACAAGTCCAATTGTTCGCTATGTAGGTCAGAATGGGGTATGTTGGCATCTCCGTTTGCAGACTTTACAAAGGAGTCTGGGAATGGGAAGCATGACAGGAAACCCCCTATTCTGATACTACTTAAATTGTTCCCTTGGCAGAGGTAAACTATAAACAGTTTGCTGTCGAGTACTTGCTGTCTAGTTGGCATAGCTGGACACTGTCTGTACATGACGAGGTTTCATTTTTCAGATTGAACAGCTCATTTGCTCTTTACCCAAGCTCTGTGATTAAAGTCTGGGTCTGTGTCAAGGAGAAGGCTCTTAGAAATACTCAGTCATGCTGTTCCAACACGAGTTCCTGACAGCAGTTTATGTTCATGTAGCTATTTCATGTACTCAAGAGTCAGTGGAAACTGGCAGGTAACTTGGTTAGCTCAGGACATCTCTTCCAGCCCTGTGCTTTTTAATGTCTGTAATAGTGCTTCAGAAACTTGTTCACCTGTCAGTTTGGGGTTTGCCTATTCAGTCAAGGCAGGTTTTGCAAATTGGCAGGAGATTAAGTTGGTGGGGACATAATTTTGTGGAATGCGTCACATTTTGTTGGACATCCCATGGCGCATCACGGCAACATGCCTTCTTGTGCGAGTCTACCAGCTCTCCCCTGACATTGAGGAAAGTCTCTGACTATTGAAGAATCAAGATTTTATCTCTTTCCTTACCTGAGCTCTCCAACAGAGGGATGTGGGAATGCTTTTTTTTGATAGGTTTGAATGGTGTCAGGAGCTCTGTGGACAATGGCATGTCTGCATGCACCCATGCAAGCACCTCAGGCTCTCATTTGTCCCTCTGGTCCTCCTTTACCATTGTCAAGATAAACAGCAGCACTACAGCTAATACTGTTCCATAGCTAGGAGAAGCTGAGGCACGTATTGTGCCTTTGTAGTCTAGGGACAAGAACTCTTTCCCAAATGATGCATCTCCTTGAATCTAGCTGGGAGCTGCTTCTCATACTAGTGGGAGGAACAAGCAATGTCTTAACTGTATCAATCAAATATATGTCACAGCAAACATAACAGCCAAAAGCATACTTTTTCAAGTTCCACACCACACACGCTGAAGCAAAAAATTACTCTGTCTCATATCTTGAGAGCTGAATAGTTGGAGGCAGCATTCCAAGATCAGATCATGTACCTCTCTCTTTCCTCTGGAAAGAATGAAATAAATCCTGATGACTGGACATGATGTTGTCTAATGATCATACTTTTTCTTGGCACGTTTATTAGCCCAATGTGGACTTTTATGAGACTGTTCTCCCCCTATCAACCCTAACCATTTACAGCTATTCTTTTCTTTGGGGTTCAGTTAATTATCTTATGAAAATCCATCTCATACAGGAAAGACACCGAGTCAAGTGATAATAAATTTACAATAATGATGTGTGCAATCAAAGCTTTTAAGTTGCAAAAAAATTCCAAAGGGAAGTGGGTGCTAACTCTGATATTTTAATTTCAGCCTCATCATGAGTATTTTATTTAACCTCTTTTTATATTGCTGGTGAGACTCAAATTAAAAAAAAAGGCCGGAGGAATTCTCTCTACCTACCTAAAGGTCAGATTTCTCCTCTAGAAGGACTGAAGCCCTAGCTAGTGTTTGGGTCAGTATCTGTAGCTTAATGTCTTTCAACAGAAGTCACTAGTGGAGGATCTTTGATTGTTCTTGATGATGAATAAAGATATAAAGAGTAATAATGCAAGGGGAGTTTGATTTCCTCCACTGCACTGGTACGTGGAGCGCATGCAAACACAGAGCAGCACAGCACACTCTGGCACACAGAGGCATGCATATGGAAATGCAACTGGGATTTTCAAACAGCTCCGGTGTTGAATCTCAGATCTTTTTGGCACCTTTGAAAAATCACTGAAGAATCAATTACACAGCAGTTTGTGCTGGGAAGAAGAAACAGAGCATGTCTTCTGCTGAAGCATCACACTGTGATGAATGGTCAGTAGGTCTGGTGAGCTAGTCGTCCATTCCAGTCCTCTCTTTGCTTCTGTAAAATAGCCAGTGTATATCTGGAAGAATGGGAAGCTGTCTGGAAATTTGATCCAACAAATAGCTCAGCTGATGCTGTGATAAAAGCATAGCTGGCTATTTCAGATGTTCAAACAATGATGGTGTTTTTAATTAATCAAGGTATTATAACCTTGTTTAACACTGCCACTACTCTTCTTTGCTGAAAGAAGTAGAAAAAGAATGTAGATGATGAGCCACATTCTTATTTTCTCATTTAAATATATGTAACACTAGGATAAAATCTATCATGATAGGGTGAAAAAAACATCTTTTGATAAGACTTTACCACACACAGCTTGACTGTCAGGCTTAAAGATTGCTTTTAGATTGGGATGGTGCAATAATTACTGTTTTATTAGGCCATTTTTATACGTATCTATTTAATACACTAATTTAAATAAAGCTACTTTTAAAAAGTGTTGGATTTGGTCTGATTCCTATAAAAATTAAGAGAAACAAAGTCCCCCTTCATTTTCTTCATTGGCACCAGGATGCAGCTGGGAAGATGCTCAACCCCCCTCCTCCCAGTTCAAGGGTGGATTTCTCAGTGGTTCATGAAAGATTTCTTGTTCCTCCCTCACAGTTCCAAGGCATTTTATACACATCTATATGAAAGCTTCCTGTTGGGACAGAACAGCAAAACCACTTTGTTACAACTCTAGGGGAGTGTAGTGGTTTCCTCCCTAATGAGGTCAGATGTTGAATCCAACTCAAGTCTGTTAAACTATTAATGTGGATCAACTGTGACAACAGTCCTGTAAGTGGATGGAATGCTTTTATTTTTAGTGCATTTACCTCACTGATAGAGGGTAAATTCAATTTCACTTTTTTTTTGGCAGAGATAACCAGTCGAGGTAGAGCAAGGGAATTTACCTATGATCAGTAAAACTAAAAATATTTGGATTAAATTCTGCTGTAGTCTATCCCCATGCATTTCTAGCAATACCAGTGAGTCACTGTGGATACACCACTCCATTCTCTAGTGAAAACTGTCAATGACAAAATCTATGTGTGGCTTGGTGGCTCATCACTGCCTGAGTCGAGAAAATGCTGGAGACTGACTTCCCCATGCCTCTGGAAGAAACCTGTGCAGCACCTTCCTGAGTGAGTTCTGGACGTAGCTGCTTGAAAGCAGCAGCTTTGTACATCGTTTAGCTGAGTGTTGTACATCCTGTCGCTGAGTTTTACACATCTTTTCAGCTGCAGCAGCCGCTCTGGAAGTTGCCCTTCCTATGCTCCTGTGTGACAGTGATGCTCGTGCAGCTGTCACTGATCACCCCTGTAAAAGGGGCATAGCAGTGACTGCGATAAAGCTTGCAGTTCCCCTGCCTGGTTTATCACAGGAAGCTAAAGCTTGGTTTTCTCTGGCTTTTATGAGATCTGTCAGCGGTAAATATCAGACCAGTTTCTAATAAATGATGTTCTCTTAATGTTTTAGGCAAAGACTGACGTGGGTTTTCCTCCCGAGGCAGCCGCCCCCACCATCGCTGTACCTCGTGCCCACACAGCATCCGTGACGCAGCCTCTTGCAGGGCTGGGCTCAGCAAAGCTGCACTCCTCCTTGGGAAGTCCCCCTGCCTAAGCGAGTCCTGCTTGTGCAATAGGGTGGACCTTGCAGCTATGGCTTTTCTAGCTGGAGAAGAGGTAATGTGGAAAGCTTTGTCCTCATCCAACGTGGCTTTGGAGATGGGAGCAATCATGCTTCCACGCTCAAACAAGCTGCAGCTTTGGCTGGGGAATCTTTAAACATCTTGTGCTCTATCAGGAAGTTTTAAGGTATGTGCTGTTCCTCACAGAGACCTTCTCACCAGCATCATCCCTTCACCACCCCTCCCCAGGCCCCCTGGGCAGCAGAATTACTCAAATCATCCCAGATCCCCAGGGACAGAGGAGCTGGCTGCTGTGCTGTCTGAGGGGAAAATCGCCCCAAACTTGCCAGTAAGGGAGGGAGGAAACTCTGACTGTTGTGACACTCCTGAGTTTATCTCCAATTATGAAACCCTGGGTTAAGCACTCTGTTCTCCCTGGAAATGAAAATTTTGGCCCAAGGAAGTGAATAAATCTGTTAACATGGAAAGGGCCCGATTCCCTGCTTTTCCTGTCTCCTCTGCAAAGTCTCCAAGAGTATTTCTGTGATGCTCAGCCTCATCAGGGGCAAACCACGTTTTCTCTCAATATAACACTGGAGGGAGAAGTCTGCTCCTCCACAGCTAGTGTGTTCTCCCTTTTAAGGCATTTACATAGCTCAAACCCCCTTTGCTTGTACTTCAGCCCCCCCACCCCCCGTGAGCAAAGGCAGGTGGATGGCTGCTGTCAGCAGGTGAGAGACTGGTACTGCAGCACATGAATGGGGGAAGGTTGGGCCATGGTAAGCACTGGGATGCAGCCACAGCTTCTGCCACAGTCAGAGACAGAGCTCTGAGCTGCTCTGGAAATGGGGTTCTGGGCAGCAGCCCAGGGCAGGTACTGCCTTGTGATCCCCTGTGCTTCTCTGCCTTTTGCTTCACACTTTTCATGATGCTAAAAGCATATAAATAATGCCTGGGCTATGTGCCCTCTCTTCCACTTCTGGCCAACTCACACCTATGTCTGAACCTTACTCTCCCTTGTGTTGGGAAAAGCCTTGGGTGGGTTCTTTACTGAGATAAATAATTCCTTCTCTGTCTCTCTACTTTCTCACCTGCCAGCTTATTCAGTGCTGGCTACTGCATCACTTACATCTTTCTGATACTGAGTCCATGTCCTGGACAAATACTGTCCCTCTTCTGTGTGTTCAGCAGCTGTGGAGAAGGGCAGATTCTGACAGCCAGAAGACGGCAAAATAACACCTCTTGTCTTGATTTTGAGCTTATCCCTAGCACTGAGAGAAAAAAAGCAACCCAACTTCTCTCTGTATGGTTTAACCATAACCATGCCTTGATGGTGGCAAAGGTAATGGGTTGGAAAGCACCCTGTCCTGTGGTGCACAGGGACGGCACATAGGCTTGGCCTTGCAGGAGCCTGTGATATGCTGAGAAGGACAGATTGGGTGGTCTGCTCCCAGGAGCAGCAACTCAATGGGTGGGGAGGTGCTGAGGGTCATAATTTTGGCTTACTTCAGCACACCACAGAAGACTAAACTTCCCTCTGCTGCTCCTTGTCAAAACCCATTCCCTGATTATGTGAAGCCTGGTGAGTGTGGCAGTGGCTGGTCCGTGTGGGCCCCACTGAGGTGCAGGACCCTGACAAGCCCAGCACACCTCTCCTGGGGCTGTGCTCCCTGACGAGCAACCACTGTGTCCATGGGTTCTGTTGGACCCTGTTTAGAAATGTGCCATCACAGCACTTGCAAAACTTTGCAAAGCAAAGGAGGTGTCTGGATCTGCCAGCAAAAACATCTCCTAAAAGGAGAAGACAAATAACTTCTTCTATGTGGTAGGCTCGCTTTCCAGAAAGACAAATGCCAAATGATAGCAGTGGGAGGGGTAATGAAGGCAGCTTGTATAAGGAGGTGATTTCTTGCAGCATGAAATCATGCATCTGTCCTGTCTGCCACAGACCTTAGAGCATTGGCTCTCCCTTCCTTGGCTCAGCTTCTTTCTCTCAGTGTGAGGCTGTGAGCTGCTGAGCAAAAAGTACATATTTTTAACATGGAATAACTGCTGCTGCATGAGCACACATCAAAGGCAGAAAAACACCTTGCAAACTTCAAACCAACCTACCTGGCCTTCTCTCCCACAGCTGGAGCATGAGGCTGTTGATTAGAAAGGGCTTTGCTGAAGTCCCAGGTGAGCTGGCAAACCTTCCCCATCCCTCCACAGATTTCTCTAATGCTCCACAGGTTTCTCTAATGATGAATTTGAAAGAGTCCTCCCAGAAGGTTTGTTCATACCCTCATAAGCATGAACCAGAATAATGCTGTCATTTGTTCTATGGCTTTTCTCTACAAAATTCTCATTATTCCAGAGTGATTCTTTCAAGCCCCATTATGTACATCCAGCAGCTGCATTGTTTAATCCCTGTGAAGATGTATGGACATTTCTGTTTGGGCTGTGAGCTGATAAAGCTCAGTATATCTGGAGCTTCTTGCAAATACAAAGCTCATCTGTTATTCATTAAGAAAAATCCTATCAGTGATTGAATGAAGAGATAAAAAACCATAACAATGTGAAGCTGTGTAACACTGGAATCATGGACTGATAAGGCTGGATAAGGTTGGCAGAGACCACTGGAGATCATCCAGTTCAACTGCATTAAAGGTGTCATGGTTTGACCCTGGCCATGAGCTAAGCAACACACAGCCACTCATTCACTCACTTCTCCCTATCCCAGATGTGGAGGACAACCAGGAAAAAAGTAAAACCCATGGGTTGAGGTAAAAACAGTTTAATAACTATCATACCAAATAATAACATTAAAAATAATTGTAATGTTTAGGAATATAACAAAAAGAGACAGAAATTAAAGAAACAACACAAAAACCCCCAATGCAATTGCTCGCCACCCTCTCACCAATGCTTGAGCAGTAACCCACCCCTTTCCACCAACTCCCTCCTGTTTATATAATGTTAATATATATCATGTTCTGTGGTATGGAATAGCCCTTTGGCTAGTTCAGATCAGCTGTCCTGGCTGTGCTCTCTCGCAGCTTCTTGTGAACCCCACGCCACTCACTGGCAGAGCAAGGTGAGAAAAGACCTTGATTCTGTGCAAGCACTGCTCAGCAATAACCAAAATATTTCTGGGTGCCCTGGGTTTGGTGGGGATAGGGAAAAGTTTCCCCACACACCATCAGGGGCTGTGGCTAGCAGATGTCCTCGAGTGCTGAGTCACGCTCAGCATCCCGGGGCAGCTGCCGGGGCTGCAGGCAGGGAGCAGTCACACCAGGCACTGCTCGCTTTCTGTAACCCTTTGCTGTCATTGTAACTCCTTACTCTCTGTGTTATTCTATTAAATTGCCCTTATCTTAACCCACAAAGCTCTGAAATTTCTTCTTGTTTCTCCACCCCATCCTGCTGAGGTGGAGAGGAGTCAGTAACTGGGTGGTTTGGTTATTGTCAGCCAGGGCTAAACCACCACACTGTGTTATAAAGGTTCTTCCCAGTGTAAATCTAAAACACAGCCCTATTCTGGATACTGGGAAGAAATTTAACTGTATCCCAGCTGAAACTGATGTATACTTGAAAATTTTATCTTCATTTTGCAGAGGAAGAGAGCTCTAGTGAAGATTTCCCATTAACCTCATCCCAGCCCCAGCAGTGACATCATCAGATCCCCCAGCGAGGGGTACCATCGCTGCACCTTTGCATGAGAAGCTGAAACAATTTGCTTTTAACAGAGAAATGTAACTTGCTACCCAGGGTGTGCTTTAAGATACTGCAGAATTTCTCTGAAAGATTAATGATATTAGAAAGTGCTGATGGCCTGCAAGAGCAGCTTTTAGCTGTAGGGCTGTGGGAGGTGGTCTGTGTGCCAAGCTGCGCCCTGCACCACAGCCTGCTGGGGCTGAGGACCTCGCCCTGGCTGCCCCACGCTTGGCTTGGCATGGCACAGCATGGCACAGCACAGGAATCCACCTGCCCCACCACAGCAAGCCTAATGGGAGTGAGTCACACTACTGACAAGGCACAGGCAGGCTTGACGAAGAGTTCCCAGAGGTTACTGTCAAGCATGCTGGTCCTCACGCTTCTGCAGAGCAGGCAGACTCTGAAACAACAGTTTTTCCCTGAACTGCTCATCAGCTTCCTATGTTTGCTTCCTCAAGCAGAAGAACTCTCTCTGCATTAATACTCCACTGCAGCCTTTTCAGAATTGTTGGCCTGGCCTTTGCCTATCTGTCTGCAGAGCTTCTCAGTCAGCTGGTGGAAAGGATGAGCCCCTCCTCCTCCATTCTTTGCTTGTGCCCACATCACCCCAGCAACCTGCCTCGGCCCCAGCCTCCTCCCCATCTTCCTGTCTCGTCTAGGTGCCAAAAACTGCCTCTCTGCCCCTTGCTGACACTTTTTCTTCCTCATCTCTGTCAGTGAGACCAGATCATTCTGGGGTTTCAGCCATGGTGTGACAGTTGGATTTTGGATACCACTAGCTGGACAGATTTTCTGTTCAAGAAAATGTTACCCACTCAGCAGAAAAAAAACTTAGCAACTCATATCCTCACCCTGGGACACTCTTTGACAGTGAGCATCTCCATCTTGTTCCTACACACCCAGGCCATGACTGCAAGCTCAGAGCAGGTTGTATCTGGCATAAAACAGATGTCTGAAGCCAAGTAGACAATCAGCATGATGGGCACACTGAATCCCCTGAGCAGGCAGAAGTGTGGTTCTCTGATTTCAAGCCCATGTTCCTGCCAGTTTGAGATTCTTCTTTGTTAATGATTTCAAGTAAATTCCATGTTCTAGATTTACAGCTTTAACTTGGAAAGAGAGAAGGTCCTGCCTTTAGGCTTGAGTAGAAAATGAGACACATCCTATAAGGCTGGGGTTTTTTTGCATGTAACAGAGACAGTGTCATTGTTTATTAATCTGCATATGACCAAAGAGTGAGTGATTTCTACAGAGCCCAGTGGTTAATCCCACTGCCAAGGCCTGACCCTCCATGCCGACTGCTCAGCAGGGCATCAGAGGCTGATGGGGACACTGGGGAGGCAGAAACCAAACCGACTATGCAAATGTCTGGTCTGGGACAAGACACTTTTCCATTGGCAGAAAAGCCCCACCACAGTGAGCCAAGAAGCTCTGCAGAACTGCTTCCAGAGGAACAGGATGGGTCCACACACAGCCTCTGATGTGATCATGGAAAAGCACCACAGCAATTGCTTCTGCTCTGAGGATGACTGTGTCTGACTTTCTGCAACCACACGCAATGGATAGGGACCGTTAGATTACATTCTTGTGTTCTTTGGCTCTCCCCAGTGCTGGGATGCTGATGAGCAGTGACAGTTGCACCACTGCTGTCTTTTTCTGTGGTGGATATTGGAGATGTAAGGGCAGAGATGTGGCAGTACATGCCACTTCTTGCAGCCTGGTTCTGGGGAGATTTTCATAGAATCATAGAATGGTAGGTGTTGGAAGGGACCTCCAAAGATCATCTAGTCCAAACCCCCTGCAGAAGCAGGTTCACCTAGATCGGGTCACACAGGAACATGTCCAAGCGGGTCTTGAAGACCTCCAAGGAAGGAGACTCCATACCCTCCCTGGACAGCCTGTGCCAGAGCTCCCTCATCTGAATAGTAAAATTTGGCTGTGAACATACTCACTACCACATAAGAAAACCAAGAATTGCATTGGAAGGTGCCTGGAAAAGCAAAAATTTGTGTGGATCCATAGACATATCAGTATTTTTTTCTGTATTTCTCCAAGGAGATGTGACAGATTGATTGTTTGCTTTGGGGAAGGAGAGGAAAAGTCAGAGTGGATACCTTCCCTAGCTGCACCAGGAGCCAGGTAATGCTGTGTTTGCTCTGTGATGCACTCCCTCTTCAGACCCAGGTCATCTTCTAAGTGCCACCAGAGCCAAATTGCCCCATGGTAACTCACAGTCTCCCAACTTTGCCCTCCCAGATCTTCTATCCATGCAACTGCTTCACTTACCAAATAGTACAGCACAAGTCGTGGTCGCACACGTGACCACACACCTGGTCAGAAATAATCACATGCCACTCAGAAATGCAATACAAACACAGAAGCCTGCAGATAGTTGTGAAACCGAAGAGTCTGCACGTGTTTGAACGGTTCATGAAGGACTCTGTGGGCACAATAGTGTGCCTACACGTGTGTCTGCTGCCAGAAGGCTGGCAGGAGACCAGGCCCGTGCTGCTGCCAGGTGAACAGAGGCCTCCAAGCAGTGCCGTCACCGCAGTGGCATTCGGGCTGAGGTCGTCTGCCATAGGTGAGGTCAGAGCTGGCAGCAGAAAAGCCGAGTCCCGGTGTCATCGGGGTTTGTTTACAAAGCCTCAGTCTCGGTCAGTGGCAGCCACACTGACAGGGCCACTGGGACAGTGGTTGAATTCCAGGCTTCAAGAAAAAAAGAGAACACCGTTTTCCTGTCTTCAAAGACAAAGGGCTGTGTTTGCAGGAGAGGCTCACTCTCAGCTCCTCATCCTGCACCAGTCAGTACTTTGTGGGATGCTGAACAGCAAAAGAAGAGTGAGGAAACCAAAGTGAAGGACATCACACTTTGCTTTGAAACTTCAGTAGCTGTTTACAGAGAGAAAACAGTTTTAATATAAGGTCCAGCACATCCAGATTTGGCAGTGGAAACTCTCCAGTGGAGTTTTAGCTGTTTTACATATTTAAGAACAGATGTGAAGCTGGAGTTCTGTTGTTTCTGGGCATTTCTCAGCTATTCTTTGCCATGAGACATTTCATATGTTTTTATACCCAATGCACTTCCCCTCCCATTGCTATAGTCCTGAAACATTTAAAGTAAAACCTCATTTTGCAGAAGTAGAGAAAAGAAAATGTGTTATTTGCCTCCCATCACCATCTACTCTCTCCTAACTGCCTCCCACACACTAAGTTATCATCCTAAAGGCTGTTCTGGGCTCTCTCTTGTCATGTATGAGGCAGAAGCTTAGCGCTGATGTTTTTCTGCCAGCAGAAACTGGGATCATTCCTACTGTCCACTTCAGTTGTGCCAAGGCAACTGGTTTTTTTGAGCTGTAGCATAAACTACATCAGAGAAATGATTTGGATTAAGAAATAGCAAGCCAAAGGAGGAAAGCTGTGTCTGTTTAATATATGTTTGAGCAGAGCAAATAGTTTACTTTTCTTTCCCATTTTACAGAAGTGAAGTAACTGTCTGCTGGCAAATGAGGGGAGACAACAGGCTGGCTGGGGCTGGCAACTGTACAGCCCCTGGGCATGAGGGCTCCACACTGGAGGCTGCTGGAACCTCTGGGTAGCTCTTGGGATGGGCACTCATCGTGCTGACATGGTAGGTTACCCCTGTTCTCCACATCTGTAATGAACTGATGTCGCACAACATGCTGGTACCCATATGCCAGCTAAGGAGGGATGGTTTAGGAGGTCACTTACACCAGGAAGCCCACACGAGCAATACAGTGTTGTGAAATATGTTACTACTGGTGTGACAATATACAGAATAAAGCCATAAAATAAATAACCTAAAGGAGCAGGGGCATCACAGGGTCTCACAGTTCCTCCTTGCTCCTTCTAACATTCTCTGTTTACAGTCTGGGACTTGCACTAATCTTCTTTCTGATGTGTCACCAATGGGTCTGGTCCTGCCTTTTTCTTACTCCTGCTTTAAGCTTCTCTTCAAACATTACTAGCCACATAAAAAAGAAAACAAAGTCATTTCCAGAGGCCAGGAAGCTGGCATATTTCTAGTTACAATAAAAAAGTGGCCATAACCTGATTTGTACAGATGACTTCCTTTAGTTAGGTCAAAAAAATGTGACTATTTCAAAGCTGATTTATATTCCTAACTGAAGTCCAGAATGTTAAACTCCCCTACTGTTTCCTCCATCTGAACTTGGCTGTTTGCAGAGTGAAGAATTAGGGTCAGAGGTGCAAGTCAGAAGGAAGAAGGATCAATTGTTCCTATTGCAAAAGTAAACAGCAGTAAGTGCTTAATTGTTTCTGTACTTTTTAATCCAGTGGATTTTTCAGGCTGCTCTAAAGAACCATCAGCATGTGCAAGCAGCCACTATCAATCCATGTCCTCCTCCTCTCTTCAGGTGCTTGCTCTTGTCATTGGTCAAGAGTGGAGATAGGCTCCTCCACTGCTCTAGGCCTCTGTACAGGAGACGACTAAAAGAAACCTGCTTCTCAGTGGATCACAACTGTGACATCCAGCCCCAAACTGGGACAGGTCTAGAGAACTGCTGGGAAATCCCGCTGGGCAACCTTCTGAGTGCAGCAGGGCAATAGAACTGGGTGATCAGCCCAGGAAACCTAGTCCTGCCTTCACAGCTGTCAGGAACATCAAGGGACCATGGCACAGGGTGGCCCTTGGAGGCTGCAGAAGGAAAACAAGCACCTCTGGTGAGCACAGCAGCTACTGTTGCCTCATTTCCGATGGGTTTGTGTTTTGCCCTTGCCCTCGGAAAGTGTGGTCTCCTGTACTACACTTTGTAAAGCAGGTGGGCTTCACCTAAAATGAAGAAAAAGAAGTTTTCCCAAGAGCCTCCATTTTCAGCATCATCCATGCTCCATATGCCTGGTCCTGATGGCAGCCAGGCTGCACAGGGGTGTGTGGTTGGAGGAGAAGCACACAGCTTTGCACCACACACCAGTGCCTGCTGCTATCGCCTTCTGCAGCAGACAAGCACCATTTTGGGACAAACCCTCATCATCATGCAGTCACAGGCTGGGCTCCTGGCTGCTTATAGGTTTATACATCTTCCTGTCACCCCTCGACTGCCCAGGATTTTCCACTCCAGTGGGACTTTTAACTGGTCCCTCCTTGACCTTCTGGAAATGTGCTGTTTATTTGAGCCCTGGCATGTGTCCTTCAGGAGCAGTAATGACTTCAAATATGTCTTCAAGTAAACTTAGGGCCAAACTGAGCTCTGCTTCAATCTCATTTCTAGCAGGAATGAACCTTTGCTGCCCAGACCAGCCCTCTCCTCCAGCCCCTTCCAAAGACACTGAGAGGTGCTGTTTCCCACAAGGACAAGAATGTTTGATGCTCTGGGATTGAACTGGGCTGTCAGGCTGATGAAGGATATTCATGTGTTTGAGATGACCTGGTGAGTGGCAAGAAGAAGAAGGACTGGATAAGTTTCCAGAGCTCGTCTGTCTTGCATATCCTACAGATGATGTTTTCACCCTCTTCATATTTTTTCCCAAGGTTTCATATGTTTTGACAAACAAAGGTAACCAGGATGTTGAGGGATTAACCAGGATCAGGAATGCTTCCATGTCTGTTGGTGATTTGGGCTGTTACATTTCTTCTGCATTTCCCAGAGTCCCTGGAAGGCTGCAGTGCTCCTGTATGAGACATAATGGATATTGTATAAACTCTGGCTGCTACCCTGCAGGATAACTGTTGGCAGAGCAGAGATGAATAAAAGGGTTTAGCTTGGGCAAGAGGCACACCCTCTATTTGGCAAGAAGCAGTTTGAATTCTTACTCTGATTTATGCTAGTTTATAGAAAAGGCTGTACCAAGCTCTTGAGGCATGTGGTAACATTTAACTGTATACAACTTGGGATCAGCTTCAAATACTGCATGTGGAGAGATCAAAGCTAATAAACTATTTATTTTATACAGGGAATATCTGTGATAAGGAAACAAATTCATCTCACCAATAGCCAACGGGGAGAACCTCACTTAAAACCAAAGGCTGGTGTGGCGACGTTCCTATCTGCTTGTTTTGCAGGAAGGTTGTTTATCAGAGCCCCTCTTTCCACCTCTGCTCTGTGAAGGCTGTGTACTTTGCAGGAAGGTGTTGGTGGCTGTGAACACGGGGCAGCAGCTGAGCAGGGCTCTCTGGTAGCTCTGCATCCCCTGTCAGGGAGGGATGTGGGCTGAGCCTTTCTTCTCAGTCAGCAACATGGGAAAAACTTCCCTGCTGCTGTAGTCAGACTGATATAACTCTCTGCCATGATTTCCCACATGGGGATAAGGGAGAAAGAAAACCTTGTGCTTGGCTGGTTTTTTTTTTTTTTTTTTTGCAAAGCTAAAGACCATTTGCCTCATCCCAGCTCATCAGGAACCACAAGTGACTCATGATGCCTGTCTTAGGGAGGCTGGAGAAGGCCATAGTCCCTCCTACACTACATGGTCCCTCAGCACTGCTGCTGACCTTCCAACCATCACCAAGGAGGATGCTTCACCTTGGAACATGGCAGCTGTTTGCTTCACCATCCTCTTCCAAGACATCCCCTCGCTCCCTCCTGCTCACTTTCCCTCACCTGCAGTTCAGCTTTTATGTCTTGGTTATTTCTGTGAAGCTGCCTCTGCAGGGCTGCCCTGCGTGGCTATTTCAGTCATTTCCTCCAGCGAGTTCCTGTGATTGTTGGGCTGGCATTGTGTGAGTCACCCACCACACTTCCTCCCACGTTCCTTCCCAGCTGCAAAAAGCCTCCTCCCGCTAATTTTCCTTTGTTAACCAAAGCATCCTGAAGCAATCCCACCTTTAGCACCACTGAAGCCATGCTTGGTGACGGCAGCCTGTGCTTTGCAGGTGTCTGCACCGTTGACAGGGGCAGAGGATGCTGCTGACCCCTCTGGCAAATGCTGGTGGGAGAAACAAGCTGACCTGTCCTTTCACTTCTACCTGCAGCTCCACGTGGTTGCCCTGTATCTGGGGCACTTGGCTGGCAGTAAAGTCAATTTTCAACCAGAAAAGGATCCAGAGCCACAGCCTTATTCCTGCTGTTTGTGTACAGCCCCTGGGAAACACTTGCCTCCCTGTAGTGACCTTCCTCATGGCCTCTCCTGCCTGGAGGACACCTGCATGTTGCAGCCAGCATCTGCTAGCCCCAGCACAGACAACAGTGTGTTTGTAAAGCCAGCTGAGACTGTCTGCTTCAGTAGACACAAGGCACAACCAGCTCCACAGCCCAAAGCCACAAGTGCCTGTGTGCAGAGCCCTTTTGGTGACAGGGCTGCTTGATGCTGGCTGTCACCACTCCCTGATGGAGACCAGGGCTGGAAGAAGCCCTGGCATGCCATGTGTGCAGAGGGTAGCAAGAGGCAGCATGGCCCTGGGGATCCATGTCACAACCCTGGCTAGGCATGCTAGCTTGGCTCCCCTGCAGATGATCTGTTAGCCTGGGAGCACTGGAAGTATCCAAAATGTCCACAGGGCAGGTAGCTAAATATATGGGTTGGGCAAGTGTTAGAAACCTGAAAGAAATAGCCTGTGTTTCTTTACAATCTGTTTTGCTACTTTTTATCTGCTTGTTTGGGGCTTTTTGATGTTGTCATCCATAACAAAAATGCTTTTTTTTTTCTCCTCTAAGTACCAGACTGATATGCAACTAACATACCCCCAAGAGTGCAACATATCAGCAAGCTTGAGTCTAGCAATTTCTTTTATTTGACAGAGGCATAATGATTTTCACCTTTGTGCTGTGCTGGACAGACTCAACCCTCAGGATGCTCCTTGCACACCAGCTTTCAAAGAAGACTAGTAATGCCTGTAGGAATGTTACCTATGGGTAGGAACATGAGGTATAGCAACAGAGAGTCCTTTGGAGTATGCCTGTGTGTGCCACACACAGTATTGTGTGTGCTGAGCAAGCAGTCCCACAGCGGCTGGGCAGGGGATGTCACGGACCAGGAGCAGGCTTTTCTTACAACCATCCAGGTGAATGTTTTTCTGAGCCTGTCCCTGAAATAACGGGGACCATACATGGGCTTTATACAGATCCTCCTTTGTACAGGAGGAAACATCGCATTTCCCCCCCTTTACCAGCTGAGGATGTTAGCTTGTCTGGTGTTATTTCTGCTGCTTGTTAGGTTTGCACTTTGACAACCTATGCCACATTTTCCACTGGGAAGGTACTAAAATAATCACCAAGCTGTAGGGGATAATTATAATTTCTGCTGGAGGGACCCTGATGTTTCTTATTAGCAACAACAGTATGTGTGGAAACCTGTACTTTGAAGGGAGCAGATGGCAAATGGGTCCCATGGGAGCACTGGTAGAGGAGGAAGGCTGCACTGCCACCAGCAAAAGCATCTGCCAGCTCTGTGCCTGGGTAACATAATCTTGGGCATTGCCAGCCTGAGGCTTTTCTAGCACAGAGAGACATGGCATAAGGTGGGAAGCAAAGGAAAGGAATTTAGAAGGGAAGCTCAAAATAAGGGGCCTGTGAACAAAATCTTGCAACTTATCTTCATGGCTTCACTCCAGAGGAGCAGACCCAGTAGTGATGCAGCAGGAAGCCCAAGCCAATGTCATTGGGAGCAATGCCATGAACCAAGGGCTGGCCTTAGCCTGTCCTTCAGCATCCCACAGGATAGGGCCATGAAGAACAACTGGTTTGAGTCAGAGAGAGGCTGCATCTTCTAATCTTACTGTGTTCTTTTCAGTGCACATGCAAGGGGACAAATTTCTTTTCCTAAACCCTGTGTCTTTATCTCAAAAGGAACACAGGGCTACCCTGTACATATGAAAAGGCAGGTGACACATCCACATTACTTCATTCATCTCTGGAGACATCAATTCTCCCTCCACCAGCAGGTGAAAGGAAGCTGTTGGCTCTGAGCCTGGTGCAACAGTGCAGCAACACAAGGATAATACACCCAGACCTTTCCTTCTCTAGTCATTTCTCAGAGCATCTGTAATCTTATTTCCTAAAAAAAAAGCCCAAAATAAAATAAGAAAGCTGGTAAAAATCAGGAGATCAAGAGAAATGCAAGTGCCTCCTCACAGCTGTTTGGGGTTGTGCTACACCCAGAGGCTGACTCACTTTTGCGTGTTTCTCTATAGCCTGCTGGGATGGTCGTCACTGGACTAGGCTGCTGTGGGGTTCTGGAAACACCCTCCTGAATTTTGGTGCCACACAGATACAACTGATCCTTGCTGAACTTCTCTCTGCTGCCCTTCAGTGGGGCTATCACAACAGCAAGAGCATTAAGGATTCTACTTCTGTCTGAATTTATTAGGTTTGGAAACCCTAAAAGCCCTGGTGTTTGAGCTGAAGTATCTGGAAAGCTGGATTTATTTTACTCCCAGTCCTGGTTCCTCTGACATTTGAAACAGCAGGAGAGACAGTGAAGAATTCACTCCCATTGTATCTCCTAGGTCTACAATTTGACGTTCTTGTCTTCCTCAGGACTACAGAGAACAGGATTCCTGAAGGTTTTTTTCCAAGCGTGAGCTTTTCCAGTGCAGCCAACAGTTACCATGAGTTAAACACCAAAAGATGCAAGTGTGGGAGAAGTCATGTTCCAAGCCTGCCTCACACAAAGCTTTAGTTCTGTGCTGATCTGCATCTACCACCTAGGTCAGCAAATTAGGTATATTAACTGCTCAGGCAGTTTTATTTAAGACTGGAGCATCTTGCAATGCTGAAAGTGGTTCTCACAGGAGCTCCCTTCTACAGCCAAGAGTAGAAATATCGAAAGGACAAATGACTTGACAAGATCAAACAAACATTTGCAAGCAAAATGGAGACCTCATGAGTTTCTGATTGTCATTAAAGACACTGCAAGACCTCAATAGGACTGCACATGTTAAGATCAGGATGCTCAGGGGTGACTTAGACCCCTTACAACCTCAACATCTTGAAATGTATGTACCTGCTTTGTTTTAAAGACAACCCTTTAAGGTTTTGATTTTTTTTTTTCCCTGGCAGTGTCACAATGATGCTCAAACTGGCCTAGTTTTACTGATCTTTCTCATCTATAACTTCTGTGGTTCATTGACTACAGGAATTACTGGGTTCCTCATTAGCGGTTGGTATTTTTATGCTTGTGTTCACTCAGCACAGAACATGGAGCAAAATCTACCAGAAGGTTATCCTTCTATGCAGGTATCCTTCTATGCAGGTCAGGGCTGCAGTTGACAGAGAAGCAGGCTCCTACTGCAAGCTCACCTCTTTTCCCTGAGAAAGGTGAAGGCAAGAAAACTGGAATCAGGCTCACAGTATTCACATCAAAAATTCTCCCTGTGTTGACATCTTATTTTTTACATAAGCTGCTCAAACTTAGGATTTCTTTAGTCAGGCCAGTTCTCTAAGCACGTAGACCTGAACTACCATTTCATCTCTCACTGCACATTTGGTGAGCGGAGCTGCCTCATTCAGGTTGGCAGTGGAGCTCTTACTGATGCGTGTAACAGCACAGGGCCTGCGGGGTGTTTTTCTGTCATTCCACCCTGGCTATCAATCGAGGCGATGCTTTCCATGCTCCTGTGCACCACAAGGGAGGCCATGCAGCTACAGAGGGAGAGGGCAGCGTTTCACAGTGTCACAGAATGATTGGGGTTGGAAGGGACCTCTAGAAATCATTTAGTCCACCCTCCTGCTAAAGCAGGTTCACCTCAGTCAGGTCACACAGAAACTCATCCAGGCAGATTTTGAAAACCTCCAGAGAAGGAGACTCCAGACCCAACCTGGGCAGCCTGTGCCAGGGCTCCCTCACCTGAATAGGAAAGAAGTTTTTCCTCATGTTCAAGTAGAATTTTCTGTGTTCCAGCTTGTGCCTCTTACTCCTTGTCCTGTCATTAGGTACTACAGAAAAAAGACTATCTTCATCCTCTTGACACCTGCCCTTTAAATATTTTAAGTGTTGATTAGGTCCTCCCTCAGTCTTCTCCAGGTTAAATAGCCCCAGGTCTCACAGCCCTTCTTCATCAGAGAAATGTTCCAGTCCACTGATCATCTTGGTGGATCTCTGCTGGACTCTGTCACATGTTCTCTATCACTCTCGAACTGGGCAGCTCAGAGCTGGACACAGTACTGCAGATGTGGTCTTTCCAGGTCAGAGTAGAGGGGGAAGGAGAATCTCCCTTGACCTGATGGCCACACTCTTAATACACCCCAGGATGCCACTGGGTTTCCTCTAGCTGCACAAAGAGCCCTTCTCCCATCTGTCCCAAACAAGCCATCGCAGTCCTTACAGGCTTTGATGAGGAGGAGCCACATGGGCATATTGCTGTCTCTTTGGAAGGGAGTGAATGTCCTAACATCAGTGAGACAAGAAACGGGGCTGAGGTTACCAGGAAGCTCCCTTTCCCAGCAACTAGCAGGCAGTGGTATCCCATGTCTGGGACAGCTCTATTCCCAGCATATCTACATCTTCACTCTTTCCAGGCTGGGACTGAGCACTGCTGCTTCTCATTAATTCAGTTTTCAGTTTCCTTTGGATGTCCCACAGCCATCCACAAGCAGGGGCTCTGCTGGGGACCCTCACCCGTCAGGTGCCAGTGTTGTACCAGGCACCAGATTGCAGACCCTGTGAGAGGATGGTGAACAGCATCACCTCACTTACTCTGAAGAGAAGCTGCAGGAT
This sequence comes from Urocolius indicus, assembly GCA_013401255.1. NCBI lineage: Eukaryota > Metazoa > Chordata > Aves > Coliiformes > Coliidae > Urocolius > Urocolius indicus. Next base: position 400,720 of record WBNH01005326.1, read on the forward strand.
ATTTTCCATTCTTCATACACCACAATAAATCCCTGTATTTGTTTCCTTGTAAGTACTGATTTGCTGCTTCTTAAGGGGTAAAAAAAAAGAGAAGAAGAAGAAGAATTAAAAAGGGACAATATTAATTAAGCTTAGGATTTTACAAATACCTTTTTGGAGATTTTCAGTGGAGAGCCAGTGTAATATAACATTAAATATTTAGTGTGTCCTTTCAAAAGGGATTTGCTCTTTACATATGAAAAAACGATAGGACTTAAAGATTAAACAAATCTTTTTATTATCCAGCCTCAGTGACTCAAAATAACAATGCAAGCAGCAGTGATCGAAGAATTTGCATGTAGGGGATTAGGCAGAGTGATTAGACATCAGGGACAGAGGAAGGTCTGAGGAAGCTGGGCTGTATTGTGGGTGCCACTGCTGGAGACATAGGGATATCTGGGAGGAGGTGATGCAAGGCTGCAGAAGCACTGACAGCCAAAAGGAGAGGGGCAGGGAAAAAGTGACCGTGCTCACGAGGAAGGGTTATGTGGCATTCAGGTATGGTGGCCTGATAGTTTCCCAGTTGGCCACCAAGTGAACAACCCAACCTATTATGCTACTGTAGTGTCTCCTTGCATGTTAACATTAAGGGTTAAAACAGGGATGTCCCTCCTGCAACAAACCCTTCTCTTTGTCTTCTTTTGAGTAAAAAACCTGTGAGATGAAGGCAGCTCATGTTAGAGCCAGTGGTTTGTTTCTTTAAACCTCTCTAGGAAGGTTTAACAGAGGCAATGTGGCCCAGCTTTGTCATGAACCAGCCAAACTCAGCCAGAGCAGCTTTCTACTGCCTGGGCTCAAGCACCTTCTGCACTTCAGTCTTTCCTAAACAATGCACCTATAGTGTTTGGCCTGGAACAAAATTCTCATCTGACATTCTATGAAGTTGATTTCGGCCTTTTTCCCAGACCAGCTCTGTGCCATTCTCGTGTCTGAATGAACAATAACCACCTACATGGGAAGAAGGTGGTGCTGGCACAGTCAAGGAAAAAAAAAAAAGCACTCCTCAGCCCAGTTTCAATTGTGTCCTGTTTTGTTCTGTGGAGCAAAACCCTGAATGATTTCAGTCATTTCCCTTTCAAAATAATTGCTTTCCTGATGCAGCCTTGGACAATCCAAGCAAAGAAATCTTGTTCTTTGTAGCAGCCCCAGTGAAGGAGTGGCAGATACTGCAAACGGAGCCGTGGTGAGCTCAGCATTACTAATGCCTATCAGATCTAGTTCTCATCACTGGAGTGCAGCAGCTCACAGACCTTAAAAAAAACTGTACTGAAGCTGGTGAAACCTGTCCTTGGTTTGCCATTTAGATTTACCAAATACAGAATCAGAAGAGACTGTTATAAACATTTACTCTGACTTCCCAGGCAGCTCAGGCCAGATCTTCCCTGAAATTAGTTTGTCTTTGAACTAGAGTATTTCTGTTTGAAAGTGCACTATAGGAAAATGTCTGGGTTTTGAAAATGCACCCCAGCCTATGCTAAACCATTCCCATTGGTTAATGCCATTCCTAAAACCTTCCTTTTGATCTAAAATTCTTGTGCTCTGACATCCAGCTCTAGATTTTGCTGTGCTTGGTCTTCCAGGTTGGTGAGGTCCCTGATCACGTTTTTTATTCTCTTTAGCATCGCTTATGGTTGGGTTTGCCTTGCCTTCCTTTGGATAGCTGCAGTGAGGATATCTCCAGCAGAGCAAGTCGCCACAAGCTCTTTAAACTCAAAGGAAAAAGGTATATTGAGGACACAATCTTTGTCACTTGTTTTAGACCTGTCCTTCAGCAGAAGGAGAATTGCACTCCTAAAGTGCTTATTTCTCTACATTGACTTCAAAGGAAGTCTAAAGAATAAGCTTAAATATATCTGTGCTTAGTCAGATGAGACCCACCCAAGCAAGCAGTGATCCCAGCCCTCTGAACTCATCTCTGACAAACTCTAAGACCGCACTGCGAGCCTCAAACGCTGTTTTACAAAGTGGAGTTATCACTCCTTCCAGTTACACCCATCATCCTTCCTCAAACCTTTACAGTTTCCCAAACCCTTCCTGCAGTGGTTGCTGCAATGATTCACAAGACCCCACCACGTGCCTGTAGCAGAGCAGCCTGAGCTGGGAAGTAAGCTCCCTGTTCATGGCAAGGCTGCAGCATTGTCAGCATTGTTTTGGGGTTTATATCTACCACCTTGCCTGTGTCCCTGGAGAGGTCCAGGGTCCATTTAGCAGATCTGTGTTTGCAATGAGGCTGTCAAATAATCACAACCTGCTCCCAGGGCATGGCATGTCTCCTTTTCACTTGCAGGAGATCTCTGTTATTCTACCCCAACCGCCTTGACCGAAACATTGTGACTCATCAAAGACATGAAATAGAAAGGGAGATGTTGACTCAAGGCCAGAACGGAGTTTCCTCATCTCTCAGAGAGAACAGTCACTGAGGAAAAGCTTCTTAGTTTGGCAGGGTGAGCCCTGAGCAGAGATTAACTGGCTTCTGCAGGGAAATGCCTTCTTCCTGTGGCAGTGGTGGTGCACATCTGGCCTCCCCTGAGCCCTGGAGCAGAGGAGGCGGCTCAGCAGCTGCGGTGACACAAGTGCTGGCTTTGACCGTGCTGCTCCTGTCCCTGGGGACAGGGACGTGGGACACTCAGCAGTGGTGGTGCATCTCTCCTTCTCTGCTTCCCCCACATTGCCATTTCCCCTCTCCTCTCTCTTCCAGGTCTTCCTTTCAGAGAGGCTTTTTCCTGGACACCGTTTGCCTCCACCATTTATGTGTACTTTCAGCTCATCTAAAAATGCCTGTTTCTCCCAGGCCTATCTCCAGGACACTGTTGACAAGAAGCAATCAAACAGACCAACTGAGGCCAAACCAAAAGGGTCCTATTTTCCTTCCCCTCATCAGCTCTTGGGACATTTTACTGCTTCTACTAATCTAGAGCAATCCTTGTTTGTTGTGGGGCTGTGTCTGGGTTTCTGCTTGGTCTCCAGTGTGCCTGACACTCCTTGGTCAGCCAAGGGGAAGTTTGCTTCTTTCCCAAGCAGGAGTACCTGCCTACACCTTAGCCCAGCCTGCATGCAAACATACAGTCCCTAAATGAGGGACTGGAATTGCTACCACTGCAAAGCAAATGAGCAACATGCAGAGCAGGAGGGAGCACAAAAAAGACAATGGGTGCTCCCTAAGTGGAGGGTTTGCATATTTGGCAAGATCTCCTGGAGAGATTGCTGACACCCCAGCTTCAGGTGTTTCAGAGCAAATGGTGTGGACTGAAGATGAGAAACAGCTGCCTTCTGAGCCTGGAAAGCCAGTCCTATCCCCTCCAGCCTTGTTTCTCCAGCCTCATTCCTGCATATCCTGCCTTTTCCAGCCCTGTCTCTTTGAAACTTGTAATCTCAGCCCACTACTCTCTAGCTCTAACCTCCACCACAGCTGTTAACCTGGGTATTCAGACAACCCGTCTCTGATGTCTGTTAGGTTTTCACCTTTAAATACATAAAATGTGATGTAAAGATGTAGGCTCATTTTAGCTACCTGAGCTGGAGGTGAAGCATGCCCTGGTGAGATGGGAAATGAATAGCTGAGAACCAAAGTGTCCCCTTCACCTGCACAATGGGATGCCAATGGGTTGACATTGCCAGCTGCTGCCCTATTAACTACTGGGGTTTAGCATCCACCTCTGGGGAAAGGGGGCTCAGCTGAGCCTGACCCACACCCAGCTCATGCTCTACAGCCCAGCAGAAGACAGGTCCAGGGAGTTGGTCTGGGCTGGCTCTCCCAGCCCCCTGACCTGAGGCAGTGCCCTGGGGACATGGCATGCACAGCCCTGCTGCCTTCCTATCCATGCCCATGTGGGCAGGAGACACTTCCACCTCTTCGCAAATGTGTGTTGCTTCAAAATCAGCAGTGGATTATAGGAATAGTACTGTCACAGAACTGCTGATATTTTTTTCTTCCTGTCCTGCTTTTGACAGAGTTTGTTGTGCTTCTGTTGAACTTTTTCACTATTAGTTTTATCACCATTTCAGCCCATACTGGCTTTCCCTCAGCTGTGTCTTAGCTTTTGCTTTTACACAGCTCATCAGTAGCAGAGAATTCACTCACGAAGAAAACAAACCCTTCATTGTCTGCAATTATTTGTTGCTATTTTTTTTCTGTAGTTTCTTCATCACTGATCCATGGGAAGGTGGATTCTTTTGTTTTAGACACATGTCTATTGAGGTTAAGCCAAAAGGAAACCAAGTAAGCTACTGGACAAAACTCTTGAAGGCAATGAAGGATTTCCAATTAGCAACACTCCTTCCCTTGCTAAGGAAAGCTCCACCAGTGCAACAGCTGTTGAACACAAGCCTGGGGAAATGCATTCCTACAGTCATCTTCTCATAATACAGATCTGGTAGGTTCAAGGCTTTACTCTTCCAATCATTTCCTTGAGTGTGTAATTAGCATTGATCCTGAAATACAGAGCATTCCTTAAGAAGAATAATATCTGCTAAGTAAATTGTGTTGCCATCTACAAGTCTATTATGCACGTCTTTCTCAAAGATAAACCTTGATGCCTGATGTATGTTTGTCAAGTGATATAATACCCCCTTGAGTAACTGGGAAGAGTATTGACAGCTGAGATGTTACTGATACAACCCATTTTTGAAAGTCCATCTTTGCTCTAATGCATGGAGTAGAGCATGAAGATGCTCACTGCAGGCACTAAGGCGTCAAGACAAGGCAGAGGGTTTTGGTGAGGGCTGTAAAGAGTGGCACAGATAGAAAAGTCTGGGTTGAGTGAATTAAGATCAAACTTCAAATATCGGTATGGGGAATGTTGCTTTGCACAAAGTGTCTCTGCCTGTCTCTAAGGTAAAGTCCACAGAGGTGAAGGAAGCACTGTTTTATTTTTCCATTGAACTGTGAAGGGTCATTCAAATCCATCCTAATTGTCAGTGAATTTTTTTTCTCAGATAATCCAAGCTAATACAACAGATCAGCCTTAGGCTGAATCCAAACCAAGGGCACAGTCAGGTCAGTTACTTTACTTCAGTTTGTGATTGTCCCCACACTTCCTTCATAAAATAGCTGCATCTAAGTTTCCTTGTAGGTGACAATGCATGCTGATTTGTGAGAAGGGATTTTGATGGTCTGTTACATGGATTATCTAGAAATCCCTTCAGCAGGAAGAGTGCAAAGCATATCATTACTCTGTCTTTTCCATCAGTGAGGTGGGTAAAGCTTGTTGGATGCTGGGCCTTCATTAGGGCTTGAGGCTGTTCCCTGCACACCAGCCTTTCTTTATCTTCATCTGTCCAGGATGACCGACAGTGGTACATTCCCCAAGAGACCCCATACTCACCATGACCAGCTGGGGGTGGTGGTTTTCAGATCACAGACAGTAGGTCCATGAGCCCTGTGGACACACTTCCTAGAGCAGGACTTCTGTAGCATTGCACACATGCAACACCAATGCCAGCTAGCTTAAGCAGAGGAGCTTTGATCTAAGGCTCCCAAGATCTGGGCAGTTGTCCAATTAATTGCCTATTTAATAATGCTAATAATAGTCAATACTGAACTCTTATCTATTATTTTCACTACTAGAACTGAAAGCATGACGTAGAAAAGGTGATTATTGCTATTTTACACATGGTCTAAGTAAAGCAGAGATGGATGGATTGTCTTCACCTGTGTCACACGTCAGTTTACTGGCAAATCTGGGAATAAAACCTCAGTTTTCCAAGCCTTGATCCAAGCCGGAGCTGCCAAGTCTCCTGATGTGGTTTTTCTGTGTGTCCATGACTGCTTCAATGCCTTTCCCACTGCAGTACTTCCAGAAGCTGGAGGAAACCATTTCTGGGCCAGGGTTCCCACACTTCAAGGTCACACTGAAAATCATCAACTAGATAAGAATTTTCTGTAGTGGACTGTGTCTGGTAGCAGCACAAAGAGCAAACCTGGCACTCTGGATAGTTCAAAGGCCTTCCAAGGCATATGTTTCCTATTTTGAAATGAACTTCACTTCTTTATCTCTCTTCTCCTTTCCTCATCTATGCTCAGTATCATTAGCTGAATACAAACCACCACACACATGCTTTCTTTCATGGCCCCTTGTGTTGTGGTAGCATTGATTCTGCCCCGTGTTTTATTTCAAGGTCCACTTTCTTGCTGCAGCCTCTTCCCTCTTTCCCTGGCTCTTTTGCAGGAATTTGCTGTGTATCCTTGGGTGTGTGCCTTGCAGCACCTCTCCAGGGAAGGATTTATACTCAATGCCAAGCCACAAGCAGAAGGTATCTCTACAAGAACCACTCTGCTCTGTCCACTTGTGCAGCATAACAAGAGACATTTGGCAAATGATTGACTGAACTCTTGCACACCATTTCTGCAGCACTCAGTATTGTCCTCCCTGATGTGGCTATTCAGGGTTTTCTTGACTTTGTGTAGCGATGGTAAGACCTCTAAGAAGTCTCTTACCCCGGAGAGATTCAAAGTTGATTAACTGTAATGGTATATTTGTTGGATTTTTTTTTCCAGCTGAGATTCCCTACATTTCTCAGCTTTGAGTAGCTAAATTCTTATTTTACAGAGAAAAAGAAAAAAGACTTAAAATGCACTCTCCAGTGAAATAATATTTGCTTCCTCTCTCCCACATATGCAAATCTCCTTCAGGCAAGGCAGTAGTGTCCTGAAATATAATAGGTTTAAGTAATCGTTTTGTAGCTGGATATTCTTCCATTGCCCTTGTATATCTAACTAGAAAGGAGAAATGAAGAACAGCTTTAAAAAGCTGGGAGAAAGTGGAGCGTTTCTGTATTAGCTATTAGAAGGTCAAAGGCTTTTCCTAAGGAAACGTGCCCATTTAAACAGAAAATTGAGAGCATACAGAGTTTTTTTTTTCTCCATCTTCCCTGCAGAGAGTGAAGTGAAATCTGAGTATTAGTCCTAAATTGTTTTCAATTTTTGTAATGGCTTTACGTAAGTAGCTTTTACTCCTCCATGTCAGTACACTTGACAGCCATTAAATAGCATCCTTGTCAAAACAGGCCCCTGTCCCTTCAGTCCTTATCCTGGTACTAGTTTCTTGTTGAAATCATGAATCCCATGCTGAGAGTGAGCCATTGTGCTGATGTCTGTGGTCCCATGTGGCTGCCAGGGATAGTACATCATGGCCAATCTGCCCAGTCCACCCTCAGCTCTTTCCCAATGTACATAACCATGTAGTGGTTTAGCACTGTCTGGGTGCCAGATGCCCACCAAGTTGTAATATCAATCCCCTTCCTAAGCTGGATAGCAGAGAGTAAAGTATAATGAGAGTTTTGTGAGTCAAGATAAGGACAGGGAGATCACTCAGCATTTAGCATCATGGGCAAAACAGAGTCAGCTTGGGGAGAAAAGAGTTTGATTTATTAATGAGCAGTCAGAACAGGGAGCTGAGAAATAAAACCAAATCTTAAAAACACCTCCCCTCACCCCCCTCTCTCTTCCCAGGACTCTCCTTTCTTCACCCCAAACAGCTCAGGGGATGGGGTTTGGGGGTTATGGTCAGTTCATTACAGATGGACTTTGCTGTTGCTTCTTCTCAGGGGGAGGCCTCCTCACACTTCCCACTGCTACACTGTGGGGCCCCTCTCACGGCAGACAGTCCCTCATGAACTTCTCCAGAGTGTGTCCTTCCCATGGGCATGATCCTTCCCATTCTTTACGAACTGCTCAGTCATGGGGCCTCCCATGAGGGCAGCTCCTCACACCTTGCCCTAACGTGGGTCCTTCCTAGTGTCTGAAGGGTCTGAAGCATGTGCCAGTGGAAACTATCCAGAGGTCAATCTGGGGTCGGCCCCCAAACCTTAGGGTTAGACTCCTCGTTCATCTGCAACAAGGATGCAAGTATTGCCCTCATTTGAATGTAGTATTTTTGAGTGGGGCTGTCAGCGCATTTTTAGATGACTGAACATCTGGCTGCTGGGATGCCTTCCAACAAACCCACTTTCACCCCCACCAGGCTTTGGCACAGTCTGATGTCCACAAAAGCAAGGACATACACCAGAAGGAGATGGCTCTTTGCCCCATGGGACTGGCTTTCTGATGCTGAGATCAAGTGCTTCCCACTTCTCATTGGCAGGGGTTCACCATGGTGACAACCAGCTCTACCAACCTCCTGCCACCCAAGCAAAGGGCACTAACTAGCTACAAGAACCCAGATTACTACTGTCAGCTGCTGCTGTTTCTCCCTCTCCCTACCACTGGTGTTAGGACAGGGTGTGCTGCCAGCAGAGCTGTGGCATCTCTGGGCTGAGGATCACTAAGGCCACCTGCAGTCCACTGTTGTCCCTCATGAGTAATGTCAAATTAAAGCACATTATGTTCAAGGGAGTGTCTGCCAACTTCTAGTGGTGGGAAGGGATCCTGTAAAGCACACAAAGCACACAAGACAGCCTATCTCCCCTTTCTCTTGCAGGGTCTGGGGTTGCTGCAGTCCCTTCCACATGCTGCAGATGTGTAGATGACCCGCTTCCTTGGGTATATCCTACCTTTGTGGCACTAGCCCTTCTTCCAAAACTGACTCTCCAGGGTGTGAGATTACCAACGTGGCTGGATAGAGCTTTTCTATCTCCAAAGCCCTGTCAGCAGTATACCTGTGCAATTTGGCCATTTCACCAGCAGTAAAAAGTAAAGTTTGCTTGCTTTCTGGACCATTTTCCCCCTGGTGTCCTTTCTCTGTGATTTTGTTCTTTTCTCTCACTTCAGTCATTTAAACAATTTCTAGTCTTACATTGAAATGAAGCCATTTTAAGACAGCTTCCTCTTGTTTAAATTAGGAGGAAAAAGAAAGAGAAAAGAAAGTCTTTCTTACTTTGCTGTCAGCCCTTCAATATGAGCAAGTGAAAACTGTGTTGTCGCAGTAAGCACCTTCACTGTTCTGGCACCAGTGCCTTGCCTACAAAGACACTGTCACACTGCAAATCTGAGATACGGACTTGCAAGGCAACTCCATGAATCTAACTGCCAGGCCAAAAATATCTACCTGCTCTTCTTTCAGCAAAGTTATGGTGGTGGTTATAAGCTTTCAAACACTGGATTTTCATGATATTGACATTTTCCAATGATATGCTGAAATACATTGGTAGTTAAAAAGCTAACTACTTAGGTCAAATTTCATGGGCTTTTTTTTTCCTTTTTAACTGTCAGTGCTAATTGCCTGCTCTAAGGCATGAAGGAGTTAAAGGATTCAAACTGATAATGCCCCAAGTATGTGAGAGAGAGTAAAGGCAGCTTTATGGCTAATATATTGGGAAAAGTCAGGGTTACAGGCACAGTCTTTCAGTATGACCTTGAACCAATCAATTTACTATCTTCTCATCAGCTCCTCATCTGTGAGATGGTGAGGACATGTTCATCAGCATCTGGGAAGTGCTCAGTTTGGGGTAATGAACACCACTAACAAATAGAGACTGAAACGGGACGTGGCACTTCCCAGTTCTTGCTTTCAGAGCACTTACTCCAGCCTTTCATCCCCTGGGAGGGCCCTGGGGATCTCTATGAGCAGTGGGAGAGGCTCTGGGGTCTTGGTGCTGGGATTGGATTTAAGCTACTTGGCCAGAGAGAGGCACGGTGAAGGTGTAGCATCTCAGTGCATGGAAACAGCCATCTCCATCCATAGCTTCAAGCATTCCCACAACAACTAGTTAGTGTTATGAGTTCTGCATTCCCCTAGCAGGGTGTGCTACAGATTGCCTCAGTTATGTCCCTCTCCTCCACTCCAGGAAAAGCCCTGGAAGCAAATGTGCCTTGTAGCATGCCCTGCAAGTCAGCTTGTGCTGCCTCTGCAGGGCCAAGGAATAAGCTGTAGATGAGGAAATCTCATGCAAAAAAAACCCATCTGTGCAAGGAAATGATTAAGATCTCTGCAGTGAGGTACTACTTGCTGGGTGATGAGACCAGCCTTGTGGGGGATGCTGTAGCAACTGGGAGAGATACAGCAATGGCCCCTCACTGGCACAGTTTGAGCAGGAGCTGATGGGATGAAGCTGCTGTGTGCCCTGGATGAGCCCCTTCCTGCCCACAGCACAGCCTCCCTGGTGTGGCCACTATCTCACAGGCAGACTTGCCTTCACACTATGTGATTGGAAGCCCAGGAAGTAACACTCCACAGAGATGCCCATCAGGGAGCCCAATGAGAAACACAGCTTGCCACCAGCACACCATTAACATCACACTGATCTGAAGATAAACACCACAGTAATGGCAATATCTGCTTCCACTCCATCTACTCCTGGTTCCTCTGTACAGTGACCACTAGCTGAGCATGCAGAAGCAAATACTCCATAGGATAACTAAAAAAGCAATTTGGTTTTGTCTGTCTGAAATGGCTTAGCTGTATCTCCCAGGTGGCTTGTGCTTCAGCAGGCTTCTGTACCATGCCCACTGCCTTCAGCACATGGGCTCCAGCCAGGTGGAAAGCAGAGCCCTACTACAGGCCCTAGAGCTCATAGCCAATGGCTGGGACAAGTGTCAGCCCTCATCTTGGCTTCTGTGCACTCCTTCCACGCAGCCACTCCAGCAGCAGGGTACTGGTCTAGCCTGTTGCTTACTTATGAGTATTAACATAATTATATGTTGTTAATTGTGGTTCGCAGAAGAAATGCAAGTGTCCTGTGGCTCAGAGAGCTTCCCAACAAGCAGGGAAAGGTCTCAGAAGTGAGAGATCAGGAGCAAGGGTGAGCGGTAGGGTGAGCTAAAAGAAATCACCCAACAGCTTTTTCATTTGCCACTTGGGTTTTGATCCCCTTAGCTTCATATTTTTAACTTTTCTCCTCCAACAGGAGAACTACTAACATTTTCCTTACATAAACGTAGGTGTTTCCACATAATCAGATTATTCCAGGAAGTGCAGCCTTAGAGAAAAGCCAGAGTGTGTTACATGAGGTGTGAACTGAGAATCCCCCGAGCATCACAGTGCTGTCACTTGGACAGACAGGAACCACATTTTCTCAAGGAGAGGGTTATCTTTCATCTTTCAGGTTTATATTTTAAGCCAGTTAGCTTCTTGAACATTTAACAGCCCCTCCCAAATTTTCTCAGAGTCTCAAGGGATCGGTGGTTGGAGACCAATGCAGGAGGAGGACAACACACCACAACAGCATGAAACTGCAGCAGATGGAGAAGGGAAGCTGTGAAAAGAGCAGGGTCACTGAAAGTACAGTGCTTGAATCCTGGCTGTGGCAGGGATTCTCTTTAGTTTGATGCTAAATTCTGTGAACTTGTTTTTTGCCAGTGGCTTTAGGTGGGCATTGGTAAAACCACCAATACCAGACATACCACTTGAATTATTCTGCTGTAAACTTCTGGGATGGCAGAGTCAGATGAATCAGGCACAGGTCTACAGTTGCTCCCTGAGTCATCAATCCAACAATGACCCACAACGTGTTTTCAAGCCAGCAATTTAACTTCTCCACGTTTCTATTTGTCTTCAAAATGGATCAAATAAAGTATTTAACTCCAAAAGCCTGAATCTCACGTTTGTGAGACATACCAAAAAGCAATGTTATGATTAATCTAATATCTGCAAATGCATAGGAAATGAAGATAAACAAAATGCTCTAGGTCTTTGGTTTCCTAACTTCAGAAATATTTTGTCTCTTCAGATGCAGGCAACACCGTGTTGTCTCTTTTTTTAGAAGGCACAAAGGGGCAGTAAAAAGTAGGTTGGGATTTTGAGTGTCTAATTCATGTAATATCTTCTTTGCCATTTTGCTTAGCAGTTGGATCTAAATGGGAGAAGTAGTGGATTTGTTTTCAGGCAGATTGGTTTCCATGTGACGTTGGGTTACTGATCAGTTAACTTCATTACCACAAGAGCTGATGTGGGCTTGCTACAGTCATACCCATGGCATTGCCTGGGTTTGCTAATGCACAGATTTTTGCTGTCTTAACATACCAATGCTGGCTGTGGTTCCCTGTTAAGGCTCCTCTTGGATTCATTTCCTTGTGAAAGCTCCACCAACCTCCAGTGCATAAATAGTGCGTCAGTGCAGCGCACCATGAGGACTGGATCCGGTTGGATATCTTCCAGATGAATGAGATTTTTCCATTTGAAAGTGCCAATTGGTCAAAATGAGAATGTTCTGCAGGAAAGTGTTGATTTTGACAGATTGCAGCAGCCTGGAGAGTTCAAACCCATTAGCTTTGCCATGGGGGCTTTTGCTACATAGCCCCTCTGCAGCCAGCTCCCCACAGCAGCTCATGTTATTGCAGGGCTGAGAACAGGGGCTGACCTTTGCCCAAGGGCTCCCTCCTCATTTTCCTCTGTGCAGTCTTCCTTGGGGAACTGGAGTCCTGCAGTCAAACCTGGCAGGCACCTCTGCTTCCTCACAGCAGAGCTTTCCTAGGCTTTTTCAAATCTCACAAGTTTTCCCAGAGTGGAAAGACTGAATTTTTCTGCCCTGCCTCAATAAGAATCCTTTAAAAAACCTTGGGGTTTTTTTCTATCTTTCTGGAATACTGGCACACACAGATGCATTGGAATAATTACTGGGTAACTGCTTTGTTTCTCAGTATTGATAACAAGTACCATACCTCCTTCAAAGAAAAATCTAAACAGAAAGAAAAAGAGAAATTCTGAGGGAAACAAGGACATATATCTGACCAATAATGGGAAATGCTACATGGGCCTGAATTTTGCCGTCCTCTCACATGCTGCCCTCACACCTCAGCTCGCTCACACCTGGGCAGAGAAGCCACCAAACAGCAATGGGGCACAGCAGCCTGCCTTTGTGTTCAGAGAATCAATCATGCTCTGAAAAGAGGATGCCTGTGGTGCCTCACTCATCTCCTCGTGTGGCTGTGGACCTAGTGTTTCTTTTCGTCTCATCTGCAAACAGGGATCAGAATGCTTGTTAGGGCTTCTACTGACCCTGCTGTGACTGACAATGGCACATCTTTTGAAGCCTGGCCTAATTAATTTAATTTGAGCTGCCAGGTAGTTCTCAGAGGGTAAGAACTTCAAACTGCTCCTGGCTTAAACAGATTTTAAAAGACTAGCTAAAAGTGAAAGACTCTGTATCCAGGCCACTCCCTGAGTACAGCCCAGCACAGTCTGGCATTGCTTTTTTTTTTTGTAGAGATCTGAATTACATTGCAAATGGGGTGTTAAGGGAAGACACCCACCTGTTTCCTTACTTAAAGTATGCCAAAACCAACTTCAAACTCAGGGCCATCTGTATGAGAGGGTAATGCATTCAACTAAAGATATTTGCACCTAGTGTGTGCTCAGGTAAGTGTTCCTATCCCTGTCTTCATAGACACTTTAATTTGGTGGGAGATTTCACTGAGTCTCTGTCACTGTCCAGAAATCCTTTAATCTTATTGGGATGTTTTCTCCACACTGAACTGATCAGTGCCTAGAATATAACTTGTGGCCTCCTGTGAGCTTTGTGACTTGCTTGGGCAGGTAGAAACAGCAGGCCATGAGAAAGGGCTTCACTGTAAGCTCCCCAGCAGCTAGTGCAGGTACATCACCGGCACAGTCTGCAGGGCCAGCAGAGCTGCCCTCAGAGCAGGATTTGAAAAGCCATATGCCATGGCTTTAGAAGGAAACACTGGCCCTTGCAGCTTTTTACAAGGCACTCAAGATTTCATAAATATCACCTTGTCAGCCCTGTAAGTTTTATCCATGAAGGATGGAGCTGGGCACTCATCTTCCAGCCTCTGCATTATGTCCTTAATGTTACCATTCTTGCTTGTAACTTCTGGTGAGTAAGGTGGCTGTGTGAGCTCTTCAGTCTTTGTGCAAATCTGACTCAAATTATCAGAACTTTGCAAAAAATAGCCTTGTTTTTCTCCATCACCTCTAAACATTTGTGCACTGCCAATCACAGAGTGGCCCACACTGATGGTGTGAAGCTCGATTGTCTGGAATATGAAGAGATAGGAATGAGTTTTGATCTGCTGAGGGTAGAGCATAATTGAAGTACGACTACCTTTGTAGCTTTGCTTGTAAGTAAGTTTCCATAGCTCCAAGGAGCAGTTCAGGCATCTGAGAAATCCTGTGCTAAACACTAGTTTCAGAGGGAAAAAAAAAAATCAGGCAGAGTTACTGTGGCCATAAAACTGAGGATAGTTCAGTTTGCTCAGACTTTAAGTTCAATGTCTTTATTCTTCCTGGGAAGTCCTGATGTTTGCTCTTTCTGATGCTCACTCTAGACAGAGCATGCTCATCCTGACTCATCTTTGTCATTAAAAACCTGAAGAGGATTTACACTGCTGTTCCCAGAAAATGTGCCTTCTAATCCTCCAAGTATACAAAGCAGAAATAGGACCTTACAAGAGAAAGCAGATTAAAGTACATCAAAAAGGAATCTAACATGGTGTTTTATTTCCTTTTTTAGTGTCTTTCTTCTGTGAGGCTTGCTTGTTTGATTCCTGTTACCAATGGTGTATATTTGTGTAACAGGGGTAGGCAGGTGTGTGTCAGAGGTTTGTGCCCTGCTGTGTCAACCTCTGTTGGGATACCTCACATGAGAGAGGTCTCACCAGCAGGAACTCATAGTTGGAATAGAAAAGCCAGATGACAGGCTGCAAGGAAAGATAGTTTCTTTCAACATGTAGATAGGAATGGAGGCAGAGAGTTATGGGAAAAGTTTCTTAACGCAGGGCTGCTAAACATGGACAGATTTTCAGAAGTGCTGGGCTCCAATTTAGTAAGTAAAATAATGGGCTAATTCTTCCAAAGAACTCTGGACAAAGGGAAATGAGCTCTTCTGGGGATCTTGCCTTATATAGTTATTGTAACGACTTGGCTTTAGTGCCCAGTGTATGAAAATCTATCACAAAGTGACTTGCCAAAATGATACAGGGAGTCTGCAATACATCTGGGGATCAAACTCTGATCTCTGAGACAAACTACATTATCCAGGCCTCTTACTTGTCTGGAAAGTACAAGATTTGGCCTTGGCTTAACTGTCTTGCTTTAGACAAAAGGAAAAAAAAAACAACAACCCAAACAGCTCAAAGCAGACCTTGCAATTCCTTAGGAGCCTTTTGTGCATTTTCCCAGGGGGAGTCTAGGGAAAGACCTGACTCTTCTGTGAGGAAACAGTGCCAGGGCTGGTATGCCTGTGATGAGGAAGAGGCAGTCCCACCTCATGCTGCCCATCCTGAGCAGTGCAAAGGGTTTCGGGGCTCAGTAGGATGTTAGATCTTCNCTCAAAGCAGACCTTGCAATTCCTTAGGAGCCTTTTGTGCATTTTCCCAGGGGGAGTCTAGGGAAAGACCTGACTCTTCTGTGAGGAAACAGTGCCAGGGCTGGTATGCCTGTGATGAGGAAGAGGCAGTCCCACCTCATGCTGCCCATCCTGAGCAGTGCAAAGGGTTTCGGGGCTCAGTAGGATGTTAGATCTTCCATGTACACTTTATAACTTTTGAACAAATTCCTCTAGGGCTGCTAGGTTCCAAGTGATGAAGGCTTGGAGAATACCTGTGACCAGGTTGGTGAAGCATCTTTTCCCAAGTCTTGTAATATCAGATGCAGGGTAACTTTTCTCACAAAAAAACAAAGGCAAAACATAAATGTCACAGTGCAAGCAGTGTGAGGGGCAAGCACTGGTGTGGTGCCACACGTGCTGCATTGTATTCATCACCTATCTCTTCACTCTGTGAGCTCTGTACCACAGTATTTCCTTCAGACAGGCTTTCACACTGCAGCTTGGGCAGCCATTTGGCTAATTGCAACAGAAATAATTACAGCTGAGTAACTGAAGGCAAGGGGTGGGAACAGAGGCTTTCTCAGAGATGTAGGCTGCAGTTCTGGATGCATTAAAAAGAGACTTATTCCCTTCCCCACTGCTTGAATGCCTCCTGCCTTGCGGAAATTGTCAAGAATTATCATCTGGAAATAGCCAAAGAGCCACAGAGGCCACAGGACTCCACGTCAGATCCACCATAACTTTCATTAGCAGCAATTGCTTCATTTCCCGAGGAGCAGCTCCCTTCCTGCTGACCAGCTCTGCATTTTGCTTTCATGGCAGAATGGGAAGCTGCAGCCATCACCTAACATTGTCAGTGTGGCACTTTCCACTAACGTGGCATGTTTTGTGGTGTGTGATAAAGGGACCTGCCAGAGGTCCCTGGGCTCCTGCAATCAGAAGTGTGAGACAAAAGAGATACCACTGTTACTACTTAACAAGAACCATCACACACTTTGCCTGAATATCAACATTTTCAACAATTTCAGCAAATTGCTCTGCTTTTCCCCATTAGCCTCTATTTTCAGGACATCTGAGATTCCTGCTCCAAACCCCATTTCCTTTCCTTTCTGCCTGCTGTTTCTACATTTTCTCCACAATGTGCCCTGACAGTTCCAGCTGAAAAAGGACTCTGCTTTTTGCTCCTATCTCATTGAATGTCCACTTGCAAGGGTGTTTGTGGGAAAGAATTCTGTGGGCTGCGGGGAGTATCATTGTGACCATACTTTTCTTTTGAGTCCTCAGAAGTACTGCACTCATGCTACATGCTCTTGTGCTACTCTGCTCACATTTGTTATACAAGGGACAGCTTGGCAACGTGTTGCTCCAAATATCCTAAATATACAACCCCATCACTGTGGGCACAATGACACAGTGTGTGCAGATGTGGGGCATCACTGCTGTGGGAGAACAGGCTCTAAAGGTCCCTTTCAATCCCTACTATTCTATGATTCTATGATTCTATGATAAGGCACCCCTGTAGCGTCCACTTGATACCAAAACCTTGCCATGCAAACCCAGTACAGTCTGTATTGTGAAGGAGTTCAGAAGGGAGCACAAGAAGCAAGAGAGTTCAGCTTGCCCCAGTTCAGCTTGGTCCTTCCTTAGCTTGGATGAGCACTTCCACAGTGGCTTCTACTGCACGCGCAGAGCAGGTAATGCTGCAGAGAGTACAAGATAAGACAAGGGAGTTCAAAGAGGCATTACTCATAAAGCAAGAGCTGACACTCATAAAACTACTTGCTGCACCCAAAAAACTGCTTTGGTTTGGGTATCATTATGTAATACAGTCTTAAAGATACACACACCTGGCTTCAAGAACTCCTTTGTTAACGCAGAGAAAACCCTTAATCTCATAAATCAGAACTCTGTTGCCATTACTTTTGATCCTTATTGTCACAATAAGAAATCTTGCTTTCTGTAATAAAAATGAGTATGTTAACATTGCAGGAGATGCAGAGCTCATTCTGCAACAGCAGAGCTTTCCAATAACACCAGAAGTTCCAGTTTACAGCAGTCACATATCTAGTGCAAATGCTCTCTGCTGACGGATGAGCCTGCCGCTTGGGATTTTTTATGCTTGAGGAGATCTGAAGGCACCTCATAACAAAGGCATATTTAGCAGTAGCAATTGTGTCTGCCCATCTGATGGGACTGGAGGAGAAGATATCATCTTCTAGAGTGGAAGGTCTCACTGGGAACTGCTACAGGCCACTGAGCAAAACCGGCTCTGAATATTTTCATTTGTTGTCACCAGTGGGATCCTGTTGTCTATGCAGCCTGGCTTTCAGCTGTCTCATCCAAAGGCTCCCTTCCCTGTCTTTCCTTCTGAGATCCACATGAACTTTCTCATTCTGTCTCATACAGCAAGCCAGAAAAGGCTTGGAGATGAGATATAGAAGAGGGGCAGCCAGATAGGGTAAGAAAGGTTAAATAAGACATAATCAGATCATAATACCTCGTTTGTAACATTGGAATGAAATATTTCTAACTAGAAAGGAATTTTCCAATGGTCTGTTAACTGAAGGAAGCCCTTTCTGAAGCAAATCATTGTAAGGGCAAAACCGTAACATTTGATATCCAGAAAATTACGACAATAAGCTGCTCAATACTATTGACAGTTTGCTTATCTCTTCATCATAGAGTAAATGCTGATGATTAGCATCAAGGGCAATGCCCCTGGAGCAGGCTGGCTTTGATGTCAGCAGTCACACCAGAGACTATTTTGACCTTACTATGTTGTCATGCTGCTGCCCTCACCTGTGTGGGTCCCCTAAAACTCATCACCTTGCCAGAAGGTGAGCTCTTCTGTGGTACCTGCCTAGTAAGTACTTTAAAAAACATCCTTGTAGGCATACTGGGGAAACCATGCTTCCCAGCTTCTGCTAGGCATACAGGAAGATACAGGAAGACTACTAGCAGCTGAATTATTTTTGCTTCACTATCTTTGCAAGCAGAGTGTTCCTTTGCAAAAGCAACCACTGAACTCAAGTCCATATCTGCACTGGGCCAGTTAACCTAGATTTGAAGTATCATCAAATATAGGTTTAAATGGGAGGAAAGTTGGAAATACATTGAACTGAGAGGCCAATTAGCTACACTCACTATATACTCTAAGGCATCCGTGGAGAAGAGTTAATCATCATTATTTTCTCTAAATTTGTTAACCAAAATGCCTTGCTAAACACCACAAATTCCCACCCACCCCGAGCAACTGAAAATACAGGGCAGGCTTATTGGCAATTCAAATAATTAAAACTGAGTTTTGTGCAGAGGCAGCCCTGGTCAGTGCTACAGAACCCTTCCCGAGACAAATGTGAGGTAACCCAGGCCTGAAGGTGACCACAGCTTTCCTCATCGCAAGCCAAGCATGGCAAGTCACCTCTGCTGAAGTCCAAATAAGTTCTTGGCTCACACTCGGTCCCTGGGGTTTCAGCCGTTTAATTATTTTCCGCTCTGCAGAGACTTGTAATTCCCTGAGATTCACTACTGCAGGGTAAGAAGAGCCTGTACCATGACAGTGAGTTTATATTATACTTCAGGTTTTGCTCAGTGCTCATGTCCTAACCTTCAACACAGCTTCAGAGGTTTGATTGTTGGGGCAAACTGTGTAACTTAAACTTCCCTCCACCGGGTTCTCATTCCAGAAGGAGATTGGTTTGAATTTGTTCATCATGCCAAAGCCATGGCAAAGCCTGCAGGGCCTAGCTACAATGCTCAGCTACAATTCTCAGCCCACCTCAGCATGTGCCTGCTCACACTCAACAGACCTGGGGCCAGACTGGGAGTAGGGTACCCCCACTCCATATTTCTTGGACCTGCCACATCCCCATGGGTGCCTGGGACAGCTTGCATCGAGCAGTGTCCCACATAACCCTGAACCAGGGTCCAAGTCCCAGTGCCATTAACTGGAAGGTGCTTCTTGATGGGTTGAGTGCAATTTCTTCACGATAGTGGCAAGACCTGCTGCGTTTGGAGGGGAAGCAATGGCTACATAGGCTCAGTGGCTGCCAGCACCCCTTCTGTGGCAGCCAATGGGGCCTGGGGCCCCCATCTGAGTGCTCAACAATCTTGGGCAAGTAACTGAGGACTGCACACAATTTAAGGGGAAACCCTTTGGTGGAATTCCCTGGGTTAACCTGCAAGTAACTATAAACTTGTTCAGTTTTAGGTTGTCCTGACATTTGGTTCCCTGACAGCTGCAATATACATAATGTTAGAAATAAATAGAATAGAAACAAGACCTGCAATCCAGAAAGAAAATGAATTTGAGTCACATCAAGCTTAAATAAACTATTTTTCTTGTAAGATTTTTTTTGTTTGTTTTTGGCAACTATCACAATTTTTTGTCTCATAGTGTTTGATACTGAGAGTGGCTGGTTCAGGGCCTCAGTTCCTGGGGTACTTTGATTAAAAACTCCATTTGCTTTCTTTTACAACAGGGTGAAGTACCAGATGTGAAAACTGCAGATCAGAAGTGTGAAAATGTAGTCTGCTACGATTCCCAGTGGACTTTTTTTCCCCCAAAAGCCTGTATTCTCTATATCTACCTTGTAGTTTTGTGTGGTTCCTATTGGAAGACCTTTTAAAGGCGTGGATTGGCAATATCACTTCTAGAAATGCTTTTGTAATTCAAAAGAAACATAAACTTTTAATCTCTAATTCTCAGTTCACTTTAGAAAAAAAGGGAGAAAACACTCAAAGTAGATTGGCAACTATTCAGGTTCCTTAAACATGTAATTTCCCATCAACAACACCTATCATGAATTCCTCATCCCATTATCTCAGAAGGGGAGGCCACTGTAGGAGTTCTCACCTCTGCAAAATTGTACTTCATTGTACAGTTCATTATGCTTCACATTTGCTTTCATTTGATGCTTGGTTCATCTAAGCACTGACTGAAACGCAAAACTGAATCCTTAAACAGTCCTAGCATGTGATGTGCTTTGTTCTGCAGGTTTTAATGGAAGGCAGGTGAGCACCACATCTTACAGACCTCTGCCTGCCGTGGTTATGGTGCCAAAATATCCAGCGTCGCACAGAGGGTGCTGAAAGGGAATGTTGCTGTCACAGAAAGGGAATAATTTGTTGCTGTTTACACTTGGGAAAGAGCCATTCCAGCTAAGATCTGTAATGTTAGGGTTGGAAGAAGAAGGAACGAGCTCTAGGAAAGTATGTGGAGCTGACTTTGTTTTGGAGGCAGTGGGCACATTTGTGGTCTGCACTGCAGCAGGAGGACGTGTCAAGTGGGGAACAGGTCTGAGCTGCCTCAAGGCACAAGAGAAAAATAACAAACTTCTTCAACAGGCAGGTGTTTGACTTCCAAATTCTGGCTGCTGTGTCAGAGCCCAAATCTGGCACAGGTTTCAGACAGAAGGATTTTTTTGTGTGTATATATGTGTATAAAACCCCATGAACTTGAAGGAAATGGTATGTGAATTTGGGTCCAACTCGTTGACTTGTCTAGAAGGAGAAAGGAAACCAATACCAAACCCATCCCTCTGTCACTCCTTTTCTCCACAGCCCAAAGAAACAGAAGCAATGTGGAACACTGAAATGTCTTGCCTTGACGCTTTAGAAATGAAATTCTTCCTTTCCATGACATTGTTTTTAAAGTACAGTTTCTTTGTAAATTGAGCACAGTCTGACCTAAGAGGGAAACTAGAAAAAATAAACATGCATTAGGATCAAATGCTTTTGCTTAATACAAAATCATTTGTACTTTCTCCCTTCCCACTTTTTTTTTTTTTAGTTTCTCTGGAAAAATGGACTCTTTTCAGGTCAATCTGCAGAGCAGCTTCTGCTGGCCTCTCTTCCTCCTGCTGTTTCCTATTGAGCCAGCTCAGCAAAAGTGAAAAATATACCCCTCTGCAGCACAGAAACTTCCTTTGTGCATGCAAAGATCCTCCTTCCAGGTGGAGCAGGGAGCACAAGGAAAGGAGACTGGCTGTTTTCTTCCTAAAGCCCTTTCCAGCAGTTTGCAACACTGTTGTGTGGATCTGGTGCCTGTCATACCAGTATCTCTGCAAACAGGACTTGGGCTCTTCCAGATGGAGCTTCCCTCAGGAGGGCTGTAGCAGCTTCTGTCCTTGCTCTGGAAGCATTTCTCATGCCTGCTTTCCTTGTGGGGTCCCATTCAAGGATGAGGTAGAACCCATAGCTAGGAAATATCAGCCCAGTTGATCTTTTGGTAACTACAGCAACATCAAAGAAAGGCAGCTGGAGTGAAGCAAGCTGTTCAGCTGATGGAAAGTGAAGTTCATCGATGGGCCACGGACATGTTCGTGGCAAATCTTGGGACATTTTGCTTCTAGCTCAGGTGCACATCCCTACCTATGGCACTGATGCTTGGGTTCGCAGTTGCCTACCCTGCACAAACCCAAGCTGAAGCAAGCCAGGCTGAGACAAGCACTGGGGAGAGCTCTACATGAGCCCTGTGGAGCAGGCTGACATGTTTGCAGATGTCTCAGGCCTGCAGGCTGAGATACACAACAGGCTTTCAACCAGACCTGTATGTCAGAGTGAGCCAGCAGCACCTAAGCGGCACAAGAAGCTGATGCCCCAGCAGCTGACAGCTCCTGCCAATGCATGGAAGCCAGCCATGCTGTGCTCTGAGACAGAGTGAGAAGTCCATCCTCTGTGCCAGGGCAGGACGTTCATCCTCTGTGCCAGGGAAGCAGGTTCACTCTCTGCATCAGGGTGGGAGGTCCATCCTCTGTGCCAAGGTGGGAAGTTCCTCCTCTGCGCTGGGGCAGGAGGTCCATCCGCCTGCCGTTTTCAGGCTGGCTGATTACATCTGCAAATCACCAGGGAATGCTTTGGGATGAAGAGTGTTACATAAGTGTAAGATAATGTTATTTATAGAGCCAGGTTTTATTCAAAATGGAATTAAATTTGTGCCCCTGAAGCCTCTGCTGTCAAAGACAGATTGGAATTTTCCCCTTGTTCTCTATTGTTTTGTATCCAATTCTTTTCCTCAGTTCAGCCCGATTTTTAAGAATCTGGTTTATTTACAAATCATACCTCTCAGAAAGTTAATAGATCTCTTTTCCATCAGCTGTGAAGTGGCCCTGAAAGCCTGGATTGTAGCCATGTTTTGCAACCACAGCAGCTGTGGCACCGAAGTGTCATAAACCAGAAAATGAAGGCAGAGTATGAGCCAGATTAAACAACAAAAACCCCAACCAATGTCCTGGGCACGATATTTCACCTTCATTTAACAATCTCTCTAGCAATCCATGAGGGTATTGAAGTTACATCCCTTTTGGAGTTGGCAGTCATCATCTGGCTAATGTCTGTGTTCCTGCAGAGCAGCTACAGACCTTGTGGCTTTTAAAAATCTTGCCTTATTAACTTTGAAAACTTTATTTGCTCTTTTGAAATATTAGATTCAAATCCCTCATGTCTGTATCTTTTATAAGCCATGAAACTCCAAAATTGCTGGAGTGCCTGCTGAAATCCATGCAAACAGGTGTTAGGGATATTGTTATACAAGGTGTAGCACCTTACATAGGTTGGTTTGCACAGTTCATCCGCTGCCCCTCACTTGTCAGAGTATCTAGCATGAAATTCCACACATGCCTTTTATTTAGGAAAGAACACAAAAGTATGTTATCTTATTCCTCTGGAATTTTCCACAGTTATTTAGCCTGTTAGTTTAAGCGTAATTGGTTAGTGGAATCTTGAAATTTATATCTTAGCAGAGTACTTATTTACATCAGGCTTAAAGTAGTTTGTTTCAGCTGAGGTAAATGTGAAGCATTAGATTGCAAACGTACCTAATCCATCTCTCCTCCCCCATGACCAGAAATCCTGTGGTTAAAATAACACAGCCTCTATTCAGAGCACAAACTTAGAGCTGCTAGCGGGAGCAGGCTTCGGATGTAGACAACTCTCAGCAGATGAATCTGTTCAAGGGTCTTTCCCTGGTTTGTTTTTCATCCTACTTCTGATCCATGAGAGGAAACCAGGCTCTCTTCTCTGGACATGCAAGGTAAAGATTTCCTTTATTCTGTATATGGTTACATGTGCTTGGAAAGGAGCATATAAACGTGATTGCAGGAACGCTGCAGCAAATGCAGTTGTAAAAACATTGTTGCTTATAGAGTAAGAAGCATTTGGCAAATGGCTTCACAATCTTTAACTGTTAATCTGGTCTTGTGGCTATTTCCTTACGGCAGCAAAATTATGAAATGATGATGTTGCACACAGCAGCAGGCAGCAGCGATTCTCCATCACACATTAGAGGGGCTGAGCATGTTTGCAATGTAGGAAATAACAAACCCATGCACTATGGCCATCAAGCCAGGCTAAAGCAAAGCTTGTGTTCTGTCGGCTGTCAGGTTGGTCCCTCCTGGGTTTGTCCAGCTGCTGTAAATCTTGGTGCAGGAGGCTGAGGCTGTGCTGGAGGATGGCATCGACTCTGTTTACAGAGGATATGCTAATGCAGTTCCAGCGTGGCTCTTACAGCAACGGCGGAGCGGGGCTCTCAGAAATGTTGGGATGCGGTGTGCCAGATAATTAACTGCCTTTATTTGCTGTTATTGCTTTCCAAGTCTCAGGGGATGTAGGAAAGCATCATCTTTTCCTTGAATCCTTATTTTATTTGAAATCCAAGAAACAAGTGTGATGTCTGTGCTAATGCTTGTGGAACTGTACTCCCAGTGCTGAAGCCAATTAACTCTCCCAGACCCAACACTCTCACTTCTCACTGAGCTGTGCTTCAGGAGAGATCCTGAGTACCAAATCAGCCCTCCTGCACTGTGGTATTCACTGTGGGTCACGCTGACAGATAACACAGAAACATTGTTACTCAGATTTTGGCTTAGTTTGAAAAAGTGCTGCTCCTCCCTGCCCCCAGGCACGGGGCACTGGGAGCACATTGAAGGGTATGCACATACTTTCCCGCCTCAAGGTAGCACTGAACAGCTGCTTGCCAGTGCTGGAGAAAGTCTTGCCTTCCACTCAGAGATGCTCTCTTCTCTCTTCCCCTTCTCTCCACTCTCCTTTCCCTTCCCTGAGTGAGACAGGATAGTTTCACAGTGTCCCGTCTGCAGTAATTGAACTTTCCCACTCTGTGCTGTCCCACGCTGGTGTCACCCCGCAGCACGCGTGCCACCCCTCTGCCTCTCCACAGGAAACTGGAGGACCCTGCTTGGCACAGCAGATCCCTTGTCCTGCTGCAGGGAAGCCTCTAGGCTGGCAAAGGTGCCCTCAGCCTTTCAGCCAACAATACTGCCTTGTCCTGGAGGAAGAAATGCAGCTTTATCACTTGGGTGCCCGGCGAAGGCAGGGGCAAGCAGGGCTAGAGAGAGTACAAATACCCAGCTTTCCATGATACCCGTGTACAGCACGCCGTGGCAGAGGGGCAGCGCTGAGGACAGAGGGTATGTGCAGAACAAAGAGAGGCACTCAGGCAGCAGCTATAAAATTTCAATATAGAAAGTAGAGCTGATGTCATTCTAACATCCCAAGCAGTGCCAAGAATTCTAAGCTCCGTATCAAGATTCAGTGCAAATCCCCCACATACTCACAATTTGTTCTTGTGGAAAAAAAAAAAAAATGAACTTTTGAGGAAAATATGCATGGGAACCTGCCAGAGGAGTGTGTTGCTTTCTTTCTTTTATTAATTTTGAATGCATTAGTTGAGAGAGCAATCCCAATTTTAGCATCAACTGCCTCTATCCAAGAAGCCGAAGCTCAAATGCAAATATTGGAGGTGAGGAAACTGTGGGGGTTTTTTTTCCGTACGACCGGTTGTTAGATGAGAAGAGCTTTTAGAGTAGGAAGGGCTGTGGGAAGGCTCAGTGGGATGACTGAGTTAAAGCTTTTTTTACCAGTGACAGATTTGAATCATGATAAGACGTACCTGAATGGAACAGCATCATCAGCCATCATAACTCTGGATGTGTCAAAGGTGGGATTGCACGCAGCTCCTGTGATGAAGATTACTCATACGTGTCCTGCTATAAGACCGCATTTGCAGTTGCTTAGAACTTTGCCAGACTCGAACCGTTTAGGCTGAGTTCTTCCAACTTGATTGTCTGCCTTGGGCTAAGTTCTTTTCTGGAAAATTTCAGCCAAAACTGTCTAGCTGCTTCCAAGAATGAGCATAGGGAAAAAGGCATTGTTGTCCAACTGGAGAAAAAAGAAAGGAAGAAACAGGAGGGGGGAACCTGGTGATCCTTTCTTTGGATAGTTTTTATCCATCTGCACTTTGGAGTAGAGATCTGAAATCTGGCAGCTTTGTGTTAGAACTAGGATATTTTTGTTTCCTTTTACTTTGTAAATCTCCTCCAATTTGGCTTGGAGTTAGCCTTTGAAGGGAAAAAATAGCAACTTATTGGGATGTACTAGGGCCAAGTAGTCAAAATCTGCTGAGATTTCTTCTCACATGAACTAGCTCAGCCCAACATCCCGGCAGCTCCCAGTGCTGACACTAATGCTCCTTATGCACCCAGCCAGTGCTACCAAGTTCCTGCTGCTTCTGCTGCCTCCCCACAGCTCTGCAGATAACAGGCTACCTGTGCCCACTCTCTGTGGCTATCCCCAGCTCCAGGAGCAGGATGAAGCTGGGTATTTGCTGTAATGCTGCTCAGGGCAGAGGAGTTGGGCAATGGAGAGGCAGACAGGGACAAAAACACTCTTCTTTTGACACCTTCCTCACACAGCCAGGAAGCAATCAGGGACCTCATGGATGCTGGGATGAGGGGTGATACTGGGATGCTATAGCTGAAGGATGATATGGGACTGGCAGAGGGAGTGCATAGTACAAGTGAAGAGTCAGGGGCTCAGAGAGCTCAGGAGTGGGGCAGGGAGGTGTATGCCAAGGTGTGAGCCACATGGAGAGACAAGACATGCCAGAACCTGACATGAAGCCTGAAGTGCCCCAACCGTTGCTCTTTTTTTGGGGAATATGAGTGCTGCCCTGCAGAACTGGCTCAGTCTCTGCAGGGTCTTTGTGCCAGGTGGCACCGAGGCTTTCCCCAGTCTGCAGCTGGTAGCTGTGTGGTGTAATCTCCTGTCTGGATATCCCATAGTGTGTAATGAAAGTTGTCTCCTAGCATGGGTGCTCATGGGAGCTCTGCCCCCAGCGTGCCCATTACTGCCTGATGCTGAGCACTCTTACACAGCCCTGGCCCTAATTTTGTCTGTTGGCCACCCATTTGTCTCAGATTATGACCTTGAAGCACAGGGCTGTGGGACCTGTGAAACCTTCAAAGGTGGATGTGGGCATGGGTCTTACTGCAGGGAGGACCAGAGTAGTGGGAGGTAGCTGGGATGGGTCACTAAGCCAGATCCCTGATAAACTAGTGTCATCAAACTGGTTTCTTATGTGCCTATTTCTTCATTTCCATTTCGTTTCAGTAGCTAAAGCACCACCACGCCCCTGACCAGAGCACAGAGACACTGTGAAGCACACAGATGTTAGATTGGCCACTGAAATTTTCCCAGTGTTGGGAAAAGCAGTAATTTCTATTCAGAAAAAGACTTGAGTAGTAAATACAAACTGGGACTGCAGTGGACTTGATGACCTTTTAAAGGTCTTTTCCAATTAAAATGGTTCTATGACTCTATTTTGTGAACACTAAGGAAAAAACAAAAATCCCTTGCAACATCTTCTCCAGTGAAGCCAGTCCATCCTGCACTATGGGATAAAGTTGGGATAAAGTTGAAACCTCTGCAAAATACCGTGTGATCTTCTAATTAACAAGCGTATCATAACACATAGCACAAGGAAGGTCTCATTCTGGCATCTCTTGCCTCCTGTGTTTTGCAGTCTTAACAGTATTCTTACAGCCTATTTTTGTATGTGATACATATACAGCATTTGCAGACAGATGGTGAAATGTCAGGTTTCCATTTTGCCACTTGACATGATTTCCATGTTGAAAGGTAGGGAGCTGTAGTCTGCTTGTTTCTGCTCCTGCTGGAGTGGCAGTGAGGGGTTGACGCCTTTGCTACTTTTATGGCTGTGTATCCTGTACAACCTCTCCTTCCACAAAGCCAAGCAGTGGAATTTCATCATCTTCATCAGCTCCTGGGAGCCCCACGCATGCCCCAGAGCTCAGCTGTATGAGATGGTGTAGGGACAAAGACCAGAAGAACGGGACTTGTCAATGTGAGAAGACCAGAGCTGCCTTCAGACAGTTACTAAGAAGCTGTGAGACAGTGTTGGCCAAGCATGGCAGGCAATGTTTGCTGCAAACTGACATCTCGCCTTTGTCAAGGATGTTACAAGTAGGAGTTTTAAGCATGGATTTGCAGAACTGAAAACAGAGAAGGGAAAAGAGTGGTGGGTGCTTATGTGCTTCTGCTGCATGCTTGGCTGGGTGCTGTGGCAAACTGTGCCCTAAACTTTGATGATGGTTGAGAGCAAATGAGTGGCATGGAGATTGACAGTCAAAGGGCTGGAGATGCTTACTGAGAATGTTCTTGCAAATGAATGAATGAATGAATGAAGCAGTCGAGTCCATTCATAAGGTTTCTTGCACAGCACTGGAGAAGTTGCCACCTCCTAATCTGCAGCCCTGGCTGGTCCAAGGCAGTTCCTTTCAATGCACACAACCTAGGGAAAGAGTGAGGTCTCCTCATGGGTGCTAACTTAAAACCTTCATTGCTTGACGAATTGTTTGACCAACTAGAGACCTCACTCCTATCCCACCTCTGTTCCCAGCTAGCAACTGGCTATATCCCATCATATCTACAGCTTTGGTCTGAATTAAATCGATAAGTGTGACATGACTAGTTGGGTAATCCCAACACTGTGCCTTGAGACTTTACTGGAAACTGAAGTACAAGCAATTAGTTCTACAATTCCTCAGTGAACAAAGTGGGGGACTTTGTGTAATTCCTGTTTCTTATTTGTTACCAAATAGTCATGATTCATGCACTATTTTGTCTTGGAAATTAATGCTGTTTTTCCAAATGATCTGCTTTGAGCTATTCTGCAGACCCTGCCATCCCTATAAATTGTATGGGCCAGATCTTCTGTTCTGATCCATGCCAGGGCCTTGGATTTATGAAAGTGACTGTACAGCAACACTGAAGTCTCCAGATCCCGTGGCTAGAGAGAACCAGATTGGTCCCAGCCCTGAGAGAAGCCTGCTACCTTCTCGCAGTTGCACCTTAGTAACAAATTTGCCTGTGTGTTCTTCTGCTGTCCAGTGACATGGGATAGGGAGAAACATCAAATAAGTTTGTTTGTGAATGGATGCATAGATTTTGTCTCCTATCAAGATACAACGCTGCCTAAGTTGTAGTGAATCATGCCCTACTTCAGACAGGGGATCTGCCATGTCTTCAGATGCATCCATAAAATATGCGTCCCTCGGGCTCATGACCTTACAGAAATCCACCATTTCAAGGATACTTTGGAAAAGTGATTTATTTGGTGCTCTACTGGTTTGTGACTTAAATTCAGAAGGGGAGTACATATACAGTTATATCAGAAGAGAAAAGCTCATTCCTGAAAAGACAAAAGCATTGCCTTTTTCAAAGGGAGGACACCAGCAGAGGGTGAGGAAGATGAGTCTTTCAGTCCTTTGCACACAGAAGTCCATTTAGGAAATCTCTACTCAGACATCAATTCAGGTTTTCCACCCTGTGTTGTGGGTTCTTATAAGTTATTTTCTGTCAGTTCGTTTATAACACCCTTGTGAATCTCATGGTCCAATTCTATCCATAAGACTTGTGACATACACAGGTTCCTAATAACCCTAAACTCACTGAGGGTTTTTTAACTGCTCACAACCTTTTACAGAATCAGTCACAGAATCTTAAGGGTGGGAAGGGACCTTGAAAGGTCATCCAGTCCAATTTCCCTGCCAGAGCAGGACCACCTAGAGTAGGTCACACAGGAACTCGTCCAGCTGGGTTCTGAATGTCTACAGAGGAGACTCCACACCCTATCTGGGCAGCCCCTTCCAGTGCTCCCTCATCCTTACAGTGAAAAAAGTCTTCCTTGTGTTTTTTTGGAATCT